>CAWUFW010013113.1:0-496411 GCA_963921515.1 Calotriton arnoldi
GTCGATTCCGATTCGGGCCGGAAAAAGCACCGACCGACTCGGATCCGGAAAAAATACCGACCGACACGTACCAGTGGCGCCCGACACGCCAAGTACGATGCAAGCCGCGATAAATCCGACCGACACGTCAGGAAACCAAGCCGACCGACCGAGCCGCTCGGAAAATAGCAATCCGGCCGGAAAAACACGCGAATCCAACCGACCGACACGCACCCGGAACAAATCCGACCGAATCGTACCCGCCAACTCCAACCCGCAAAGTACGATGCAAGGCGCGAAAAACACGACCGAGTCGGACGGAGGACAAGCCGTACGACCGACACGCATACAAAACCGAGCCGAAGCAACACAATACACCGCGACCGACGCGTACGCAGCATACAAAACTGCACAAACACAGCGTGAACGAAACGGAAAACACCGTACGAGACCAATGCAGGGTCCGACTCGGTCACAAGAACGTTTCCAACATACACAAACAGCACAAAGGAAAAATCACCCAAAAAAAGGCCAAACAAGCAATTACCAAGCCAATAAATACTGGGGGGTGGGGACAGAGAACAAAGACACACCCACAACTCCACCTATATAAAGGACACAAATCACTACCATGAGCCTTTGCAAATGCCATTTCACTGCCAGCACCCAAGAGAAAGCAACCACACACCCACAGCTCACCCCTCACACAAGCCACACACCATCAGCACACCAACAAATACCTACCTCACATACACCCAGCAAAACACACACTCACACACCCTCACCTGCACACCAACACACACATCACTCACCATCACCACCCATCACCATGCCCCCCAAGAAGAATCCCAAGTTCCTAGATTGTGAATTGGAAGTCCTGGTAGACGAGATCCTCAGGGTGGAGCCACAGCTGTTTGGCACTCTGGTCCAACAGACCCCATGTCGCAGAAAACCAAGATGTGGGAGAGGATCATCAACAGGGTGAACGCCCAATCATCATGTCGGCGCACAAAGACGGACATCCAGAACAGGTGGTATGACGTGCGCAGGAGGGTACGGGACCTGCTGAAGATAGACTACATCAACAGCCAACATACCGGCAGTGGCCCTCCTGCCAAGCCAATATACCTCAGGCCCTGGGAGGAGAAGGTGCGGGCCATCCTTCCGCCAGTGAGCGTATATGGACTAGAGAACATCCCAGAGCCTGGTGAGTACACAACAAATGTACACAATAAACTGCCACAAAACACACACATCACTGTCAAGGGGAGAGTCAAACCATGCACACATAGCAATTACACAGCAACTAGAACAGAATCATCCCAAAATGTGTATGTCAGTCAGATAAACACAACACATGCCATCAAAAAAGTCACATCCAACTGTGCCAACACATGTACAAACACAACCACAACTACAGCTAGGCAGTGGCACAAATAGAACTAACACACACATCCACACATGTAGCCACCACAACAACACCAACACACAGTGAAGACCACTCAAAGGAAGGAATTCTGTGTATGCTGGCCAAGTCAGTGTAGCCAATAGCATCATGGGAGTCGCAGTCACACATATTGCCCCCCCCACAACTGTCCCTGTCAGCACAGCCAGCCCACCCCACAGGGAAGCAGAGTCAAAAGGAAGGAAGCATGGGCATGCTGGGAAGGGGGTGGAGGCAATAGCATGATGGGAGTCGTAGTCACAGACATAGCTCACCCCCACAACTGTCCCATCAACACCACCCTGAACCATGCTCACATCACAGGGAGTGGAGAAGGACTCACAAGATGGCTGACACTGGCTACTGCTGTGGGGAGCACAAGGCCCTGCTGGCAACTGTGCACCAACAAACAGCAGGACACCACTGACTGACATCCTGAGAGACAACTTCCACTCCCTGCAATGCAAGCACGTTCCATGGTGGGATATCTGGCTGGCTGGCTGGGTGGGAAGGGGGACTTGCAGCACTGACTATAGTCACCAGCACCTCCCCTCACCCCCCCCCAACACAAACTCCACAGTACCCACCTGGTAGAATGCAATGCCCTCCATCCTAACACAAGATCCCACAAAGCACCACCACCCTGGGTTATGTTGTGTGAAGCACAGGGACACTCTTGGGACTCTTAGCCAAACAACTGCCAGGACAACACTCCCAGCCATCCTGTCAGCACAGCCAGCCCACCCCACAGGGAAGCAGAGTCAAAAGGAAGGAAGCATGGGCATGCTGGGAAGGGGGTGGAGGCAATAGCATGATGGGAGTCGTAGTCACAGACATAGCTCACCCCCACAACTGTCCCATCAACACCACCCTGAACCATGCTCACATCACAGGGAGTGGAGAAGGACTCACAAGATGGCTGACACTGGCTACTGCTGTGGGGAGCACAAGGCCCTGCTGGCAACTGTGCACCAACAAACAGCAGGACACCACTGACTGACATCCTGAGAGACAACTTCCACTCCCTGCAATGCAAGCACGTTCCATGGTGGGATATCTGGCTGGCTGGCTGGGTGGGAAGGGGGACTTGCAGCACTGACTATAGTCACCAGCACCTCCCCTCACCCCCCCCCAACACAAACTCCACAGTACCCACCTGGTAGAATGCAATGCCCTCCATCCTAACACAAGATCCCACAAAGCACCACCACCCTGGGTTATGTTGTGTGAAGCACAGGGACACTCTTGGGACTCTTAGCCAAACAACTGCCAGGACAACACTCCCAGCCATCCTGTCAGCACAGCCAGCCCACCCCACAGGGAAGCAGAGTCAAAAGGAAGGAAGCATGGGCATGCTGGGAAGGGGGTGGAGGCAATAGCATGATGGGAGTCGTAGTCACAGACATAGCTCACCCCCACAACTGTCCCATCAACACCACCCTGAACCATGCTCACATCACAGGGAGTGGAGAAGGACTCACAAGATGGCTGACACTGGCTACTGCTGTGGGGAGCACAAGGCCCTGCTGCCAACTGTGCACCAACAAACAGCAGGACACCACTGACTGACATCCTGAGAGACAACTTACACTCCCTGCAATGCAAGCACGTTCCATGGTGGGATAACTGACTGGGTGGGTGGGTGGGTGGGAAGGAGGTCTGGCTGTCAACCAAACACAATCAATGCAGACCATGTTCACACCCCAGAGAATACATAGAAATGCCCAAATAATGCAGGACAATGTGCCACACCAATATCAACCCCTGACTGTGACGACTTAGGACAATACAATGTACAGGCCCGCACCCCGAGGCACAGTCACAACTGTCAGGTGTGTCAACCACTGATGCCTGCAGAAACATGACATACATTGTTTGTGTCTCCCAAAAACAGGTGATGATAGGGACACAGCAGCAGACGCTGAGGAGTCCCAGTCCCAGGCTCAAGAGGATGCCGAGCTCACTGGCGTCGTACAGCCTCTGTCCTCCTCGGACGATGAAGAACAACCTGGCACATCCGGTGCAAGTCAACATGCTGCACCAGCAGGACCACCAGCTGCAGCACCAGCAGGTCCACCAGCTGCACCCCCTGCACCCACCCCTCCAACGACTGTCACCACGAATACCATCCCTGCCGACATGGACAGAATAAGGAACAACACCAGCGCAGTGACCCTGGACCAACCTGGGGCCATGGACACCACCACCACCACCAACCCCCAAGGTGGACCAGGGTTATCTGTGCGTGCAACTGCACACACTGCACATGTCAGCAGGGGTGGTGGGAGGGGTGGGAGACAGAGGTCGCTGCTTGCAGACGTTGCTGGTGTGCATGAAGACCCACAACTGGTACGCATAGCTGATGCGTACCAGTCCAGCACCGGAGAGCTCAGCCAGGTAGTGGGGCTCCTCAGAGACATCAAACAGCAGCAGGCTGCCCATCATGCCCGCTTGGACTCCCACATGTCCCAAGTGGAGTCACACATGTCACGTGTGGACTCCCACATGTCACGTGTGGACTCCCACATGACCCGCGTGGAGTCCAAGTGGGATGTACTACATGAGATGACGGCGGTGCACAGGGACATTTTACAATGCCTCCGCCAGATGAACAGCAACCAGTCCACACCTCCCTGTGTGCCAACAACATCTGGTACCGAACAAACTGCAACTGCCACAGGGAGGGAGGAGGACTCTGGCGGAGAGTCCCCTGCACCGCAGCAGCCTGCACTTGAGGGCCCCCCCCCAAGAAGAGGGGTCGTCCGAGGAGGGGAAAGTGAGAGGCTGATGGCCAAGCGCAACTCCCAGGAAGCCTGAACCTGTTCTGGATTTTCGCCTTTGTGCACAGACTGTTCACCCTGTTGATGGCAACACTACTCCCACACATAGCATGGGGAGTACAAGTTGGAACAATGTGTCAGACAACTGTGGCCCCGATACTGGGGATCCTGTCTACCTGGACTTTCTATTCATCTAGGAACTTGGGATTGCAAGATTCATGTACAGCACAATCCATCCTATGCACTATTATCACAATAAACACACTAATACACCATACTTGCCTCTGTCGTGATTCCAACGTGGGTGCTGTTATGGGGATGATGAACTGCAAAATTACACAGTGTATGCGAACTGCAACAGCAAGGACAACACAGGCATGTGAGTACAGGCAACGTGACACATATGAGGGAGACACACCACCAGGGCTACACAACACATACACACCTAGGCCATCTGACTCATTGCCTACACTGATGTTGCCAGGGAAGACGGTGCAATGCACAGACACCACACCCATTCCCAGTTGTAGTCAAGTAGCCCACAGGTGCAGTAAGCAAATGGCAGTCAAATGTGTGACCACAGACAACGCACATCACTAAGTGAAGCACAGGTTTATTACACAGTAGCAACATGCCGTAACCACTACAGATGCAAGGTAACCCCACCTGGTAGCGGGCACACAGTCAACAACTGTAGACAGAAGGAAGTCCATGGGTGTGGCGCACATCACCTGTAGGGACACAACAGCTACCAGCCTGGATGTGCAATCACGTCGTCGGTGGACACAGTTGACCAAACGAATCTGAAAGTACCCTGTGAAGGACAGAAATGACACACAGTCAAAAGCAATGCAGTACAGGACAGAACAGCAAAACTCATGCACAATACATGTTACAAGATACCCACCCAGAACCAAGTTAGCATGTCAACACTGTTGGGGAGTACAGCCCACCTGTCACCACACATCGCAACACACATCCTGTCAAGTAGCCCATGGACACACTCCAACAGCACCAGAGCACCACCCACACATCATGCCAACTCACATCATTCACATGACACCTCAGGATACTCACATTCAGCTAAAGAAGTTGGTGATGAGCTGTGTGCGGACATCACCATCACCATCATCATCATCATCGTCACTGGCATCGTGGTCCAGGCCAGGATCCTCCACAGGTGGCGGATGTTGGTCATCGTCATCCTGGATGAGAGGCAACTCCTTCCGCACTGCCAGGTTGTGGAGCATGCAGCAGACGATGATAATCTTGCACACTTTCGCAGGGGCATATGGGAGGGACCCTCCGGTCTTGTCCAGGCAGCGGAAGCGGCTCTTCAGGAGACCAAAGGTCCGCTCAATCACTCTCCTGGTCCGACCATGTGCCTCATTGTAGCGCATCTGGGCAGGTGTCACAGGGTTCCTGAGGGGTGTCAGCAACCACGGCATGTTGGGGTATCCCGAGTCACCTACGGACAGACAAGTGCACATCAGCTGACTTGGAAAAGTGGGCGGAATACTACAGATCAGATCACACACAATGGCACAAAGTCAGTACACACCGACAAGCCAGGCACGCTGGTTCTGCATCTGTGCCATCAACCTGGGGATGCGACTACTCCTCATCACAAAGGCATCGTGTGCTGAACCAGGGAAACGGGCACACACGTGTGTGATGGTCATGTCTGCAAGACACACCACCAGTGCATTGACCGAGTGGTAGTGCTTGCGGTTCCTGTAGGCCTGCTCCTGGGCCTGTGGTGGTACCAAAGCCACATGTGTCCCATCAATGGAGCCAATTACATGCGGCATCCTCCCCAGGGCATAAAAGTCACTCTTCACGTCAGTGAGTCGTCGCAGTCTAGGGAAATAGATGTACCGGTTCAGGAAGAGCAACATTGCCGCCAAAACATCGCGGAGCACACGGCTGAACATGGTCTGTGACATCCCACCAGCAGACGCCACAGTATGTTGGAAGGTACCGGTGGCAAAGAAGTGTAGGGCTGCCATCACCTTCACCTTGGGGGTCAGCGCTGTAGGATACGGCCGGCCAGGCTGCAAATGTGGGGACAACTGCACTGCAAAATCCTCAATCAGCTGCCTGGTGAAGCGGTACCGTCGGATGCTGTCCCGTTCCACCATCGTTGCCAGGTCTGGGAATGGCCGATGGACAGCAGGAGCCCTGCAGTGCAGAGGAGAAGTAAGCAAGATCGTCAGTCACCCCACATATGCGGCATTGAACACACTCAAGATCCCAACATACATCATCATGAGGCACAACTACATGAAGTGTGCAGTACCGGAACGACATTTATGGTACATACATGGCCAACATCTGTCAACACGGTCCTACAGGTGGCATCAATTTGTCCCAGGTTGGCCCATTGGATATCATGATGCTGTGTCACAGTCACCCCCCAGTGACATGTGAGGACAGATGTGCCCCAGGCACCACAGCTCAACGACAGGCACATTCCCAGGGACCCTGTAATGCCACATGGACACTGGCATCACCTGGAGTATCATGTGTACACCACAACAAAACAAACATGACCCCCACAGGTAGTGGCCACACTTGCCATGGCAGGAGAGCCATGGACGTCTGTGACACACACGCACAACATCAGAGTCCATGCACACACAACGTGGATGTGGAGACTGTCTCCCATTGTGCACATGAAATCAGAGACATTGTAAACACTACATGCACAAAGACTGTGGAGGGCCATCACTATTGTGCCACTGGGACACCCTGGCTCAAACATACCGTCCCACATGGGACTCACGGGGTATGTGACATGACATACACAAACACCACTGTGAAATGTGACCATGGCACATGCACAGATATGAACAGTTGCACATCACAGTGGTCACGTACACATAACACCCATGATCCTGTCCCCATGAACACGTGCACAGCCTGGGGGTGGCTGCCCACAGGTGACACCCACAGGACAACATGTACACCAACATACACACAATAGGAAATGCAGCCTTACATGCCTTATGATAAGGTTTGGACAGGCTGTCGTGATGTAGGTGTGCCCCTCACTCCCTGGGAGCTATCTGTGGCTGGCATATGTCCATCTGAGACAGGCATGCTGACATATGCCAGTCACATGTACAGTGATGCGTTGTACTGCAATGGACCTATCGGTGCCTCCGGCCGGCCCATTGCATTCAATGTGTGCGGGTACGCGTTGTACCCCTGTGCGCGTTGTACTGCAATGGACCGATCGGTGCCTCCGGCCGGCCCATTGCATTCAATGTGTGCGGGTACGCGTTGTACCCCTGTGCGCGTTGTACTGCAATGGACCGATCGTGCCTCCGGCCGGCCCATTGCATTCAATGTGTGCGGGTACGCGTTGTACCCCTGTGCGCGTTGTACTGCAATGGACCGATCGGTGCCTCCGGCCGGCCCATTGCTTTCAATGTGTGCGGGTACGCGTTGTACCCCTGTGCGCGTTGTACCTGCAATGGACCGATCGGTGCGCACCCATTGACAATGGGCTTGCCTGGCAACGGACGCGTTTTCGAATATTCGAACGAGTCGGTTGCTGGAAAATCAGTTGGTCACCCACAACAATGTTGCAAAATCATGTATGTCATGAAGTTGAAATTTTGAAGGATGCTGTGGGCGTGTTTTGGTGCTGCTATTCCATGGATTGGCCATATTCAGAAGATGCAAACGACTTGGACCTATCACTTTGGACACAAGGGACAGTATCTGCCTCTCCAGCACATATATATTGCTGCATGTTCCCCTGAGAGCCCACTTGCCTGCACTACATGCTCCAGGACGACATCTGCCACTGCACTGCTGCTGTCTCTGCCCCTCTGGACCCTGCAATGGCACGTACTGTGGAGAGAGCCCCAGCCTTCAGCCTTGAAGAGAACCAGGCCCTGCTGGACAGCCTACTTCCACAGTACAGCAAGCTGTATGGGACACCAGGGGAGCAGGTGAGTGTTCTGTGCACTGCCTTTCTGAATGTGCATTTTGTCTGACTAGCAAGGCTGAGAGTCAGCACACCACTGGCTAGCAGGCTCACTGAGTAGTTGTCACCCCCCATAGTGTGTAGTGACTTGCACTGGACAGGTATGGTGCAGTGACAGTGCTTCTGAACAGGGTTTTACTCCCCATGCTATGATACCATGTAGTGACTTCTGGAAAACTGTCCATGGGCAGCCGTGCACTGCCTGGGTACACCATGTGCCCCTGTGATTGCGACATGTATATGCAACTGTGTCATGCACGGATATGTTGCATGTGTAGTAATGTCCTTATCACTTTGTCATCCTGACAGGCTTCTGCCCATCGGAAGCATGAGATCTGGAAGGACATCGTCCGGGCTGTCCGGTCCGTGGGGGTCTACAAGCGCCGGATCCGCAACTGCCAAAAGAGGTGGCAGGACCTTCGGGGCTGGACCCGGAGGATTGCACGGGTCCAGCTGAAGCTGTCGCCTCCTCGCAGGAGGGGCGGAACACGGACCCTGACCCCCACATGCTCAGGATCCTGGCGGTGGTCTTTCCAGACCTGGATGGGCAGCTGAAGGCCAGAGAGCAGCAAGGAGGGGGTGAGTCAAAGACTGCACTGTGTACTCTGTCTAACATGTTATGTGCCCTCCTCGGGCCAGGTTGAACTGCCACAGTACAGCAGTCATGTTGTCCAGGAGCCATGTCCCTCTATTGTGCACTGCCCACTCCTCATCTGATACCCAGGTGTGGCCCTTACATGCAGGGAATTCTGTCACTTAGGACTGTGTCCTTGCAGTTTGCTTGACTCAAGGTGGGAGACAGCATCTGTTTCCCTGACTCTGTGGTGGGCATCATGGGTGGGTCCATTGCTTACACAATGCCTGTATTCTGACATGTATTCAGCGTGTTACTTTGATCTGTGGTCCAATTGCTGAGCTGATCCACCACATGTGGCTGGGGTACCTGGCACACACCCATGCTGCGGGTGGGAACAATGTTTGGGCCCCAGGAGTATGTATATGACGTGTGTCACACATACTTAGCCAGTTGCCTACAGTCCAGGGCTCATCCCTCATTCATGTGGGGCTGGACAGTCATGCCTACTCCAGGCCATACAATACACTCTGTACTCCCACTCCCGTGTATCAGAGGACACATTGTGCACAGTGATTTGCCCCTCAGGTGTCTGCCTCTGTGTCAGTGTGCTGTGGATTAGTCGCCAGGACTGCTGTGGAGTTTCTTGGTAGGGGCTCAGCATGCCACTGGAGATGTGACCATAGGAGACGATACTTGTGTGACACATAGGTGTCTGATCAGCTGCCCATGCAGACTGGGGCATGTAAATGTGAAGTTCAGGCAGCTGTTCCCCATGCACAGCAGAGTGTGAGGGGCTCAGGTTCAGAGGGTAGTGTCACAGGTCTCCCATATGTCCAATAGGTATGACCTGGACAGATGAGGGTTAAGAGGATGTGTTGTGGGGGGGATGTACATGTGCACTTGTGCAGCTCCAGGACTTGCATTCCCCATGACCTACTATTGTGACACAGTGCAGAGTGTTGTTGTCTGGCTGCAAAGTCATACATCACTGAGACAGTGATGTATGACTTTGCAGTCATGCCTCCGCCATGGCATGTGTCTACTGATTGGTGATCCTGCAGGGGAGTGACATGTGCTACATGCACACCATAGTGGCGCTGGCTATCAGGACATGGGTGCATCATGGTGTCTGTCGCTGGTATGCATCACATGCATTTCCTATTTGACTCTGGGCATCCCTTACATCCGTAAACCTGTACTGACTCAGTGGCAAGAGCTGTGATGTGTCCACACCGTGTCCTCTGCACTGTCCAACTACTGTGTACTTGGTGCATGTGTCAACACTGGGGTGTTGCAATCCAACAGACACCAGACAGATGGGTGCAAGGCCATGTGGGATGTGAGTGCCATGCTTGGCATCAGACTGACAATTGACTTCTCCTGTTCAATTAGTGCACTTTTAGCAATGCACAACTAATGATGCCAGGGCTTGCTCTGTGATGTGCTGTGCTCACAGTGGTGTGTGCGTTATGTGCAGGTGACTGATGTCTGTCTGTTTCCCCATTGTTTGCAGATACATCCACGGCCACGGAAGGGGACAGCTCCACGGACCAGGAGGAGCCGGAGAGCCAGACTGGGTCAGCAGCCGAGGAGTGGTCGGAGGGACCCAGTGGCACGGAGGGCGAGGGGAGCCACACCGAGGAGTCCTCAGCAGCATCCACCTCAGCTGAGGACCAGAGCAACTCGGAGGATGACTCCCTTGTGGAGGCGGGTGTCAGCAGCCACCACACCCCAGCTAGTGTTGCTGTCCCCGCCACCACCAGCACCACCACCGCCCTCCCATCGGCTCCCATTCCCCAGGTCCGTGGAGGCTCCCATGTCCGGGAGCGTGTCTCCTTTGGGCCAGGCACCGCACCCCCTGCCCCTGTGTCCCCTGCTGCCCTGAGTGAGGAGTCTGTGTACCTCCTTCGCCAGCTCCATGTAGGGCAGACAGCCATGCTGAGTGTCCTCCATGCGCACACCGCGCTGTTGACTCAGCTGGTGTCGTTCATGGAGGGCATCTCATCGGGCATGTCTGACCTACAGAGGGGCAATAGGTCCATGGACTCCTCCCTGACGGCAGCAGTGTCCCTCCTCAAACGGTCCCTCACCCCTCCTGCCTCTGCTCCATCCACACTCCCCAGCACCTTACCCATCCCAGGCACACACACACTGGCACACACCAGCACACACACATCCAGCACACTGACACACACGCCAATGACAAAACGCACACGCACGCACATTCAGGGGACTGAAGCCAGACTCACAGGGGATGGGGCCCTGGCACACACACACGCATCCACATGCACTGCGCAGTCCTCAGTTCCCTCTCCCTCCAAAGCACCCTCCCTTGCCTCACCTGCAACCCCAAAGTCACAGCAGCTCTTCCTCTGTGACCTCGGCCTCTTCCCCACCGATGAAGCTGCTCCAGCATCCCGGGGGAAGAGGAAGCCCACCCACACGGAGCAGAGTGCCCCTCGCCCCCGGACACCCTCCCCCAGGCGCAGACGGACTGAGGCCCCCACCCGCAAGTCCCCCGGAGTGCTAAGAGCAAGACCCCGCCACCGCCCTGCAGCTCAGGCACAAGGTCTCCGTCCTCCATCCCTCAGGCCCCCACTGCACAGGTGCCCCCACCACACCCTGCCCCAGGTTCCCCCACCCACAGATATACCATCCCCAAGATGCTCCGGCCTTCTCCCCCTGCCACTTGCTCTCCCAGCACCACACCCCCGCTGCGCTTGTCTGTGCCACTGATGTGGTGAGGGTGTCCCCCCTCTGTCCAACCCACCTTGCCTGTTCCCCATTCTCCTCCCCTGGAGGTAGGCACTGCAGTGGAGTCCACTACCGCCCTGTCTGACTTGGGCACTGCAGTGGCGGACCTGTCCACCCCATCTGCAGGGTCCACTGCAGTTGTGCCGGCATCCACGACATCTGTGTCATGCCCCCCAGTTGTGCCGGCACACACCATGTCAGACACCTCCACTGCAGTTGTCAGTGGCTCTCCAGCACCCACCACCCCTTCCCTGACTCCCCCTGGTGAGCCCTGATCCTGTCCCTGCGGTGCCTGGCCTGCCCCCCGGTTGCCCCTCCTAGTGGATTGTCCCTGGTATTGTGCAGGCATGCGTAGGGTGACATCTGCCAGTGTCACCCTGTTTGAACTTTGACAATGGACTGGCCATTGGCCTTTGCTCTTTTTCAGGACTTCGTTTGGCCTCAACACATATGCTGAATAAAGCAACTTTCTTTTCTCTAGTGCTCATGCTTCAGATGTACATGTTGTTGGTGCAGCTAACCATGCCCTTGCTGCAGTGATGGTGATATCTGGTCTCATGATTATGAAGTGTTACTGTGCAGGAACCCATGTGGTCCAGGGGGAATGTGTCCTATCATGTGGTGTATCCATGTCATCAATAGCAGCATCTGAGGGTGTCATGTGTTCAGTATTTGGCAATGGGTTTCCTACTTACATTGGCAATTTCATATCTGTGGCTTCCACCCCTGCACATCTGTTGTGCCTGCCATCGTTGCATTTGTCTACTTCCCTGACCGTGTTGCCATCTCCAGTGGACATGCAGGTTTGGGCATCAATGGGGAGGGACTCATCCGTGTAGTCAGTGCAACATTGCTATACAAGTGTGTTGGATCTGTGCTGATGATTCCGTTGGCACATCCATGACCAGGCTGATGTGATGGGAGCCCTCATTTGGTGCTAATTGTTGATTGTGTGACCAAGTGCTCAGCTGACATGATGGGGCCCTACTGAGGCAACATATGGCACAGCTTTCCTCACACAGGAGTGGAGTCCCCTCATGGCAGTGTGTACACGTGTGACATTGCCTGCGCCCAAGGTGTGTGTTGTATGTGCATGTCTGTGTGTTCATTTCCATTCATCTGCGCATGCTGTGATCCCTAGTGTTGTACCTGTTTGTGATGCTTGCTGACTTGAGCTATGTTCCCCCAAAGTCTTCTCCCTGTGTTCTCTGTGATGTGGGTGCATGGCACATTACTGGTCATCAGGGTGTCACCCATAGGTGTGTTTGCTGTCAGGGCAGAGTTTGTGTGCAGACGCAGATGGGTCACAGTCAGGTTTCCCTTTGGCACTTGTTGTTTGCCCCTGTCATGTGATTTCCAGTTTGTGTTATCTTTCAGTGATTGTGACACGTTGTGTGTGTGACTGCTGGCACTCCTTAGGGTCCGGGCTGCAATGTTGGTTGTTGTCTATGTGTGTTCTTTGTGGGTGACCTTGGCTTCTTCATTGGTGTGTGACTGTGGCTGGGATCCCATTGGTCGGTGTGGTATTGCCGTCATGTCCATGTACAGCGTAGTGTGCAGTGTGTCAGACATTCAGGAGTCTTGTTGAGTGTCCATGTGTGATGTGTTTCTACACCTTGGTTCCCACCCACCACCCTGGAATAGTAATGGGTGCATGTGCAATGTCACCAGTGCATGTGTACTTCACTGCTGCACATTGTTGGAGGTCGAGGGGTGTGGTCTTGAGTGTGTGCAGATGAGAGTTGTTGCCCGGCTAGTCCCCTGCCTCCATGTTGGCCTTGGCTTACTGGCCATGCTGATTGATTTGTGCTTGTGTAGGTGTGATGGTAGTTAGTTGCTCAGGACACCTGACTGTGGTTCACAGTGTGAACGACATTTAGCTTTGTCATCACAGTGGTATTTTTCTTCAGCCCAGGGTCACCACATTGTGGGGGCCCTGGGGGTGGTGCTGTGGTGTGTCTGTGACTTGCTGTGTCAGTTGTTGTTCCTACGTGCCTGTGTGACATGTGTGTTTTGTGCTCCCTCTCACCTGTCAATGCCTGCTTGCCCACATAGGGGATTTGGATCCATGAGTTACCTTAGTGTGGCAGTGTATGCACATCTGTATGATTGGTATTCAGCTCTCCTCATGTGTTGTGTTGTTGCCTGGGGACACTGGCATCCCCACCCCTCACCTGCTGTGTATGATGACAGTGTTGGTCTGCCTGTTTGTGTTTGTGCATCTGCACCACTGCATTGGCATATCTTGGGTGTGCCATTGGCTGTATGTTGTTTGGTGTGTTTCCCCTGCTGTCCCTGGGACTCCTAGGTCATCGGTCAGCACAGTGATCATGGTTTGTGTGTCCCATTGCTGCCATGGTATGGTATCTGTTCACCTCACATCTGCTGTCTCCACAGGGTATCTGCATTTGTGTGCCCATTGGTGCAAATATGTGGTTCTGCATTCTGATGGTCACTTCTGTCATTGTGTCATTGATGACTGTTGACGGTCTCAGCCCCCATGGGTGTTGTTTGTCTGCACATGGCCAAAGGAATGTTTCATTTGCACTGCAGTATTTGGCTCCCCCAATTTATGTTGCAATGGGACACATACACTACTTTGCCACAGATGAGTTTTTGGTTCTGTGACCAGGAATGATCCATGCAGTTTGGCAGTTGCAGCTCTTTCTTTGTCAACAATTACCTTTTGGTCACTGTGATGATGAGGGTGTAGACCCCATTGCCACAATGGTCAAAATGTGCTTCAGCTATGGACCCCACACTTGCCTTTTGGTCACTGTGATGATGGGGGTTTAGACCCCATTGCCACAATGGTCAAAATGTGCTTCAGCTATGGACCCCACACTTGCCTTTTGGTCACTGTGATGATGGGGGTTTAGACCCCATTGCCACAATGGTCAAAATGTGCTTCAGCTATGGACCCCACACTTGCCTTTTGGTCACTGTGATGATGGGGGTTTAGGCCCCATTGCCACAATGGTCATGGGCTGCTTGCATTGTGGGTGCCACACACATATATGTGTGGCACATGTGCTAGGGGGTCACATTGTATGTTCAATGTCATGTTCGGTGTTGTAGGCATTTGACACAGCCTGCTCACACGCTTGTCATGGTGGTGGGGGGATGTCTTAATCTTGCATTCCCTAGGTTGTGGTGTGCTTGTTGTGTCATGCATTGTCCATCCTATGAGTGGGGGTGGTAGTAGTGGTAGGCATCCAGCCCCCCTGGCTAAGGGTGGTAGTAGTGGTGGGCATCCTGCCCCCCTGGGTGAGGGTGGTAGTAGTGGTGGGCATCCTGCCCCCCTGGGTGAGGGTGGTAGTAGTGGTAGGCATCCTGCCCCCCTGTGTAAGGGTGGTAGTAGTGGTAGGCATCCAGCCCCCTGGCTAAGGGTGGTGGTAGGCATCCAGCCCCCTGGCTAAGGGTGGTAGTAGTGGTAGGCATCCAGCCCCCTGGCTAAGGGTGGTAGTAGTGGTGGGCATCCTGCCCCCTGGGTGAGGGTGGTAGTAGTGGTGGGCATCCTGCCCCCTGGGTGAGGGTGGTAGTAGTGGTGGGCATCCTGCCCCCTGGGTGAGGGTGGTAGTAGTGGTAGGCATCCTGCCCCCCTGTGTAAGGGTGGTAGTAGTGGTAGGCATCCAGCCCCCCTGGCTAAGGGTGGTGGTAGGCATCCAGCCCCCTGGCTAAGGGTGGTAGTAGTGGTAGGCATCCAGCCCCCTGGCTAAGGGTGGTAGTAGTGGTGGGCATCCTGCCCCCTGGGTGAGGGTGGTAGTAGTGGTGGGCATCCTGCCCCCCTGGCTAAGGGTGGTAGTAGTGGTGGGCATCCTGCCCCCCTGGGTGAGGGTGGTAGTAGTGGTGGGCATCCTGCCCCCCTGTGTAAGGGTAGTAGTAGTGGTAGGCATCCTGCCCCCCTGTGTAAGGGTGGTAGTAGTGGTAGGCATCCTGCCCCCCTGGGTGAGGGTGGTAGTAGTGGTGGGCATCCTGCCCCCCTGGGTGAGGGTGGTAGTAGTGGTGGGCATCCTGCCCCCCTGGGTGAGGGTGGTAGTAGTGGTGGGCATCCAGCCCCCTGGCTAAGGGTGGTGGTAGGCATCCAGCCCCCCTGGCTAAGGGTGGTAGTAGTGGTAGGCATCCAGCCCCCTGGCTAAGGGTGGTAGTAGTGGTGGGCATCCTGCCCCCTGGGTGAGGGTGGTAGTAGTGGTGGGCATCCTGCCCCCTGGGTGAGGGTGGTAGTAGTGGTGGGCATCCTGCCCCCTGGGTGAGGGTGGTAGTAGTGGTGGGCATCCTGCCCCCCTGGGTGAGGGTGGTAGTACTGGTAGGCATCCTGCCCCCTGGGTGGGGGTGGTAGTAGTGGTAGGCATCCAGCCCCCTGGCTAAGGGTGGTGATAGGCATCCAGCCCGCCCTGGGTGAGGGTGGTAGTAGTGGTAGGCATCCAGCCCCCCTGGCTAAGGGTGGTAGTGGTGGTGGGCATCTGGCACCCCCTGGCTAAGGGTGGTTGTGGTGGTTGGCATCCAGCCCCCCTGGGTTGGGGTGGTGGCGCGCATTCAGGCCCCTGTGTGCATATGTGGCATTGGTGATGGGCATCCCGCCCCTATGGTGCTGCTGTTGCTGGTGTAAGTATATTCTGCATCCCTCTGTGTGTGTGTGATGTGTCGTGTACGTGTTGTATGTGTTTTGTGGTTGGTGTCTGACTTACCTTCTGCGCCGTACGCGTCCGTGCCTGTTCCGGTAGTAGATGTAGAATATTGGTATGATCGGGACGAAGGGATTCATGGTTGGTTCGTGTCGTTCGTCCTTCTCGTTGCTTCGCGTCGTCCTCGTCGCTTGGCTTCGTCCTCGTCGCTTCGCTTCGTCCTCGTCGCTTCGCGTCGTCCTCGTCTGTGCTGTGTTCGTCTCGTAGCCGTCGATCGTGTTGTGGCGCGATTCGGAGCTTATGTGCGCCTCTCCCGGATGCTTTGACGTGTCGTGCGTAGCGACGGGTTCGGCGCGTACGGAAAGCGCATCGTACTTGTCCGGCCGGACGGGGCTGCATTTTCCCTTCCGTGCGACTCGATTCGGCGTTTCCGGATTCGCCTCGGTCGGAGAACAGGACCTGGTTTGGGTGAGTACGGCTCGGCCGGGATTTTTGCTGTTGTGCGCATCGTACTTGCTCGTTCGGTGTGCTGTACGGATCGGTCGGGAAACTGGCTTTCGCATGGCTTTTTTCCCGACCGAATAGTATTGGGTGCGCCTCCGACCGAGATCGGAATCGGCCCCTTAGTCATCTTGTGTGTCTAAAACAGTTCATTAATTTTCATGACAGGAAATGACTTTGATTTTTGAGAAACTTATCGATCATTTTTTGTCACATGTAAATATTACTGCTCATTTCATTCCAATTGCATTTATTTTCGAAATTTATGCCTGTAATGAAAAGCAATGCTTCAAATGTACAGTACCTTTTGCATTCTAATAGGTTTTTTAAATACCTTTTTTAAATGGTTTTATGAAAAATTTTAGAAATATGCGGTACTCCATTTTAATGTTTAGCATTTTAAATGTTTAGCATTTTAGTATTATCGTACACACGAAAGAGGAGTGGGTGTTGTATTCCTCTTAGGGTATCCATAAACGGGCTTTCCAGTATCATGTCCTTATATAGGCACAATTCGCCCTGCCCTTATATAGGCATAAAATCCCAGCCCTTATTTAGGCATTAAACCGTGCACTCCAAATACAGGCATGGTCTCTGACATCCGTCCACCCTAACGTCACAACGAGTTCATGAAGAACAAACCCTTAGGCTGCGGGAGTTTCCCTAGTCCAGGACTATTGATTTCTTCAAGGACTCATATATTATGCATGAACCATTATTCCTTAGGGGGTTCATTCATGACGTTTTTCGCTGTCCAACTCACGTCAATACTAACATTCTTAGGTGGTCTCAGGTATAAATATACCTTCCCTAGCCCCTGTAAACCAGAGGAGACCTCGACTTCAGAGGAGCTCGTTTCCCGGCCTGACGCACTGAGAAGACGCTGCCATTCCCTGCATGCAGAGAGCCCAGCTTCCAGCTTCCAGTGATCTGACTTCCCTTGCGGGGTGTTGGAGTTCGAGTCTGGCAAAGAGATTCCTACCTCTCTCATTCTTCAGGTATGGAGCTGACTAGAACCTAGAGGGACTCTTGGCATACTAGGCATATTAGGCTTAACATACTCTTAGTATACCATAGTAAGGAATACTTCACCTACTTCTTCCCTCTTCCTACACCTAGGTCAGGTTAGGTACATTGGGGTAGAATTAGCTTAGCAACGCATCGTATGAGTACTCGCATTTTTAGTCTGTGTTATTTATGTAAATGCATATGTACTAAAAGATAATGCTATCGCAGTATTATTTATTTCTACTGCTCACCCTGTACATTATTTATCTCGCATACTGTCTTGTGATCGTAACAGCACATTTTACTTACACCAGAAACAAGACTGTTCAATAAATCCTTTATTGAAACGCCCGTCTATTTCTTTCTGTGTAACTTGGAGAAAACTAAGCATGCACGACTGAGCTGAGTGAAATAGTTATCTATTGTTTCCACGACTCTGGGACACGTTCTGATTCTAAAGGGAAACACAGTGGTCATGTTTTGCGGCTGCCAGAAACTACTCCCTTCTTGTTGTCAAGGAGTTTCTAGTGGCCTCTGAGCTAGCTGGCACAAGTAATTAAGTTTAATATACTCGATAGGGACATACTGACCTTAGTCCTATGTCAAACCTATAGGATATATTATTCCAATGCGCAGAGCCTATTAGGGAAATAGGAGCTACACTACACTATATGGAATTATGCTGTGCTTTGTTGTTTTTTTGTGCTGCTGTCTTTTTGCGCTGCATTATTGCAATGTGTTTTTTTGTTGTTGTACTTGCTGTCGTTTCCTGTGTTTGTGTGTACGAGGCCTCTAGTGGTCATCAACAGACTCCTTACAAGTATTACGTAATCTAGTGGGTGTGGCTGGGTGTGGTTAACACCCTGCGTGATGAGGACGGATCTGTTCTGTCCTCAGCCGCGGTCGCCGTGTGCGGAGGACAGAACCATTCCGTCCTCGCTCGTGGGCCATGAATGGCAGGGTAAGAACTTCCACTGCCACCCAAACTCCCCCTGTCAGCGATCTGATGACATTGGTGCTCTCACGGCATGCCAACATTATTAAATGCAGCCGGGGACACACTGGAAGTCATATGATTCCAGTGCGTCCAGGGAGAGGACCATTTATGGGTGAGTCCTTCTCCTTTGGTGGGGTTTCATAGGTATACAGATGCAGGGGAAAGGACTTCCCCCCCTGTGCCTGTATAGAGTGGATTACTGCTCCACGATCACGGGTGGGGCAGAGATCGTGAGGCAGGAATCCACCCACTAGACAACCAGACTATTTTTTTCTGCATTTTTGGGGAGCGACCCATTAGGCAAGGGTCGCTGCCTGGGGGGCATATGTTACCTGTGTTTTGGCCCCGAGGGCTGATTCAACCATTTTTTAGGCCGATCAGTCCCCCAAGGAGGTCGAAAACCACTAGAAGCCAGGGCTTTGTATATATTAATAATGATTATGGGGAGTGAGACCCTTGGAAAAGGGTCACCTCCCTTGGGGGGAATTATTTTCTTTTATGAATTCCACACCACACCCCCTCAGAGGGCAAATCGGCCATTTTTAGGCCTATCTGCTATCTGGGGGGACTGAAAGCCTACTAGACACCAGGGATTGTAGTTTTTTTATATGTTGGGGAGTGGCCCCTTGTGGCCCCTTTACTGGGATAATGTTTTGGCCATTTTCTGCCCCCTTATGGGCAGATCGGCCATATTTGTAGGCCCAATCTGCCCAAAAGGGGGACAAAAAGCTACTAGTTACCAGGACTTTTATTTATTTATATGGCAGGGAGTGACCCCTTTGGCAAGGGTTGCTCCCCTTTCTTGGGGCATGTATTTTGGCTGTTTCTGCCCCCTTGGGGCAGATCAGCCATATTATTTGGCCTATCGTCACCCCCAAGGGGGCAGAAAAGCACTAGACACAAAATATAAATTTTGAACATTTCACTCACCCTCTTGCTAAATTCAACCAGTATGTGTGTGCCCTTGAGGAGTACATAGATGTGCAGTAATATTTGTGTTTTCTGTCTTTCTCTACCAAGGTACACATTGTCTCTAGGGAAAATCTACCAACTCTGATATTTTCGTGAACTAGACACCCAGTGGAGTGCAGGGTGGTGTGCCTCTTGTGGATCCCAACACGTTTTCTTATCCACAATGCCCTGCAAACCTCAAAATGTGACTAAAATCACACATTTTCCTTATCGCATATCTGTTCTATATTTTTCCAAAATCATAAAGAAACCACACCTCCCTGGACTCCCCTGGGTGTCTAGTTTTCAGAAATGTCTGGGTTTGGTATGTTCCCTAGATTGTCGCTGAGCCCATTACCAAAAATGAAGGAGACGCCCTTGCAAAACCAGGTCGTTTTGTGATTGATAATTTTGATGCCTCCACAATACATTTTGGGCCCTCCCCTGTCAAGGGCACTTGGTCCATCCACACAAATGAGGTAATATTTTTATTGGGAGATCAGAGGGAACACTGGTTGGTAGGAAATGTGTGCCAGCCTGATGATCCCACAACTAACCTACACATAAATGTGAGACAAATTTGCTTTTTTTCACCTAAATTTAAGTTTTGCAGGGGATTCTGGGTAAGAAAATGTTTGGGGTCTCACACAAGCCACACCTCCCTGGACTTCCCCGGGTGTCTAGTTTTCATAAATGTCTGGGTTTGGTAGGTTTTTTCTAGATGGGCGTCGAGCCCGGGCCCAAAAACGCAGTTGACCTCCTTGCAAAACCAGGTTGTTTTGTGATAATTTTAATGTCTCCACAATAGGTTTTGAGCTCTTTCCTGTCACAGGCATTAACCCACCCACACAGGTCGGGAGACCTGGGGGAACGCTGGGTGGTATGACATTTGTGGCTTACTGCAGATTCCAGGACTTTTCCTCACAGAATTGCAAAGAAAAATGTGTTTTTTACGGAAAGTTTGAACTTTTCACAGGATTCTAGATAAAAACACCTGGTTAGAGTCACGCTAGTCACACCACCTTGGACTTCCCCGGGTATCTACTTTTTGAAAATGTACTGGTTTGGTAGGTTTCGCTTGGTGACAGCTGTCCTGGGGACCAAAATCCACACCTACCCTCATTGCAAAAACCACATAGTTTTTCAGTAGAAAAATGTGATGCGCCTACATTGCGTTTGGCGCCCATTCGTGTCATGGGCACTTGGCCTACCCACACAAGTGAGGCGCCGTTTTTCTTGGGAGAGTGCTGTATAATGGGAAATTTGTGGGTGCTTGCAGATTCCAGAAATTTCCATCACAGACATGTGAGTAAAATGTGTTGTTTTAGTCAAAGTTTGAGGTTTGCAAGGGATGCTGGGTAAAAAAGCATGGAGTGAGCCGCACAAGTCACCCCATCCTGGGTTACCCCAGGTGTCTAGTTTTCCAAGATGTACAGGTTTGCTAGGCTTCCCTACGTGGCGGCTGAGCTAGGGCCCAAAATCTGCAGCAAGGCACATTGCAAAAAAGGGTCAGTTTTCAGTGAAAAAGTGTGATGTGTCCACACTGTGTTTTGGGCCGTTTATTGTCTCAGGCAAAAGGCCTACTCACACATGTGAGGTACAATTTTTATTGGGAAGTTTGTGGCTCCCCGCAGATTCCAGAACTTTCCATCACTGAAATGTGAAGAAAATGTGTTTTTAGTTAAAATTTGAGGTCTGCAAGGGATTCTGAGGGAAAAAACGTGGAGAAATCCAAGCAAGTCAGTCCACCCTGGATACTCCTGGATGTCCAGGTTTTAAAAATGCACAGGGTGACTAGGTGTCTTTAGGTGCTGGCTGAGCTAGGGTCCAAAATGTAGAGCTACCCACATTGAAAAAAAAGGGTCAGTTTTCGGAGGAGAAATGTGCTGCATATATGTTGCATTTGGGATGTTTCTTGCCACGGGCACTTGGCCTACCCACACAAGTGAGGTATCATTTTTATTGGGAGACTCTGAGAAATGCTAGGTGGAGGGATGTTTGTGGCTCCCCACAGATCCCAGAACTTTCCATCACAGAAATGTGAGGAAAATGTGTTTTTTGAGGTACATTTTGAAGTTTGCAAGGGATTCTGGGTAACCGAACCTGGTGAGAGCCCCACAAGTCACCCCATCCTAGATTCCCTTAGGTGTCTATGCTTAGAAAATCTACAGGTTTGCTAGGTTTCCTTAGGTGCTGGCTGAGCTAGGGCCCAAAATCCACAGCTAAGCACAGAGTCAGTGTTCAGTGGAAAAATGTGAGGTTTCCATGTTGTGTTTTGGGCCATTTCCTGTCACGGGCACTAGACTTACCCACACAAGTGAGGTACCATTTTGATCGCAAGACTTGAGGGAATGATGGGTAGGTGGAAGTTTGTGGCTCCCTGCAGATTCCAGAACTTTCCATCACAGACAAGTGAGGAAATGGTGTATTTTTAGATACATTTTGAGGTTTGCAAGGGATTCTGGGTAACAGAACCTGGAGAGAGCCACACAACTCCGCCCATCCTGGATTTCCCTAGGTGTCTAGTTTTCAAAAATGTACAGGATAGCTAGGTTTTCCTAGATGCCAGCTGAGCTAGGGCCCAAAATCCACAGCTAGGCACATTGCAAAAAATGGTCAGTTTTCAGTGGAAACATGTAATGTGTCCACATTGCATTTTGGGCTGTTTCCTGTTGCAGGCACTAGGCCTACCCACACAAGTGAGGTACAATTTTTATCAGGACACTTGGGGAATGCTGGGTGGAAGAAAGTGTGTGGCTCCCCTCAGATTCCAGAACTTTCTATCACAGAAATGTGAGGATAATTTGTTTTTTGAGTCATATTTTGATGTTTGCAAGGGATTCTGGATAACAGAACCTGGTGAGAGCCACACAAGTCACCCCATCCTGAATTCCCCCAGGTGTCTAGTTTTTGAAAATATACAGATTTGCTAGGTTTCCCGAGATGCCGGCCCAAAATCCACAGCTATTTGCAAAAAACAGTCAGTTTTCAGTGGAAAAATGCGGTGTCCATGTTGCATTATGGGGCATTTCCTGTCACGGGCACTAGGCCAACCCAAACAAGTGAGGTACCATTTCTATCGGGAGACCTAGGAAAACACATAATATTAGAACAAGTGTTAATACCAATTGTCTATCTCTGCATTTACACCTTCCAAATGTAAGACAGTGTGCAAGAAAAAAGTCATTTTGAGAAGTGCCCTCTAATTCACATGCTAGTATAGGTACCCACAAATTCAGAGATGTGCAAATAACTACTGCTTCTAAACTCTACATATTCTGCACAGTTCAGGGATATATAGGTTTCCTTTATACCTGTTTTTCACTCTTTATATTTTACCAAATTAATTACTGTATACCCGGTACACAATGAAAAACCATTGCTTAATTCGGGGACTTTTATATAAGATGGTTTCTAGCAGCGGGATCCTGTTTGTGGAGATGATATTAGATAAGAAGGGTCTGATGGTTTCCCTGATTTGGACATACTTAAAATGCGATCTTGGGTCGATTTTATACTACCGCTGTAGCTCTACAAAAGGAATCATTTCATTCCTATCTATAACATCCCCTATTCTACTGACACCTGCCTGCTCCCAATGTTTGCCCATCCCATCAAAAAGAGGGGCCGAGAAAACCGGAGAGTGCCACAGGAATAGATATTTCTGGAGCCTGGGGATATTTAAGAGCTTAGAAGCTTTGTGCCAGACACTACAAGCAGCTATAAGAGGCTTGAACTGTGTTTTTTTGTAGTAGTTAGCCTCCAGCTGCGTGAGTAGGACCCCTGATGCAGCTCCACCTATAGCCAACTCAAAAATTGAGTGGGGGGCTTCACATTCCTGTGCACCCAAACGGATATCTAGCCCCATATTACATTTAAACAGGATAGCCATTTGTTGCAGTGTTATGGCCCAATAGTAAAATAGTAAATTGGGGACCGCCCAACCCCCCGATCTTGGGGAAGAGTCAAGAATTTCAATGATCGCCTGACCTTCTGATATTGCCAGATAAATTGAGAAAAAATTCTGTCCAATTTTTTAGCTCTGGCTCCAACGGGATACAGCGAAGTAGATATAATATTTTCGGAAACATAGTCATTTTAAGTACATTACGCCTACCTATTATAGATATATGTAATTTATCTATTCATTTTAGATCTTGACTAATCTTATCTATGAGGGGAGCCGAGTTCGTTGTCCAGATAGAACCCACATCCACAGAGATGTCGATCCCGAGATAGGTGGCTATCTCGGTCCTACGGGGATCTTGACAAATAATGCTTTTTGTGCAGACAATCCTGGTTTTGTCGGCGTTCAGACAATATCCCTACTGCCTACCAAAAGCTGCTCAAGACGACCTAGTAAAAACTGAATCTGTTTGGGCAGGCAAGGTAGGGAATGAGGATTTGGATCTAAGTAGGTCCCTGGCTCTTTCTAACAAGGTCTTTCTCTCCGCCAACCTGAAGGCCCAACATTTTAAAACAGTTTACAACTTGTACTTCACCCCGGCAAAACTGTTTAGCTGGGGAAAAAGGGAAAATGATCATTGCCCGAGATGCGGGCAGGGCCCAGCAGATCTGGTTCACATGTTTTTTGAGTGTAGTATATTAGACACACTGAAAAAGGGTATTGAAACTTTTCAGTATAAGGTATTAGGACAGGAAGTGTCTATTTCTCCAACCATGATGCTATTGGGTTTTGACGAAAGAGCTCAATTAGGATTAACACAGGTATATTTTTATTTTATGGCAATGGCAGTAGTACGACTGCTGATCGCTTTAAAGTGGAAGGACACTGATCCTCCGGCGTATCAAGCTTGGTACGCCAGACTGCTTCACATATATAGATTTGAAATTGCACTGTATAACTGCAAAGGACGGAGGGCGAGGGAACGGGGTAGGAAAATTTGGGGCTTGTTGATGGATTAGGTTTGAGCTATAAACTCATTCTGTTCTTTTCTTTTTTTTTTTTCTCTTCCATATTCTTGCTGTAATGTAGTTTGAAATGCCCAATTAATATGATCAAGGTTAAGCTGATTAAAATAATCTCCACTGATTTTTTTTCTCCTCTCTTTCTGTTTTTTCATGTAAGAACAATTATATGGTCAGTTGTACATTATACAATTGTAATATTTAAAGTTTTGTAAATACTGCTTTTTCTGGGAAAAAATAAATAAATAAATAAAATAAAAAATAAAAACATTGCAAGGTGCAGATCAGTTATTGGCTCTGCATACCTCGGGTTCTTGGTGAACCTACAAGCCCCATATACCCCCGCAAACAGAACGGTCCAGCAGATGTAACGATATATTGCTTTTGAAAATTTGCCATAGTTAGACGAAGTTACAGATGAAAATGTAGACAAAAATAGCTGTTTTTTCCAACTCAATTTCAATATTTTCTTATTTCAACTGTTACTTTTTATTAAAAAAAAACCTTGAAGGATCTAAACAAATGACCCTTTGCTGAGTTCAGAATTTTGTCTACTTTTCAGAGATGTATAGTTTTCTGGAATTCACCATGGGTTTCACACCCGTTTCTGTCACTAACTGGAAGAAGGTTGAAAGCACAAAAAATAGGAAAAATTATCTGTCTCCCAGTAAAATGCCAAAACTGTATTTAAAAATTTGGTTTTCTCGTTCAAGTCTACCTGTTCCTAAAAACTGGCAAGATGGTGATTTTAGCACCGCAAACACTTTGTTGATGCCATTTGCAGGAAAAAAATGGATGCTTTCTTCTGCAGCACCTTTTTCCAATTTTTCCTAAAAAACATAAAATGTTGCTGTGTTACTCGGTCCACTCCAAGGGAATCTACAAACCCTGGGTACCTCTAGAATCCCCAGGATGTTGGAAAAAGAGGATGCAGATTTGACGTGGATACCTTATGTGGAAAAAAGTTATGGGGGCCTAGGCATGAACTACCCCAAATAGCCAAAAAAAGACTTAGCAGAAGGGTGGGATTGGGAAGACCTAGCAGCAAAGGGTTTAATAAAGTTTGTGACGCAGTGTGTTCGGTTAACGGTTGCATGCTGAGGAATAAAGCCATGCAAACCAGAGCTCTGTGTGTGGCATGGTCTGTTACATGCTCCTGGGCTGGGGAGGATGCTACAACTGGCAGCGAGATAGGGGATATGTGCCCCCAATGATACAAGACTGCTCTCCCTGCAAACTGCTCGTACATACCACGTGCGCCCCAAGAAGTGGTCTACAGTTGGCATATGTGGAGTCAAAGCGCAACTCCAGCTTTTGAGAGGCCCCTGAAGAAGGTGAAGGCCCAATGGAGGCAAACAGTCGGTAAGCCTGCCAACAATCTACTGGTGTGGCGGAAAGAAGAGATACTACACACAGCATAACACAGATCCAGCACTGATACAAAGCAGAAGTGCTAAAGACAGTCACAACCAGGTATCCTTCGTAGCGACCATGCGGCACAAGAAACCGGCAATGCAAGTGTCAATTCATGTCCTCCAAGGCACGTCGTCGAGTGCATGCTTATTAAGTTTCGATACTGCTGCTGACATGGGACTGATCTCTATTAACTACAACTTGAATGCCCATTCTTAAATAGTGAGTCAATTCCTGACATTGTTTCATGGACTTGGGAAACTTAAGACAATGATGTTACAGCCTCACATTAATGAAGACTGCCCTCATCGCCGCCACCGATGACATCAGGGCCCTGCTGGACAACGGCGAAACCACGGCCCTCATCCTCCTGGACCTGTCAGCTGCCTTCGACACCCTACGCACACGCCTCCACAACGCAGGGATCCGAGACAAAGCACTGGACTGGACCACCTCTTTCCTCTCCGGCAGACCCCAGAGCGTCCGCCTCCCCCCTTTCCGATCCGAAGCCACCGAGATCATCTGCGGAGTACCCCAAGGATCATCCCTCAACCCGACATTGTTCAACATCTACATGGCACCACTCGCTCACGTCGCCCGACTGCACGACCTCAACATCATCTCCTACGCCGACGACACCCAGCTGATCCTCTCCCTCACCAAGGACCCCCTCACCGCCAAAACCAACCTCCATGAAGGAATGAAAGCCGTCGCCGAGTGGATGAAGAACAGCCGTCTGAAGCTGAACTCGGACAAGACGGAAGTCCTCATCCTCGGCTCCACCCCCTCGGCCTGGGACAACTCCTGGTGGCCGACCGCACTGAGAGCAGCACCAACCCCCACCGTCCACGCACGCAACCAAGGTTTCATCCTCGACTCAACACTCTCCATGACCAAGCAAGTCAACGCCGTCTCGTCCTCCTGCTTCTACACCCTCCGCATTACTGTGGCTCAAGGGGGCGTTACATGGGTGGTACTCGGGCCTGCCCATGCAACCACTCATACATTTTGATGCAAAACTCTATCTACTAACATTAGTAGACAGGGTTTAACACCAAAAATTAACGCTGCTGAAAAGCAGGAGTTAAAAGGGGAAATGTTTTCATTTCTCCTAGCTTTTCCAATTTTGCATGTGTGTTGCACTGTACAGCACATATACAAAGTAGGTAAAGGTTTTAAACTTGTCTAACCATTGTATTTTGTACAGGAAGGACACCCTTCCTGTACAAAACCTATGGTAGACTCAGACACGCACCCTAGCACTATGGCTCTAAGGGGTGTGCCTGGAGCACGGCGCCACAAATCAGCACCGGCGCTACAGAGAGGGAAGGAGAGCGCCATATCTCTGTGTAAATAGGTCGCTCCCCTGCTCCCTCCCTCTCACGCAACGCAGCACAGCCTCTCTGGGTCTTGCGCAGAGTAGCGTGACACCTTTGTGAAACTGGGCCTTCGCCTACTGAAAGAAAGCAAAACGGTTGACGTGAAACGGAATGAGCATGTAAAAACATGCAAGAATCAGTGCAGCAGAACCGATTCCCACATCTTATTTCATGACTACTGATGCCTGCAGTATCTGTAGTTCAGGGGCCAGTTCCAGTCTGCTTACCAGCCCACTTTTAATAGGTTCCGAAGACAACTGCAGCATGCTGTCTAGCATTGCTCGCTATGTGACCTATTATTGCAGGGCTTTCAAAACGTACTGTTTTATTAACATATTCAAAATACGAGAACATTTCAAATGCACAGATGGGCAGCAGATGGAGTATATATGTGACTAAATACAGCAGAGTGGGCAATAAGCCATAAAGGATTCAAGTTGTGCACAGGTGTCATGCCTCTCTCTTATTTTTCTGTATCTTTTTCAGTCATTTTTAATCCAGTGAAAAAGAAATTACCAAAGAGGCATCAGCTATCAGGACAACCTACAAGACCAGACACATGTTCCTGTTTAAAATGTGCCAAGTACAGGTGTAATAAAAGAGAAGTTGCGTAATGTTATAAGCATTAAACACAAAAGATCAAAAATACACATCAAGTCAAATTGCCATTTTATTTATACAACTGAAAACCAGTCAAACGTTTAAGAAATCTCCAGTTTAGGCAGGATCGGTACAAAATAATTGCAGACGTGCTGTTTGGAAGACAACCCGTATTTGCTGTGTGATAAAGTATGTCACAACTTGCTCGGCACATTTATGTTCCGTTGTGGAGTTATAAACTCTTTACAATTGAAAAAGAGCTAGCATTCTCTTAAAAGTTTGAAGGCTGAATAACTTCCTTTGTGTGGCCTGCTGAAAGCTGTTTGCATAATGTCCCCGCATTTTTAAATAGGTTTGAATAGAACAGCGTTCTTTGAATCTACAGTGTAAGGGAGGGCCATTCTACACGGATATATGTCATGTACCTCGTTATCTGAATACTCCCCGCAAAACTCAAAGTACATGGGGGCAGATTTACAAGCCCCCTGCGCCACCAGTACGTCACTTTTTGTGACGTACTGGTGGCGCAGGGACTGCTCCATATTACAAGGAGAGGAAAAGCCACCCTGCGTGACTTTTCCTCTCCTTGTAACTACAGCCCCTTCACACGCAGCACTTTGCGGTGAAGGGGCGTTCCATGGGTGTTGCTGTGGATGTTCCCACGCAACACCCATGGAACAAGACACATCTCCAGAATTATGAGAAATCGTAACTCTGGAGATGCGCTTAAGCTACGCCACCCTAGAGGTGGCGTAGCGAGACGCACCGAGGAGAAATGTTTTCATTTCTCCTCGTTTTTCCTCTTTCAATGCGTGCTGCATTCTGCAGCACGCATTGAAAGAGGAAAATGGTTGTAGTGATTGTTTTTGTGCAGGAAGGTTCCCCTTCCTGCACAAAAACAATCTCCCCACGACGCAGGCATCCTTGCACCATGGTGCAAGGGTGCCTGCGCAGGCGCATGGCTGCAGTTTGTGCGCCAGCGCAGGGGGAAGCACAAGGATGCGACATATTCTTGTAAATATGTCGCATCCCTGTGCTTTCCAAACTAACGCAGCATGGCGCAGCAAAATGACTTGCTGCGCCGTGCTGCGTTAGTTAATTGTAAATCTGCCCCATGGTTTTTACTGGCCACGAAGTTCTGTCACTGAGAAGACTTGGTCGAGGAAAGAGACCCATTTGCTTTGAGTCCGGATTGCAGGAGGTGATGAAAATCAAATGATAGGGCAGAATATGCTGTGCAGCTTCCGACATTCCTAGGGTGACCGGCTGGTCACTGTTCTAGTGTTCTGAATTGGATGTTTGTACCAGCCACTCCCCGAGGGCTGGCTTACTCTACCACCCTACACCCATCCACCACAGGTGTCACAGAACATGTGACCCTGACAATAAAATGGGCAGGGCTTATGTGCCCTGGGCCAGTTTCTGATGCCATACTAGTGTGTTGTGTGTCTTCATTATTAGTATATGGGGGCCTAGGGCCCGACCCTTTACATTGGCGATGAGTGGGTGGACCAGCGTGTGCAGCCGCCTTAATGTGGTGTAAGGGGGAGAGTGTAGCCCGTGATGAGGGCACCACTTCCCAGCCGTAGTAAGTAGCGCCTGATTGCCCGCAGGGCATGAGGTGAGCCCGTCGGCATGGATGCAGAGTTGTGCCAGTTCCCCCCGGCGAAATAAGAGATGGAGCTGAGTAAGAGCCTACCCTGCATTTGAAGTGCCTGCCGAGTCATCGGGCATAAGGTGAGCCCCAGTGATGGTAGATGAGTCTGGCAAGTGGACGGCCCGCAGCGTGAGGGTGTGTGCTGTGGCCCCATCTAGAGACAAATGGTGCCAAGCAAACTGCGTGAGGGGTGCCCCATCCCAATGAAAGCTGAAATGGGTGAGCAACAAGTTGCCCCGCTGCGACAGCATTGCATGCCCTTCCCAACCGCACATGAAAGACCCGCATGGACTCACCGAGGGTGAGGGGGATGTCCTCCGTTGGTGTTGCCTGCAGGGAGCAGGAGGCGGTCATGCACCCCTGGAGCGGTGAGGCCCGCAGAGTCAGAGGAGGCCTGCGTGGAATGGAGAGAGTGGCCGGGGCACCGCAACGTCATCCGCCGTGTAGCAGTGAGGCCGGAGTGCCTGGTCTGGGACGCGGCCTTTGGAGATAGTGCTCCACCCACAGGCGAGGGGAGTGTTTGACCAGCAGCATTGGAATGGGCACAGCACTCGGCCGGTGGTCGAGATACAGCCAGCAAGGGAGAAGCCTGGTTTTGCCCATGCTCCAATGTGCTGGCAGTAGCGGGCCTAGCTCCCCGTGAATGGTGAGGACGTCCCGTGCCGTGAGCCTGTGGCCGTCGGCTGGTACTGCCCTGCAGGTAGGAGAGTGCTGAAAAAGGCACATGCCCGAGTGAAAGGCCCAATAGATGAGAGAGAAAGTGCCAAGCCATGCGGGAGGCCACATTGAACTACAACTGAACCAACGAGCAAGTGACTCGCATGTCTCCCATACTGTATGCAAGTCACTAGTGAACGAGTGATCAAGGAAAAGACCCCGCAGTTGAGGGACAGTCTAGTGGGCATGTTGGGGTGAAGCTAGCACTGAAGAGACCTGCTGTTTTTGTCCTGCACGCACACAGGAGGTGCATCATACAAAGAAGTGAGGAGGTAGCCCTCCTGCAACGTGTCGTTGCTCATCGTCAAAGTGCAGGGAAAGTGGAATTTTTGGGGCGCAGCAAGAGACTGCCAGAAGAGTTCCACACACCCCAGAGGGCTAGTTATCATTTGATGGGGAGAGACTTGGTACCCCTGAAAATAGATTTAGGAGCCCCAAGCTGGTACCGATGTCCCTGCCAGAGGGAATGAGTTGTTTGGGGATGAATGCACGTACACCTAGTGGGCATGGGTGGTCACTGCAGCATTAAGGACACAAGAGACAGAGAAAAGGCTCCCTAAAAGCTGAGAAGGATGCCGGGCAGTGATTGAAGCATGGGGGGGGACAACCAAGAGCATTGAACTGTGAAGTAGAGGAACTATATATCCTGCTGCACAGAACCCCAAGAGGTTTAAGACTGCCAGCCAGGGAAAGCTGACAAGAGCCCACTGATGGCAAGAACAGCCATGTAGCAAAGCCCCAGGCAGCAATTTCATGCAGCACTGAAGAATGTGCACTGCATTCATGCCCCGTGGTGGGACGACGTCACTGCATGAGGAGGAACCGGTTGTGCAAGGTGCCATAAGATGGAGCATCCTCCAGTGAAGAACAAAGGATGCAAAAGTCAGAAGTGGGCCGAAGATGTGTCAGAAGAACTGACAGCATGGGTTGGAGCCCGAGAGTTAGTGCCCTGTGAGGAAGAGGGCCAGGTCATTACAGGGTGTGATAGACCCTGCGAAGCCTGCCTGAGTGGAGGCTGAAGAGAGTGCCACGTCGGTGTAGCCTTGAGGTGCAAGGAGTGAGTCCTCAAGTGAAGAGACCTGCGAGAGGTCCAAGAGAAGACCTGCGAGAGGTCTAAGAACAGACCTGCTAGAGGTCAGAGAGGAGACCTGCGAGAGGTCGGAGAAGATGACCTGTGAGAGGTTGAAGAAGATGACCTGTGAGAGGTAGGAGAAGATGACCTGTGAGAGGTTACGAAAAGTCGAAGGAAGAAGACCAGAGAGAGGTCGTGAAATGAAGAAGGTCACAACGAGAGGTCTGTTCACTAGATGAGGAGAAAGCATAGTCCTAGGGGTAGGGCATGGCCAGGGAGACCCATGTGAAGTGCATGTCACATGGAGAGGTCTGGTCAGACAAAAGAGAGAGAATAAGGTGAGACGGGACCAGAACGCGTCATGAAGAGGAAGAAGATGAAGTGCAGAAGTGGCATGAAGCCATAAGTTTAAATCAGGGGAAGAATTGAATAAATAAAGAAGAGAATGGTGTGGAGTAGACACCTGACACACCACATACTGTGAGTGTTGTTGAGTTCAAGTGCATCTGCAAGAACAACTCAGGAGCTGGTGGACATCTTGAATGAAGAACTGCACCTATGTAACACCAAGAGGTCAGTGAGGTATCCGCGTCACCATGAGAGGCTGGCTGCCTAGAAGTCTTTGGTTACACCAAGCAAACCTAAGCCTGCGGAAGAGGGCAAGCTGGTCCATTTGTACCATCCACCTTTGGGGTCACATGTGAGACTGGATTGTGGTCCTGCTCGGACGTCCTGAGATGACCTCGATTGTGGGGTCTAGAAGAGGATCTGACCTATCCACACCAGACTGTGGCGATCCAGGGGCAAGGGCCTCAGGGATCACTGGTGAGAGCAGAATCCCGACATGAGAGATGCATCTGCAGCAGCTCCCCGCAGGTCCCAGAAAGCACGAAGATCTCTTGTCAGAAGCTGGTTACCCCAAAGACTGTCCTGTCAATGCAGGTGCACCAGAGTCAGGAGGGCAGGAGTACGCCAACCTGGAAACAACTACCCTCTAGGAGGAGCGAGGGACTTGAAGGTGGGACTCGTAGCAATTCCTCCATGTGCCTATAGTACGGCATTGGAGAGACATGGCGAAGTCCACACAGTCCAGTGGAAGCCTGGTGAAGAGGACCTCAGGGGACTCCCATGAGAGGGGAATCCTGGTAAGAGAGGGGAATCCTGGTGAGAGAAGGATGTTGGAGTTTTTTCCACCATCATGCAGCTGGAAGCACTGCGACATCTGAGGATGACTTGTCAACAATGACCAAGATGTCATCCGTCTTAGGAGGCTTGATGTTCATGGAGCCAGGACGTCTTTTGAAAAAGTAACTACCACTGACTTCACTATTGCTCCACATGCACTGTCACAGCAAACAGTGTATATAGACATTGTGTATAGGCTTCCAAGCTTTGAGTCCAGGTAGGACAGGATACACAGTGCACCGCTGAGCTGTGCCAATTAGAACTGGTGATCCCAGCTGCACTTGTACCCTCATCCGGTCTGGAAAGCAGCCTAATAGACTCTGTGAAGTTTTCTGTTGTTGTTTTGTTCTCTCCCACAGGTTAGACTTATTGTTCCATGTTCAATAAAGTTTGGAAGGGATGTAGTGACCGGCTGGTCACTGTTCTAGTGTTCTGCATTTGATGTTTGTACCAGCCACTCCCCGAGGGCTGGCTTACACTACCACCCCACACCCATCCATCATCATAAGTGTCACAGGACATGTGACCATGTCAATAAAAGGGGTCGGGCGCATGTGCCCTGGACCAGTTCCTGATATCATACTAGTGTGTTGTGTGTCTTCATTATTAGTATATGGGGGCCTAGGGACCGACCCTTTACAATTCGCACCCCAGAGCATAAAGGCTCAACCATAAAGTTGCCTGAGTCCAAAACACTCCCAGGTGTAACAACAATTGAATTCTGATCTCATTTCTTTTTATGGTACCCTAGGTACGGACTCAGAGGCGTGTCTTCGTCCTTAGGTTTCCGGTGGTGCGACTGTCAGATATCCCAAACAGTCACCGGGTGTACCCAACTAAAAAGGATGGCCTGAAGAAAAAAGGGGAGCATGAAGTTTGATGGGGCTGGTTGTCCTCAGGAGTGTTGAAGAGGAGTGTTGGGGCAATGTTGGTTTAAGGGAAGTAGGGGAATACTGTGAAAATAAAAAGTATAAAACATTCTTAAAGCCCTTCAACTACAAGCATCGCGGTCCCTTTGCTACTTATTAAAAAAGGGTCAGTAAAACATCCTGGCAATAAACAGGTTGGTCAGATGGGCACAAGTCATCAAAGCTATGACCAATAACAATAGATGATCCGGAGGTGTAGTATCCACTGCAGTGATTTGTATGTAGCCTGTAGGTCACATGTTCCAATGGCAGTATGCTAGTTTAGCAGGATAATTCAGCTGCTGCACAGAGAGAACAAAAGTATGTGTGTGGCTGAATGTTTCAGACACCTAAGGTTTCTTTTCATTTTATGATAGGTATTTCATATAATGTAAACCTAACTCCAAGAAAGAGCCGTGGACTTTACAGAAAATGAGAAACTTGATGTGGTATACATTAAACAGTATTGTGTACAAGGGGTCAAATTGAAACCAGATTTAAAAAAAACCTGACCCTGATAAAGAGGTGGGGGATGGTAACATGTTAATGGGACATTACTACACATAACTCTGTAGAGTTAGTTTTTACATTACACATTTGTTTACATTTGTCATATTAGCAATTCAGGTCAGGCATCTATAGCAGTTTCACAACTAACAAACACCGTGCTGATACCGAGATTAGAGTCCAAGGCTGCTGGTTCATAGATCAAAATTCATACATTTTAATATGATGATAATAATAATAAAAGTAGGGTTGGGCGAAGTGTCACACGAAGATGGTGAAGTTAGGAAAATGGTGAGGCTTAAAGGGAGCACAGACTCAAAAGCATAAATAAGAACCATTTATAAGCAGCATAGTCTCTAACTATGAATGTGTCCAAATACATGTATTTCTAGAATCACACAGGGATTATCCCCCTCTTGCTTCACCTCTTTCTGGTTGTCCACCTCCTCATCCTAGTACTCCGGGATATATTCCTGGTCCCCATCGTTCTGGTTCTATTGGGGCCTGTGGTACTCCTCTTGGTCCATGTGGTGCTGAGGCTTGTTCTCCAGGTTTTTCTCTTCCTTCTCTTGGTCGAAGTGTCCCTCTCCCTGAACCTTCTATAAAGCCTTTCTCTGTTTGTCTTGGTCCCCCCACTAAGCTGGTCCGTTAGGTACTGGTCCTGGTTGTGGTGTATCAGAGATGGTACTACTATATGCCAGAGTAGTTACAATGTATTGGTCAAGTAGTCCAGAATATGATCTTTACAGTATACTGCTCACTAGTATTCCAGTGATCTGTTCACTTTGTATGCCTGCAAGGGTGAGTATTAATGCTTAAATAGGTCAGCAGTGCTTATTGTGTTGGGGGCAATTCACTGTGCTAAGCCACTGTTCCGTGCACCAAAGTTGTTTCTCCGAGTGGTTCAGGTCACCTCTTGGTCTCATATTTGTAATTTCACAGATTGATGTCCATGATAGAAAAGTTTCCATACTCAAGAAGCCCACCACTGACCCAACGGACCTCAAGAACTACCGACCCATCTCTCTCCTCCCCTTTGCAGCCATAGTCACTGAGAGGATCGTCAACAACCAGCTCACTAACCTCATAGAAGCTAACTCTATCCTCGACTCATCTCAATCTGGATTCCGCAGCAACCACAGCACTGAGATTGCCCTCCTAGCCACCACGGACAACATCTGTACCCTCCTGGACCAGGGCCACATGGCAGCCCTCATCCTACTTGACCTCTCAACAGCCTTCGACACCATCTCCCACCGCACACTAACCACCAGACTCCACTACGCAGGCATCCGGGGAACCGCCCTCAACTGGATCCGCTCCTTCCTCACCAGCCTAACGCAAAGAATCAGACTCCCACCCTACCTCTCTGAACCCACAGAGATCAGCTGCGGAGAACTCCAAGGATCCTCACTCAGCCCCATGCTCTTCTACATCTACATGGCCCCTCTCGCCACCATCATCAGAAAACATGGACTCAGCATAGTATCCTACGCCGACAACACTCAGCTCATCCTCTCTCTCACCAACGAACCCGACAGCACAACACACAGCTTCCAGGAAGGTATGAAAGAGGTTGCCTCCTGGATGAGCGACAGCTGCCTAAAGTTCAACACAGAGAAGACGGAGGTCCTCATCCTTGGATCCACACCCTCAGCATGGGACAACACCTGGTGGCCCTCCACCCTCGGCGATCCTCCCACAGACCACGCGTGCAATCTCAGCATCATACTGGACTCCTCTCTCACCATGCACTGACAGATCAACGCCGTATCCTCCACATGCTTCAACACCCTCCGCAACCTCCGCAACACCTTCAAATGGAACCCCCCCGAATCCAGAAGGATCGTCACCCACGCACTCATAACCAGCAGACTGGACTACGGAAACACCCTCTACACGGGAATAAACAAATCTCTACTCCGCAAACTCTAGACTATCCAGAACGCCGCAGCTAGACTTGTCCTTGCATCCCACGACAACACCAGATCACCCAACACCTACAAGAGCTCCACTTGCTCCCCGTCGAAAAAAGAGTGACTTTCAAGCTCTTCACTCACGCCTACAAATCCCTCCAATACCTCAGCGAAAGAATCTTCTTCTATACACCCAACAGAAGTCTCCGAAATGCCGACCTTGCCCTAGCCGTAATCCTACGCATCTGCAAAGCCAGAGAGGGAGGGCGTTCCTTCTCCTACATCGCAGCTAAGACCTGGAACAAACTCCCACTCAGCATCAGACAAACCCTCACACTGCAAGCTTTCAGGAAGTGCCTCAAGACGAAGCTGCGTGAAACCCACCCCTCCCCCAGTGCCTAGAGACCCTCGCGGGTGAGTAGTGCGCTTCACAAATCCCTGATTGTAACATCTAATGTCATGTTCCCTATTTTCACAATGTCCCATATCAAAAGAACCCCCTAGCCAAGCCACTAATCATTGCTCAAGTTGGAATCAAGCTATCCTGGCTGAAGAGGGGTGAAACCCCGAAACCGGTCCTAGGATGCTTGTTTCCAGTCCAGGGAGGACCTTGCTTGGCAGTTCGGGCTGGACTGTTCCCATGAGGCACAGGGTCAAGACTGATTTGCATATGGCCAGGTCTAAACTGGGGTGGCATGGTGAGCAAAAGAATGATGGATTTAACCCAGATCTCTTGACTGGGGGTGAATGTTTTGATTTGTTCTGCATTCTGTCCATCAATTGTGTGTCTTTTGCTTTCTCGCCCTAAGTGCGCCAGGTATGCCCAGACGTGGGTCCTGGGCTCACTGTGCCACTGGAATCAAGCTATCCTGGCTGAAGAGGGTGAAACCCCGAAACCGGTCCTAGGATGCTTGTTTCCAGTCCAGGGAGGACCTGGCTTGGCAGTTCGGGCTGGACTGTTCCCATGAGGCACAGGGTCAAGACTGATTTGCATATGGCCAGGTCTAAACTGGGGTGGCATGGTGAGCAAAAGAATGATGGATTTAACCCAGATCTCTTGACTGGGGGAGAATGTTTTGATTTGTTCTGCATTCCATCCATCAATTGTGTGTCTCAAGTATATAAAGTGCCATACAGATCAGGTTCAATGAAATTACAGTATGGAATGTGCAATATTGCAATAGTGTGCAAAGCACTTTTCCAGGCAAGTATTTCCCTTTGTATGTAAAGTTCCATAGAGAGGTTAGTAACCGCATTGTCCGAGTATCACAGACAGGCCAGACTTTAGAATTCCTTAATAAGTTAAGCACCACAGACTGGCTAGTTCTATATCACCCCAGCATATAGAGCATCGCAGCCAAGCCAGTATCCACACTGTCCCGGTATATGAAGAACCTTAGTAGGGCACTTTTCTCAATGGTGCCAGTAATTAAACCACTACAAGTAGACTAGTTCCCACAATGCACTAGTTCATAAAGCAGCATATCCAGATCAGATTCCAAAGTGCTGCAGTACCTAAGATATCGCTGCCAGGCCAACTTTGCCACTTTGCAAAGTGGATTCTCCTCTAAATGTGGTGTTTAACGTATAGCACTATTACAAAAAGCACTGTAAATATTTTTCTTTTAAAGTGCCTGCATTTTTTTACTCTTATGAGAGAGCCAAACCGCAGTTTTAGTTTCATGTATTTTGCATGTTGTTACCTACAAAAGGAATAAGTAGCTGGACTATCATGCTTACTCAATCACAATGGTTAATAAGAAGAGAATTCCCCTCTAGCAGAGCCATAGTAGCAAACCACATCCAAACCTTGCTTTTACATCCTGCAGGCAACATTTAAGGACGGTAGAGGTGTTTCTTCACAATCTTTGCAAGGTTTCACTCTCAACCAAGCAGGGTCAAAGACAAGTGTAAGGACAGTGGTTTATGGAGCAGGTCAACAGGTAAGTTTGAGCTAAGGTTTATTTTGTTAGTGGTTGGGTTAATGGTGGTGGGGTTATTTGAGCAGGCACAAGGATCTAGCCTCGACTTCAGCTTCTTTATTGGAGCTTAAAGGCCAGGGGTAAACACATGCTCTTATATGGTTGATGGAATGTGCTATTCCTGGTCTTCCAAGCCTGAATCCTCTTCTGGAGCGAGATGGGCAGGGGTCACTGCAGGTGACACACGTATTTGATAGTAGCTCCACAGGCAGGTAGAGGGTCTGAGGTTCAGTTCTAGGTGTGGTGGAGGCAGAGGGTCTAGGGGATGCAGGTGTCTCAGGCCTGTGAGCAAGCACATGACTCTTTAGTTAAGTGGTACCTCTGGCGTACAGGGCACGCAGGCCCAGTGAATATATCCAAATGACTGACTTGCCAGCATCAGTCCCACTCATCATGCAGGCTGCCCAGGGGTACCTCATGAATGGAAGTGGAAATGACTGGCTTATGAGTGAGCTTGGGTCGGTGACTGGATTAAGTGATTGTAGGACAGTAGGATCTGCCTCTTATGGTTACCCCCACTTTTTGCTGGTGTATCACTGTTTTTCGACTTTAGTCTGGCTGGGGCCCTGCTATCCAGGACCCCAGCCTAGCTGCTTCCTCTCTAAATTGATTCCCTGTACCTTAAGTACACTTCAGATTGGATTCTGGGGTGCCCTTATAAGTCCCTAGTATATGGTATACTATGTACCCAGGGCATAGGTACCCCAGAGGCCTACCAGGGGTTGAAGCATGTATTGTGCCACCCCTGGAAGACCCTCCAAAATGACACCACAGGACTGCTACTGCAGCCTGGGTAAGGTGGTGCATGCACCCCTTACAGAGATATAGGTTCACTATATCTCACCTATCACTGCACATAGAAACCTATCCGTTACCCATATGGCAGGCCTTATCAATCCTGAAGGCAGGGTGCTTGGTTTTATGTGAGAGGGTGCCCCTGCATGAGCAGAGCCTCTCTGCAGCCTTTGGAATCTCCTCTCCGGGGTTGTCTGTGGTGCAGCCTGACCATATACTCAAGTGCATTATATCTAAATGGTAAATGCTAACTTTGGGATGGCTGCACGGAAACATGTCGTGTTTGGTGTCAAACACCTTGGAATCATACCCCCACACCAGTAACTGGTGTGGGAGTATGATCCCACCCTTCTAGAGGGAGAGACATGACAGCACCGGTATACCAGGTACCACCTAAACAGAGCCTGGCATCACAAAATGGATGCTGCAGCCACAGACACGAGTCTGGCCTCCTGCTGCTGACCAAAACTCCGGCAGGGGAGGCCTGGATACTAGGTTTCCTGTCTCAGGGAGGTGTTACCACCTCCCAGACAGGCCTTAGTGGATTGGGGCTGGGTGGGTGCACTCCAAGAGTGCTTTGAAGTCCTGCACTGGGGCACATTTGGTGTCCTCATGCATACCCCAGTTCAAGCCGGTTGCAGGGGCTGCCAGCCCCTGCTCTGGCATGAAACTGGACAAAGGAAATGGGTGTAGCCACCCCTCTTTCCAAACCCTCCCATAGGTGGGTCCCCAGAGTTAGTCCAACCCCTTTCTTTAGTATAAGTAAGGGAACCCTGGCAACAGGACTTTAGATATCCCTGGACGAAACTCTGTAACTGAATCCTGGAACTTCGACGCTCTACTCAAGTCTAGAGGACTGAAGAAATCTCCCTTGGGGTCAAGGAGTGACTCCCCTGCTTGGCAGGCACCAACGAAGCATTTGCCGGTCTGCATCTCCGAAGCTCCCGCCGGACTCGAAGTACTTGCAGCCCAGGAAGAGGATTTCCAGACATTTCAGAGGCCGACCCGAGTCCCCAGCAAAGCTGAGACCCGCAGCCCTCGTGAGTAGCGTGGAACTGTAACTCCTGGTCACCGTGCACATTTGCTAGTGCATTAACTTCTCGACAACTCTTGAAGTCCTGCTTTGGGTTACTCGTAGCCCAGGCCCCGTGCACCATTTGCACTGAAGATTGTGAGCCTACACTCCACGAGTGTTCCGTGGGCCCGCTTCCTGCATTTCCACTTGGGGCTTCTTTGAGATCCCTGGTCCATCGACTGGTGGGTCCCTGTTAAGGCAACTCTGATTTTCTTTGGGCGTTTCTGGTTGCTCCAGACGTGCCCTAACTCCCCACTAAGTGGTGAGTCCCTCAGACCTTGCTGGTCTGCTCCGAAGCATCTTTCTCCTTTCTGCGTGGGTTGCTGTTGCCAAGGCTTGTTGTGTTCAATCTGGACACCAATGCTGCAGCACTCGACATCCTTTGTGGGACAGCTTGAATCCAGCTCCTGGTCATTGTCGACACCTCCTGGTCCTCATGGCTGAAGAGTCAAGCTTCACCTCTTTCACCTGAAGCACCCAACATCGGTGGGCATTCGACTATCGTGCCCCTGGTCACTGGCAAGTGACCCAGACTCTGTCCCCTCTTCTTTCAGGTTCTTCTCACCTCCGATCCAGGCTTGGATCTCTTCGTACACTTCGCATCTTCCCGGCAGCAGCACTTCGTGGCAGGCAGCCATTGAAAACGACGACGCGACCCGACACCATTTGACACCTATGCACCCGGCTTCCCTGGGTGAGGTAACTCGAGTACTCCGGTGCTCCCATGGGTGTTGACCCTAGAACTGTCTAAGTCCAAGAGGGTTTGGTCCTAGTCCATTTCTAAGTGTCCTTAAACTCTAAAACTCTTACCGCGACTTTCCCATAGACTTTAACGGAGCTCGCGGCTGTGTTCACACACTGCACACGGCCCCCGTGGGTCCCCTGTGTCACTACCGTGGGTGGTTCCTTGGGGTCCCAGCGATTCTACAGGCTCTAGGCCTTGTGTCTACTCAAGTCGTGGTTCTTATACCACTTTCTTAATACATGGTTTGGTACGCCCCTAGGGCTAATCGTATATTGTGCTAATTTACTGTGCTATTTGACTTGTAACTTGTGTACTTCGACCTCTAGCCTCATAAAGAGACTATTGGGTGGTGTTTAGTAATAAATACATATATTTTATATATATACCTGGTGTGGTTCTCCTTTCATTTGGTCATTCATGAGCTTATAACTGGTAAAACAAACATCTTAACACTCCTTCAAGACTTAGCCTGAAGGCTGCTCTCCGTAGCTACCACTAGGATAGCTTTCAATAAAGGTTGTCTTTAAACCTATCATCAATAAAGGTCGTTTGGACTGGTGCAAGGTGCCCACTATAACTAGTGGACAGCATATGCCAGGCCAACTTCTCACAGTGATGACTTAAAAGATGAAATAGTCAACTTATATACAGATTTTTACTGCTACAAGAAATTATTCATCAGTTTATAGAAAGAGGGTATAGGAAAGTATTAATTTATTTTTGTAAAAGTGCGTAACAGTATTTGGATAAAATCAAGATAATTTTCCTTATCCAGTAGTCCTAATAGCTACACTTCTGCGCCTCATAAAAGAACCCTCATGTGTGCTTGCCAAACACCCCCTTATCCAAGTAGCCTTCTTCACAATTCTGACACGTTTATTTACCTAAGGCAGTATAAGACCTTTGTTTATTTCAGTACACTTGAAAATCACAGCCTTATATTTTCCATAAAAGCAGCAGACACGTGCCATGCTTTGCAAGCCCTGTAGACTTATGCACTCAGACAAACATCGCCTCGCACATATCGATTTTGGCTAACAAATCACTATAAAGCATCTGCGAAATGACTAAACATTCCGAACCAAAGCACTCACAATTAGCAGCCAGGACTCAGGGAATGATTTATAGCCCGCAGCAAACACCAACAAGTTGCAGTTTTGGTTGCAGGGAGTCTTCTGCAGATTTGAACTCCTACACTGGCCAGTGGCCCTCAGGTGACATCAGAGGGGCAGCTGAGTAACCAAACCAAATAGAGAGATCTTGAAGTTCGACACATGAAAGAGAATTAAATATTTTCTGCTGTTAAAGTGGTGGGGCGCTGCCAGGCCTCGAAGCTACTCTCCCCACCCGCTGCTTTTCAGGCTACAATAGACAGTCAATTTCTGTATGACATTTCCACTCACCGCAGTCTACCCAGTGGTGCTGGTGCAATACTCGACAGGCACACTGATAAACCTGATAAGATTTCCCATAATCTCACGGTCAAACCCAGAATGCACATATTCGGGGGTGTGACACCCCACGCACCTCTCATCAAGATACACCCCTGGAGTGACCGCCAAGTTGATAAAGCCACCATGCACTGCAGGGGTATAGGATTGTGTTTTTTCAAGGTCCAACATGTCTGATGCAGCTCTCGTCCAGTTGAATGCAGATCCAAGAGGTCAGATGGGTGCATATATATAAGCGCATCACTTTATCAATCAAGCACTCACTGTTGGCCACCACCCACGTGCACCCCTCTTTTTGCCCAGATGATTATGTACAGAATATGTGGGACCTATGCAGTTATACAAAGTTGGAAAAATCTTCGAGATTCGGGCACTTCGTTTTATTTATACAAGGATGTTGTATGGCCTTTGCAGCGTTTTCTTTCACTTGTATGGCTCCTGTTGGAAAGTGGATTATTAGTAGGGATAAGGAGGGACTTACTAGCAATAGTGCCACAATCACAATAAAAGGTCCAGTCAAGGTCTCAATAAATTATTATGCATTCAAATCAAAAAGGGTAGGAGATAGAAGTATAAGTATAGAATTTCACTCTTCTTCCAAGCCCATCTGCGCCCGTCAGAGCCCGGAATGCGCCATGTGCCAGGACCCCTGCCCGTTTTTCCTGCCAGGTTTATACTAGGGAACAGCTACTGGCTTGCAACATAGGTAAGTGCTACAATTCCACTACTTGGGTTGGAAAAAGAGACTACCTCCCATTTCAGTGCATCTCCTGCAACTTTACATTTACGGTCAGGGATACCATAAACACTCCCAGTACCACATCAGCTCTTAGCCCTCCTAAGAGGGATAATAATTCATTAGACCCAGTCACTCAAGTCACCAGAGCCACCTCTTTACCTGCCCCCATCCCCTAATCCCTTAAAGGGGGAAAATAACCTCCACGAACCTGTTGGGAATTCGCTAAATGCCATTTTGCTGAACACTAGATATGTGATTAAGCACAAATACGAGTTTGAAGGCCTGTTGCAGACGTCAAACCCGGACCTGGTTTTCCTAGCTGAAACCTGGGCCAATGAAACGTCTGAGCCCGTTTGGGTTATAGCGCTACCGGCAGGCTATGAACTGGCCAGTGTAGACAGGAAAGGGCAAAAGGGTGGTGGCATAGAATCATATACTGGTCTGGTTTTAAAGCCACCTTTGAGACTACTCAGCAGCTAGAAGCAGAAGCTATGACCTTTAATATCAAAATTACTAACACTTTGTCCTTCCCTGGCCTCCTCCTATATCGGCCGCCAGGGCCAAAATCTACATTCATACAAGATCTACAGACATTCATGGAATCATGTCTAGACTCCTCTACCTTTACGATACTGGTTGACTTTAACTTTCACCTTGAATGCAAAAATAACACAGATACTTCCACTTTACTAGATAATATGGCGGGATTCGGACTGACCCAGCTCATCTCTGAGCCCACTCTTAAGGCCTGTCATACGCTGGATGGGATTTTTACCAATAACTCCAATATTACAGTGGACAAAAAACTCCCCTTAACATGGACGGATCATAAAGCCATTTTCTTCAAACTCTCCTATCTCGAGAGAACTATGCCTCAGTCAAAGAGGCCGCCCCTGCCAAGTTTAGACCATGGCATAAAATTAACAAAAAGGATCTAGAAGAGACTCTTGATAAAAATCCTCCCATGCTAGTACTAAACAATAACAAGGCAGTCAACAATCTTGATAGCTGTATTAGATCAGCAATTGATCAGTTGGCCCCAGAAAAAATAAATAAACAGCAGAGAAATAAAGCTCCAGCCCCCTGGTACAACTCAGATCTTAAACTTATAAAATCGAAATGTAGGCGCGTAGAGCGCGCGTGGAGGGCAGACTACAACAAACAGGGTAAACTTGCCTATAAACTAGCCCCAGTTGAGTACAAGGAAGCCATTAAAAGCACTAAAATGAAAAATTTACCAGCAAAATCGAGGCTGCTAAAAACTCTTCTAGAGAGCTTTTTAATACCGTCACAGCTCTGTCCAAATTGCAGCGGGAGAATCAATTTACACCAGATCAAGCTTTCTGTAATAAAGTGGCCAACTTCTTTCAGACCAAAGTTCAAACGGTCTATGACGAACTTTCAGGGAGTGCCTCTACCACTGCCCCTACGCCACCAACAGAGGACTCTATCCCGGATACTATTCCCTGCCAATTGGCAGGTTTCTCACTTCTAACCATGGACAAAGTAAATGATCTGCAATTATCCACTAAATCAGGGTCCCCGACAGACCCCTGTCCCCCCGCTATACTACACTTGGCCTCGGAGAAGATTAGTACCCAATTGTCTCCACTTCTGAATAATGTGATGAGGTCAGGGACTTTCCCTGCTTCCTGGAAGAAAACCTGCATTAGACCCATTCTAAAGAAACCATCCCTAGACCCCACAGGAGTGAAAAATTTCCAGCCTATATCCTGCCTACCACTCGCAGCCAAAACCTAACCTGCTATCTCAACCCCAATGACCTTTTAGACCCCACACAACATGGCTTCAGACCACGTCACTCCACTTAGTCAGCTTTAACTATGGCCACAGAGGAGATTCGCAGACAGCTGGACGAGGAGGAAAAGCCATCCTCATCCTACTTGACCTATCAGCAGCGTTTGATACTGTTAACCATCTGGTATTAATTCAGCGGCTAAAGGCAATAGGAATTAAAGAGACGGCCTTAACCCTACTCACCTCGTTCCTTACTTTTTGGGTACACAGGGTGTGCTGGGACAATTTTAAATCAGAGAGGTTCTCCCTCCCTTGCGGAGTTCCCCTAGGCTCAGCACTGTCGCTGACCTTGTTTAACATCTATTTCACACGTATGCCCAAGCTGACCAAAGCTCACGGTTTCTTGTTGGTATCTTATGCTGACGACACTCAGATTGTTATCTCTATTTCTTTGAGTGTAGCGTCTGTGGCTGGGAGATTTCACAACTGTCTGAAGCACATCATGGGGTGGATGCATCAGAACTACCTCAAACTGAATACAGATAAAACGGAGGTCATGGAGTTTGGAAAAGGGCCACCCATCTGGAACCAATTATGGTGGCCAGTAGAAGCAGGTCGCTGCCCGGACCCCTCGGTAAAAGCTAGGAACTTAGGTTCATGTTTGATGACCAACTAAACTTTGCAGGACAGATCAACCTCTGGACATCTTCTTGCTTCTTTCTACTAAAGACCCTGCAAAAAATTTGCCTTTTATTCCTTAGGATCTCAGGAAATCTGTAGTAGTCGTACTAATTATTTCAAGAATTGACTACTGCAACACGCTTTTCCTGGGCATAGACAAGCACCAACTTATAAAACTTCAATCTGTACAGAATGCCACAGCGAGAGTGCTGCTCAACATTCCCAAATACCACCCTATTTTCAGCAGCATCAGGGAGCTTCATTGGCTTCCGGTCAAGCAGCGCATCGAATTCAAGGCTCTATGCCTGGTGCATAAAGCTTTGTATGGTGAAGGATCGTCGGACCTGCAGAAACTCTTCCAATGGCACTCCCCAGGGTGGAATCTTAGGTCTGCCAATAAAGGATTAGTCCAGGTCCCCAAAATCCAAAAGGCCTGATGGGGGGCAGAAGCCTTTCCTATTGAGCTGCTAAGCTCTGGAATGAACTACTGGTCACCACTAGGCTACAACCTACTAGACCCCTGTTTAGGAAAATGCTTAAGACCTGGCTATTCCCCTTATAGGATATGTAGCTTTGACACTCAAATCATTACACGTTACTTGCTACTCCCAGCGCCAAGACACCTCGCCATTCGTGCACTCTATAAGTCTTCACTTACTTACCTACTTAATCAAAAGGGAGTGAATACTACCAATCTGAGCGGACCCAGGTGTTTTCAATGTTTTCCGGAAACCCTCAACCAAACTCTGCCTTTAGTGGCGTATGTTAATCACCACTGTAGTATTTTCGTTGGGCGGCGTCATCATTGGGTTTTGCACCTAGGTACTCACTTTCCTAAGTGAGTACTGCTTCCACTCGAGGGAAAGTACTGGTGGGATCCATCTGATAGTGTCTAAAATTACTTCCTGTATCTTCAAGGACTACTTTAATATGGGTAGAAGATGCAGGGTTTTAAAAATGTTTAATAAAAATGTGTTTCAATTATGCTAAAATACTCTCTAACAGAATAGCCCCCCCTGATCCTGATGCTAGTAGTTGCGGAGCAAGTCGGGTTTGTCCCGGGTCGCAATTTAACTCTCAACCTCAGAACCGTTTTTGGCACTATCCAACATGTAAACCCAGAAGTCAAAGCAGCAGCGGTTTTTCTTAGACGCTGAGAAAGCGTTTGACTCTGTGGAATGGCCATTTCTGGAAGTGGTACTGCGACGCGTTAGCGTCAGGGAAATGTTTCTCCAGCTGGTAAAGGTATTATACGAGGCTCCGGTTGCCAGAATCAGATTGGGGAATAGAGATGCATCTCCAATTCACATCTCCAGAGGTACTCGTCAGGGATGCCCCCTATCCCCATTGTTATATGCACTGGTAGCGGAACCCCTGTTGTGTGCATTGAGAGAGTATCAGTGTCATAGAGGCGTGCGCTTCCCAGGCTATCAATTGATTGCTTCAGCATATGCTGATGATATGCTTCTATATGTGAGAGACCCTGAGACCCATCTCACTCCGGTACTCACGGAGGTGGCTCAGTTCGGGCAACTGTCTGGTTTAAAGATTAATTGGAACAAATCATTAATTTTCCCATTAACCCAAAAGACAGTCTCAGTGCATCTGGAATTTCCACTGAAGTGGACCAAGGATTCGGTCTGCTATTTGGGTATACAAATACACACTGACTCTGCAGTAGTACTTATGGACAATTACGGTAAAGCTATAGGCAAGCTCGAGGAGGACATCACTAAATGGATAAGATTGCCTCTCTCGTTGCTGGGGCGAGTTTTGCTAATGAAAATGGTTATCCTTCCAAGGTTTCTGTTTCTCTTTCAAAATATTCCCATGCTCCTCCCGGCACATATATTTGCCAATATCAAGTCGCTCCTGATTAAGCTAGCCTGGGCCGGTAAGCAGCCCCGGGTTAAGTGGGAAACACCCACTCTTCCGTACTCCATGGGGGGGCTCAACGCCACAGGCCTAGAATTATACTACAGGGCTGCCTTGAGCTCACATGCCCATGCATGGATGCACAGCCTGCAGGATCTCCCACATTTACATATAGAGAAAGTTGCTACTGACCAGGTCACATTACCGCAAGTAATATTTAATACACCGTCTAGGGCACACCGCATTTTAGACTCCCTCAACCCTACCATACATGCCTGGCAAAATTTACTGGATAGTGAGTGGGAGTGCTCATGTACTCCTCCCTGACTTCACTGGAATGGTGTACCTGGCTCCCGACGGGAAAAGACAGGGAAGTCTCAAAAGCCTTACAAAGGGTGGGCATTGCTGAAGAAGGGGACTTATTCAAGGAGGGTGTTCTGCGCCAGTGGGAGGATATTATAACGGAGGGGCATGCGCACTCGATCCTAGATCAGTACCAGTTTATTCGAGTCAAGCATGCTTTACAAGCCCTGCTGGGTGATAGTGTACAGTAGTTTACAGGAGTGGAGACTCTTTGTGGACGTGGGACTAACCCAATATGAATACTTCAACCAACACAAGAATTTGAAACGCTGGGAGCTGTATGGATAGTGACATTTGATTTGATTTTAACCCAACAGTTGAAGGTACTTCTATAAATACTTGATGAATTACTATTCCATGAAGGACGAAGAAGCAGTTGAAGTGCGACAGAGTGCTGGCGTTTCTGCTTAGGATTTTAAGATAGTGTTAACACAATACGTTGCCCTGAAGAAGCCCTGAAGAAGCCCTTGTAGAGCGAAACGCGTTGGCTGTGCCTACTTGTTATTGAAGATAGCGAAATAAAGGCCCCAATTATAGATCTCTCACATAGAATTCTATCACAGGATGAAGTTAATGTTTTGGAAAAAGGGTTGGGTTACGCTATTGCCTCACCAGTTGATAGATGTAGTCTAGAGAGAGATTTACAGAGCTTCTTTAGGAAAATAAGACTGAATGCCTTTTTCGAAGGTAAGGAGAGACCACCTACAGACAACAAATCAGGTTTGAAACCTAAATCTACTTGGACACCCCAAATACATCTTGTTAATAAAGACATAGAGGTGTTTGAACGGGTGGTAGAAAAAAGTATAGACGATTTACTCAATAAGAAAATTTGGGTCAATAATAATCTCAACTCCCTAGAACGTTTAGCACTTAAGTCTTTGGAACAATACCACAATCTTACCATCAAACCGGCCGACAAAGGCGGTAGTATTGTCGTGATGGAGACTGAAGATTATAATAGCAGAATGCACATACTTCTTAACAACAACCAACATTATCAAACATCTAACAAAGATGAGTGGAACGCTCTGACCCTTAAAGTTAATAACTTATTGAGTCTTGCAAAAGAAGACAGCATTATTTGCAGTGATGAATTTAATTTCCTTAACAATGCCAATCCTATCATCCCTGCACTGTATGGGCTCCCCAAAGTGCACAAACATATAGCCAACCCCCCCATGAGACCCATTGTTTCCAGCATAAATTTGATCACGGAACCTTTAAGTAAGTACGTGGATATTTTCTTGCAGCCTTTAGTAGTACAACAAAAAGCGTACATTAAAGATACGACCTCTATGATCCAGAAAATTGAGAACTTGGAATACAATCCTGAAATGCAGTGTCTCGTGACTTTAGACATAGAGGCACTATATACGAATATCCCTCAGGATAATACTATACAAATGATTGAGAATTTTCTTGGGAACGGTGAAGAGGAGTTGTCTGCGCATGCGACTTTCATTGTAGAATGCGTGACCATCATATTAAAAAACATTATCTTCTTATTTGAAAAAGATTTTTATAAACAGATCAAGGGGACCAGCATGGGAGCAACCTGTGCTCCCAGTCTGGCCTGTCTGTACGTTGCTCAATTCGAGGAGAAGCACATCTTCAATGCATCGGCTCCATTCTTTGAGAATATCTCTCATTGGTCCCGATACATTGACGATGTGTTTTTCATATGGACAGGCACCAGAGAAACCCTGGCAGAATTCATAGAATGGATAAATCTTGGAGATGTTAATCTTAATTTTACCTCCACTGCTAATAGAAATGTTTGTGAATTTCTGGATATCAAAATTAAAAATGTGGATGGGCTTCTTAATGTGGAATTATTCACTAAGCTCACCGACCGAAACACTATGCTCCATTATAATAGCAACCACCCCGCCTGTCAAAAGGATAATATTCCGTTTGGACAATTTTTGCGTTTAAAACGCAATTGTATAAATATCAAAGATTATGATAAACATGCTGATAAATTGACTAACAAATTTCTGAATAGGGGTGACCCCAAGAAGTTAGTGAAGCATGCATATAAAAGAGCCAAATACTTCAATAGGGATTCCTTCTTTGAAAGTAACTCCAACAAATTGGTCCCAGACAATTTGCCTTTAATCTTTGTCACTAACCATAGCAATATTAGTAATAAAATCAAAAATATTGTTAACAGAAATTGGCATTTGGTTACCAACCAAAAGAATGAGACCTTGCCCAAACCTATGTTTTCATTTAGGCGCAATCGCACCATCAGGAACTTCTTGGTACATACGTATAGAGATACGAATGTCAATAAGCAACCCTGTTTACCAAATACCCCTTTACCAACGGGCACATTTGCATGCAGTGGTTGTAATAATTGTAACAACATTATGAAAGGACCTACAATGTGCCATAATGGTACTACTCACAAATTCAAAAATTTTATGATTTGCCGGACTAAAAACTTGATATATTTCATCATGTGCCCATGTCATTTGGGTTACGTCGGTGAAACATCAAGAGAAATAAGGATCAGAATCAATGAACATAAGTCTGCCATAAGAACAAAGAGAAGAACTGCCCCCCTGGTAGAACATTGGCTCGAAAAGCATCATAAAGTTGAAGATCTTAGGTGGTGTGGAATAGAAACCATCTACATGAACATCCGGGGTGGGGACCTAACCCTGAAAAGAAAAAAACGGGAACAATTGTATATGTCCCGCTTTAATACTTTCAGAAAAGGATTAAACAGTAAGGAAGACTGGGAGAGGCTTAATTAATTAATGTTTATCCCTCCGGTCTGATAGGTCCGTTTTTCAACAATAACTGTGTTGATATAATATAACATTAGAACTGACTGTTATTTGCAGAATAGCAGGTATGTCTTTGTTATATGGATGTTTTTTACCCCTTTGGATGAAGCGTATCCTTTTCCAAAATGGCCGATTCATTTACGGTCCATTACGGGTTTTTTTGATGAGTTATGACGCTCCCGCATACACATCTAATTAGCTTTTTATTCATGAACAAACCAGCACTTTTTTATGCCATACACCTCTGCTGATATATGAGATAAATTGAGAGAGCACACAAAATCTAGTAATTACTCGGTCTGGTAGTCGCCACGTGACATATTCAAAACATATATAAAGGAGCTCCGGGTCTGACACAAATGTGTATCCTGACCTGGAAGCTGTTCGTTGGTGCAGGGAGGCCATAGTGTTTTTAACAGGTAAGCGCGACTGTCTCGCGTTTGGATGCTATATATAGCACTAGTATAAATGTAGCAATATGGGCAAGAGCTAAGAATCGAGATAATGTTTGGCCCAATGTCAATCCTAGAAGTCTGCATACTAGAGTGGGTAAAGGACAGAATTTTTTTTTTAAAATCATATAACGTTGCTAACATATCGGGAGCAGATAACATTACGAATAAAAGAGGCCCAAGTTTACAATATATGAAACGCGTGAACGCGTGCAATTACTTGAGAATAGTATATAATGACTGTCTAACCGGTAGTATACGAGACTGGTAGATATGAGAAAACCACACTATCAGAGAAGCGGGGGTGTTCAATCACAGTACCCCCCAATTTCTGACTTCAGGGTAAATACAAGCCCTTTGTGTCAAATAGCCTAATAGGTCATATACTTACATTAGAAAAACACGTATGACGCTAAGATAATGAACTCATGGGATTATCTAAATCTTGCACGACATTGATAAGTAATTTGGCGCCTTTTAATTATAGGTTTTAATCTACCGGTTGCATGAACATTACAGCAACTATACCAGGTAAAAGCTGAGTACCTTCGTAGTTTATCAGGGGCCCTTATAACTGAAACATGGAGTGACGGTATTCTCCCTCTCTCCTTCCCTCCTTCAAAATAGCCCTTTTGTCGCTACATGTGAAATCGGCAGGGAAGTTTTAAATTTGTTATCTCCAATCACGGCACATCTGTTAGTGGTGTATATGTACCAGTCCATTCACTTTTGGGTAAGCCTGTCTACACAACTGTTTCTTATCTATATTTGACGATTTGGTAGAGACAATCTAGGAGTAATGCTCTCTGTAAATTTTCCCCCTAGACCTTATTTTTTAACCCATGAACAATTACATATTGGTGGCACCAACGAACCTAATAAATGCCAATTGGCTATCAGATTAAGGTATGTATAATATTGCCGATATGGGGAGATATGTCTTTGGCATTACCATTGAGAACATCGTTATTTCTCTTTCTCCTTACCCCTTTTTTTACTTTAGGGTTGCTACAGTAATCCCTAATATGAAGCGGGATATCTTCAAACCCCGTACGCAACTTAAGCATATTGCTTCTACAAGTGTCTAGTGAATTTGAATCCTAGCAACTTCCTACCTTAGGTAGGTTTGAAATTAAACTTTTGCTTTATTAGACTAACATGGATCATGGGTAGTGACTAAATGATTATGTGAAGCGTGGCTTTCGAAGACAATAAAGAAGATTGTCTTTAGGGGCTATGTTTATTAAAATTAGATATAAATGATATACAATAGACATTATAACATATTGCACGCATTGTGTTTTTTTAGAGTGAGATGCATATATTTAAATATGTAGTGCTGTAGGTCAAGCGAGATGGAGACAAGATATATGAGATTGTTAATAATACAATGTTTCTGTTACTTAGAAAACTGTCCTGAAGAAGGTGACCGATTACCAACTCACCGAAACGCAGCGTTGACTTTCTTGTTTTCTTGTGATATATATTATTGTAAATTGTATTTTAATATGAAATGTTTTTAACTTTGCTTGTGCATTTTTATGGAATACATTTGATATGTCCCATTCAGCTTGTTATTGGTTTTCCGTGCGGTACTGACTCTTTTTAATTGAATATTGTATGATTATATGCATTTTTGATTCTGATTAAAGTCACAACACTGTGTAATGCCCATGATCCAAATTAGTTTACATAGAGATTAGGGACTCTTGTTTTTCGTGTGAATTCGCCCTGTCCCTTTTCTAAATATAAGGGTATCTCCCCTGTTTTTTAACAATTATCATGTCCTCCATCGATTAGTTTGTGTAGCTCACTGCTAGACCACTTTTCCATTTTGTTGCACAGGAGTACATAATGAAGATGGGTGTTGGGCACAGTTTTATTTTGTGAGCCAGAGAGCATGCAAAGAACACTTATACATATTAAGATATATTCCATTTGTTATGTATTTTCTTTTATCGTTTTCCATTAGCATCTGACCATAAATGAGTCTTTAGGTTGTTAATGTAGTAAATCTGAAACTTTACATATGCAGTCTAGTTTATTCTTTGGGCTTCCTTTCTACGTTTTAGTCGGATTGTGCCACATATGAAGGCCAAAGTGAATGAAAGGCATCATTGTTATTGTTATAAAAATTGAGATTATTTGTTTTCCTACTGCCCAGTTACTATGGCCTCTAAATAATAGTTTGTGTGACTCACTGCTAGGGCAATTTTTAATTTTGTTGCACAGGGGTGCATAAGAAAGATGGTTTTTGTTTGGCTTGTAGGGACACTTTTATTTTGAGAGCCAGAGAGCAGGCAAAGACATCTTATGTAACCCTGGGCGTAGTACTACGCTACGCTCGCGGAGCGTGCGTAGTTTGCGCTACTACGCACTACGCGAATTGCACGTAGCACAGTGCAAAAACATGTAGCGTAGCGGGCATTTTTTTGCTTGCTCGCGGTCCTCAACGTCAAGTTGGTGACCGCGAGCGAGCAAAATCAACATCCCGGCGAGACTTTTTCCTCGTTCGCGATCAGCAACATCAAGTTGCCAACCGCGAGCGTGGAAAATAAACCTCCCAGTGAGACTCTCAACGCGGGGAGGTCAGGTTTCTCATTGCGAGTGGTCGCGTATGCTCGCGACCGCTCGCGATGAGAAACTACCAGTCCGCGTTGAGAAAGCTGCTGCTCGAGTACAAATCTACTCGAGCGGCAGAAAACGGCTGCTTGCACTGTGCAAGATGCCGTTTGCAATGATTGCACAGTGCGGAGAAGCATCCGGCACTGTGCAATCAGTGCGAACAGCATTTCCCTACCGCACTACGCAGTTCGCGTAGCTACGCGTAGCTACGCGTAGCGTGCGAAGTGCACTTCGCGTAGCTACGCGTAGCGCTAATAAGCGAACTACGCCCAGGGTTATGTAGATTAATATGTATTCTATTGGCTATGTATTTGTTTATAGGTTTCCTTTAGCATGCGACCTTAAGTGGGCCTTTCAGTTGTTCATGTAATAAAACTGAAACTTTACATATGCAGTCTAGTTTATTTTTTGGACTTCCTTGTACTTTTAGTTGGAGTGTGCTACATATGAATGCCAAAGTGAAGGAAAGGCAATCATTTTTAATGTTATAAAAATGTTTAACATTATTATTTTCCTAGTGACCAATTATCATGTCCTCCAAATAAGCATTGTGTGGCTCACTGCTAGGTAAATGTTTCATTTTGTTGCAAAGGGGAGCATAAAAAATATGGTTTTTGTTTGACTTGTTGGGCTTGTTTTATTTTGTGAGCCAGAGAACATGAAAAGAAAGCATATGTAGATTCAGATGTATTCTATTCGTTATGTATTTGTTTATAGGTTTTCATTAGCATGTGATCATAAATGGGTCTTTCAATTGTTCATGCATTCTAGCTAATTATTTTGATCTTCCATGCTACTTTTAGTAGTATGGTGCTGCAACATATCACTAAGTTGAAAAAACCTTATAACTTAAAATATACTTACCCTAATTACCTGCACTACCCCCACAGCATCATCTGCACTTCCTAATATGTAATACTGCCAAATGTCATAAAAATCGATCTGGCAGTTTTTGTGCTACGTGGAAATCAAAAGTCTATCGAAAATTAAATGGATTTCAACCCCGTTTTGGGCCCCCCCGTTTTTCTTTCAGTCCTTCCAAAATGAAATGGGGGCTGCACGTCTGCAAAGCTTTGCATACATTCGTCAAACGGGTGTTAAGTTATTAAGTGCCAGATGTATCAAGATAGTTATTTGCGATTCCCTAATTGCAAATCACAAGGATTCGCAATTAGGGAATCGCACAATGCCATGTATGAAGGTGTATAGTTCACCTTTTGTGATTCCTAGGGGGTCGCACATGACCTACCTCATGAATATTAATGAGGTAGGTCGCAATTTGCGACCCCCTAGGAATCGCAAAAATCACGGGGATGGTGGCCTGCTGAGATCAGCAGACCACCATGTCCGTGATTGCTTTTAAATAAAGCAATCTTTTTTTTTGTAAAGCAACCAGTTTTCCTTAAAGGAAAACGAGATGCTTTACAAAATGAAAAATGAAAAGTTTTCTTTTCATTTTTAAAGAGCACCCAGTGGTCCGTGGGACCACTGCCTGCTCTTAAAAATGGTTTTACAAACATTCACAAAGGGGAAGGGGTCCCTTGGGGACCCCTTCCCATTCGCGAATGGGTTACCACCTACTTGAATTAGGTGGTAACATGCAAATGTTTTGCGACCGCAAATGCGGGCACAAAACATTCACACATACTGATGCGATTCGGTATTAGGAAGGGACGCCTTAAACACGCCCCTTCCTAATACCGAATGGCAAACCCATTTTGCGATTCGGTAACAGGTTACCGAATCGCAAAATTAGGTTTGTTGCATCGGAAAAGCAATTTTTGCATTCGCAAACGGGCAGATTCTGTGAATCTGCCCGTTTGCGAATGCAAAAATGCTCGATACATCTGCCCCTAACAGACAAAAATCCTTAAAACCCCTATCTGTGGTCACCCTCCCTATAACTACAGAATATCAGTCGCGGTCCGTGCAGGTAACAGCGGTGGGGCGATGGGGCCGCTTAAGGGGGGATTTCGAGTGACGATGCCGAGGGAAAATTAAATAAATAATTAATTTTCCTTCGGCATCGTCCGTCGAAATACCCTCTAACCAGGCCCCACCGCCCCACAGCTTTTACCTGCACGGACCGCGGCTGCTATATATATATACATATATATATCACCTACAGGGAGTCGCCAGTAGGTAATTATAGTTAGGACCTTGTTTCTATTCAAAAGGCGTTTTTTTTTTTGCCAATATCTTTGGCGCCGTTTGACGAATCTTTGCAAAATGTTCAAAACTAATGGTTTGCTCAGGTCAGCTCCTGTCTTGAAAGTTTCGGGGTAATTCGACGAGCGGGGGCCGAGAAAAAAGGGGGTCTCAAAAAGCATTTTCTCGTATGTTAATTTTACAAAGCTACAGCCTGAACTGCTGAACGGAATTACACCAAATTTGGCAAAAAAGGTAGCTCTTGGTTCAGAAAGCACTCTTTTTGTTAAATGGTGTAAATCCGTTCAGTAGTTCCTGAGAAATTAAAAAATAATAAATATCCATATCTGGTGACGGAGGAGGATCCGCGAACCCTCCCGAGCACGAGCTTCATTCTGATTGGCTGCCAACACTCCAAACCAAAAAGTGTTGGCAGGCATCTTGTGACTCGGTAGAACCGAGTCACAAGAAAAAAGGTGAAAAAAAGAAAAGGGGCAGGGTAGAAACACCCTGACCCCCAGGGCCACAAAAAGCATTTTTTTAAAAACAATATATTCGGCGGGATTCGTGAATCCCTCTGAAAAAAAGTTTTAATGAGCCCCTGGGTGGGCCAGGTCCCGGGGGCAATGCGCATAATATATGGGGGGTTGTGTGGGCCCCCACAGCCCTGGGGACCACCACCTCCCTGGGGTTTTATTAATAATGTGCGGGGGCATGCGGCCCACCCACAGCCACCTCCCTGGCTTCAATTTATATGAAGCGGGGGGCCTTGCGGTCCCCCCAAGCTCCAGGGACCACCACCTACCCGGGCCTTCAATTAAAAAAAATTAGTGTGGGGGCTCCTGCCCCCTCTACACTGCCCCGGGGACCACCACCTCCCCGGGGCTGTGTTTACATTGGGAGGGGGCCGCGCGGCCCCCCTCCTGCAGCCCTCCTTGGCCCTGGGGACCACCACTCCCCAGAGCCGGCTCCAGCATTGTCCTGGGGTGCCCACCCCCGGGACAATGGAGTTTGCAATGACAGGGTGGGAGCACGGCTCCCGCCCTGTCATTGCTAACTTCTGCTTTGCTTTGTGGAAGCGAGAGCAGGAAACTGCTCTCGCTTCCACGAAGCAAAGCAGATTGCTTTTAGACAAGGGGAGCTGCATGTCAGCAGCTCCCCTTGTTCCAAAAGCAATGCCGGCTCCGGCAGGAGGCGGGGAGCCGGCAGGGACTGTGGGGGCATTGGGGCTCCCCCCGTGGTCTCCAGCATGAGGGCCAGCCTGGGGGATGGGGTCCCCGGGGCCAGAAGTGGCCCAGGAGGGGGCCACTCAGCCCCCTCCCTTTTAATTTCTTTTTTTTTAAACGGAAGACTGGCCCCGGGGGATGGGGTCCTTGGGCCAAATTGTCCTCAGGAGGGGGGCCACGCGGCACCACTCTAAAATTAAAAATAAAGGCTGGCCAGGCCCCGGGGGATGGGGTCCCCGGGGCCAGAAGTGACCCAGGGAAGGGGGGCCACGCAGCCCCCCTCCCGTAATTAAAAAAAAGGAAAAAGGAAAAAAAACAAGGCCAGATCCCGGGAGATGGGGTCCCCGGGGCCAAAAGTGTCCCAGGGAAGGGGGGGCAACGTGGCCCCCCTCCTGTATAAATAATAAAAAAAACAAAAAAACGAGGCCATGCCCCAGGGGACGGGGTCCCCGGGGCCAAAATCGGCCTCAGGAGGGGGGCCACGTGGCCCCCTTCCCCTTCCCATTCTGTTTCATTTTTATTTAAAAAATGGGTCAGGCCCTGGGGATGGGGTCCCCAGGGCCCACAAAATATTAAGAGAAGGGTTGCCACACAGCCCCCCTTCTAACAAAAAAAAAGAAAAGCCGGCATCTTGCCGGAGGCCCCGCCCCCTGCCTGTACCACTCTGCACACACGCCTCCTGGCGCATTCTAAGTTGGGGGATTAAGTCCCCTTGAATCCTGAGGGTCCCTGGGGGCCAACTAGCCTCCAGTAAGCCCCACACAGTGGGATTTCTGAGAAGTGGTCTGAGGCCACGCCCCTTTTTACACCACTCTGCAAACACGCCTCTTGGCGCATTGCTGGTGGGGCGAAGAGGTCCTCTTGTGTTCTGAGGACCTCAGAACTAAAGTGGACTTCATCCCCTGGGCAGCAGTGTGCCAGGAGGCGTGTTTGCAGAGTTGTGTAAAAAGGGGGTGTGGTCTCGGACCACTCTCAGCAATCCAGCTGTGTGGGGCTTACTGGAGGTACCTGGTGGGCTAGTTGCCCCCAGGGATCCTCAGGATTCAAGGGGACTTAATCCCCCAACCCAGAACGCACCAGGAGGCGCGTTTTCAGAGTGGTGGAAAAAGGGGGCGTGGCCTGTGTCCACCTCTCAGCAATCCCACTATCTGGGACATACTGGAGGTATCAGGTAGGCTAGTTGGCCCCTAAGGATCCCCAACAGCGAAGGGGACTTTAATCCACATCCAAGAGCATGCCAGGAAGTGCATTTGCAGAGTGGTGGGGAAAGGGGGAGTGACCTGCTATGAAAAGTTAGCAATCCTGCTGTGTGGGACTTACTGGCAGTAATAGGAGGGGTAGTTGGCCCCCAAAGATGTCCTTAGGGGCCGACTACCCCTCCTGTTACCTCCAATAAGTCCCACTCAGTGGGATTGCTAAGAGGTCTTCGGAGGCCACGCCCCACTTTCTCGACCACTCTGCAAATGCACCTCCTGGCACACTGCGGGTTGGGGGATGAAGTCCACTTTACTCCTGAGGGACTTTGGGGGACAAGAAGCCCTCCTGGTACCGCCTGCAAGTCCTACGCAGTGGAATTCCTGAGTGCTGGTCAGAGGCCCAGCACCCTTTCTCCACCACTCTGCAAACGCGGCTACTAGTTAAAGAAGCATTTGCAATGTAATAGGTCTCGCATTTGCGAGAGTTAGCGCTATTGACATTGTAAATGTAAAAGTTTTTTCTAATGTTTATTGGAGTGGAGTGGATGTACATTGTGTGTAGTGGAATTATGTGGTATGCTGTGTAGTGAAATTATGTGGCTAGAAAGTATGTGGTATTTAGTGTATAGGAATTATGTAAAGTATGATTATGTGTTATGGAGAGTAATTATGTGGTATGGTAGTCTGTGTTGTGGAGTGGTAACTTCAGGTTTAGTCTTCCTTGTTTCCATAGAAGCTAAACTATGAACTCAATGAGACAAAAAAAGAATCACTGAGGAGCACTTCTGGACCTAGTCAGAGGTATGAGCAGGGCCACTGGAATTATGTGACTGTTTGGCTGCACCGACTTTCGCACAATTATACATTTTCCGCATTAGCCACATAATCCATCATCCGGTGCCTACTCTGCAGATTTGAACAAAAAAAGCCCTGTTTGTTACAGCATGATGGAAGGCCCTTTGCAAACCTAGAATGGTCACCTGTTACTTATTGCCAAATGTGGGTGTTAAATTGGTACTAATGGTGTGCAAGCCACTCTTGCTTCTTTCTGCGCCTCTCTTGCCTCTTTCTGCATTTCTGTTGCTTCTTTCTGCACCTTTCTTTCTTTTTCTGCACTTCTTGTGCCTCTTTCTACACATCCCTTCTACTTTCTGTACCTCTTGCCTCTTTCTGCACCTCTGTTGCCTCTTTCTGTACCCCACTTGCTTCTTTGTGCACCCCTCTTGCCTCTTTCTGAACCCTTCTTCCTTCGTTCTGTACCTCTCTTGCATCTTTCTGCACCCCACTTCCCTCTTTCTGCACCCCTCCTGCCTCTTTCTGCACCTCTGTTCGTTCTTTCTGCACTTCTTTTGTTTCTTTCTGCACATCTCTTCTAATTTCTGCACCTCTCTTGCCTCTTTCTGCACCTCTCTTGCCTCTTTCTGCACCTCACTTGCTTCTTTGTGCACCCCTCTTGCCTCTTTCTTTCTGCACCCTTCTTCCCTCTTTCTGCACCTCTCTTGCCTCTTTCTGCACCCCTCTTCCCTCTTTCTGCACCCCTCCTGCCTCTTTCTGCACCTCTGTCCCTTCTTTCTGCACTTCTTTTGTTTCTTTCTGTACCTCTCTTGCTTCTTTCTGCACCCCTCTTGCCTCTTTCTCCACCCCTCTTCCCTCTTTATGCACCTCTGTTGCTTCTTTCTGCACTTCTGTTGCCTCTTTCTGTACCCCTCTTACCTCTTTCTGCAGCTCTGTTGGTTCTTTCTGCACTGCTCATGCTTCTTTCTGCAACTCTCTTGCAAATTTCTGCACCCCTCTTGCCTCTTTCTGCACCCCTCTTCCCACTTTCTGTACCTCTCCTGCCTGTTTCTGCACCTCTGTTGCCTCTTTCTGTACTTCTCTTGCCTCTTTCTGCACCTCTGTTGCTTCTTTCTGCACTTCTCTTGCTTCTTTCTGCACCTCTGTTGCCTCTTTCTGCACCTCACTTGCTTCTTTGTGCACCTCTCTTGCCTCTTTCTGCACCCCTCTTCCCTCTTTCTGCACCCCTCCTGCCTCTTTCTGCACCTCTGTTCCTTCTTTCTGCACTTCTTTTGTTTCTTTCTGCACCTCTCTTGCTTCTTTCTGCACCCCTCTTGCCTCTTTCTCCACCCCTCTTCCCTCTTTCTGCACCTCTGTTGCTTTTTTCTGCACTTATGTTGCCTCTTTCTGCACCCCTCTTGCCTCTTTCTGCACCTCTGTTGCATCTTTCTGTACTTCTCTTCCCTCTTTCTGCACCTCAGTTGCTTCTTTCTGCACTTCTCTTGCTTCTTTCTGTACCTCTCTTGCTTCTTTAGGCACCCCTCTTGCCTCTTTCTGCACCCTTCTTCCCTCTTTCTGCACCTCTCTTGCCTCTTTCTGCACCTCTCTTTCCTCTTTCTACAGTTCTCTTGCCTCTTTCTGCACCTCTTTTGCTTCTTTCTGCACTTCTGTTGCCTCTTTCTGCACCCCTCTTGCCTCTTTCTGCACCTCTGTTGATTCTTTATGCACCTCTCTTGCAAATTTCTGATCCCCTCTTGCCTCTTTCTGCACCCCTCTTACCTCTTTCTACACCTCTCTTGCCTCTGTCTGCACTCCTGTTCTCTCTTTCTGCACCTCTTTTGCTTGTTTCTGCAACTCTCTTGTCTCTTTCTGTAGTTACCTTGCCTCTTTCTGCACCTCTGTTGCTTCTTTCTACACCCCTCTTGCCTCTTTCTGCACCTCTGTTGCTTCTTTCTGCACTTATGTTGCCTCTTTCTGCACTGCTGTTGCTTCTTTCTGCACCTCTCTTGCCTCTTTCTGCACCCCTGTTCCCTCTTTCTGCACCCCTCTTACCTCTTTCTACAACTCTCTTGCCTCTGTCTGCACTTCTGTTCTCTCTTTCTGCACCTCTTTTGCTTGTTTATGCAACTCTCTTGTCTCTTTCTGTAGTTCTCTTGCCTCTTTCTGCACCTCTGTTGCTTCTTTCTATACCCCTCTTGCCTCTTTCTGCACCTCTGTTGCTTCTTTCTGTACTTATGTTGCCTCTTTATGCACTGCTCTTGCTTCTTTCTGCACCTCTCTTGCCTCTTTCTGCACCCCTGTTCCCTCTTTCTGCACCTCTCCTGCCTGTATCTGCATCTCTGTTGCCTGTTTCTGTACTTCTCTTGTCTCTTTCTGCACCTGTTGCTTCTTTCTGCACTTCTCTTGCCTCTTTCTGCACCCCTCTTCCCTCTTTCAACACCTCTGTTGTTTCTTTCTGCACTTCTCTTGCTTCTTTCTGCACCTCTCTTGCTTCTTTCTGCACCCCTCTTGCCTCTTTCTGCACCCTTCTTCCCTCTTTGTGCACCTCTCTTGTATCTTTCTGCACCTCTCTTTCCTCTTTCTGCAGTTCTCTTGCCTCTTTCTGCACCTCTTTTGCTTATTTCTGCACTTCTGTTGCCTCTTTCTGCACCCCTCTTGCCTCTTTCTGCACCTCTGTTGGTTCTTTCTGCACTACTCTTGCTTTGTTCTGCACCTCTCTTGCAAATTTCTGCTCCCCTCTTCCCACTTTCTGCACCCCTCTTCCCTCTTTCTGCACCTCTCTTGCCTCTGTCTGCAATTTCTGTTCTCTCTTTCTGTACCTCTTTTGCCTGTTTCTGCAACTCTCTTGTCTATTTCTGTTGTTCTCTTGCATCTTTCTGCACCTCTGTTGCTTCTTTCTACACCCCTCTTGCCTCTTTCTGCACCTCTGTTACTTCTTTCTGCACTTATGTTGCCTCTTTCTGCACCCCTCTTGCCTCTTTCTGCACGTCTGTTAGTTCTTTCTGCACTGCTCTTGCTTCTTTCTGCACCTCTCTTGCAAATTTCTGCACCCCTCTTGCCTCTTTCTGCACCCCTCTTCCCACTTTCTGTACCTCTCCTGCCTGTTTCTGCACCTCTGTTGCCTCTTTCTGTACTTCTCTTGCCTCTTTCTGCACCTCTGTTGCTTCTTTCTGCACTTCTCTTGCTTCTTTCTGCACCTCTGTTGCCTCTTTCTGCACCTCACTTGCTTCTTTGTGCACCTCTCTTGCCTCTTTCTGCACCCCTCTTCCCTCTTTCTGCACCCCTCTTACCTCTTTCTACAACTCTCTTGCCTCTGTCTGCACTTCTGTTCTCTCTTTCTGCACCTCTTTTGCTTGTTTATGCAACTCTCTTGTCTCTTTCTGTAGTTCTCTTGCCTCTTTCTGCACCTCTGTTGCTTCTTTCTATACCCCTCTTGCCTCTTTCTGCACCTCTGTTGCTTCTTTCTGTACTTATGTTGCCTCTTTATGCACTGCTCTTGCTTCTTTCTGCACCTCTCTTGCCTCTTTCTGCACCCCTGTTCCCTCTTTCTGCACCTCTCCTGCCTGTATCTGCATCTCTGTTGCCTGTTTCTGTACTTCTCTTGTCTCTTTCTGCACCTGTTGCTTCTTTCTGCACTTCTCTTGCCTCTTTCTGCACCCTCTTCCCTCTTTCAACACCTCTGTTGTTTCTTTCTGCACTTCTCTTGCTTCTTTCTGCACCTCTCTTGCTTCTTTCTGCACCCCTCTTGCCTCTTTCTGCACCCTTCTTCCCTCTTTGTGCACCTCTCTTGTATCTTTCTGCACCTCTCTTTCCTCTTTCTGCAGTTCTCTTGCCTCTTTCTGCACCTCTTTTGCTTATTTCTGCACTTCTGTTGCCTCTTTCTGCACCCCTCTTGCCTCTTTCTGCACCTCTGTTGGTTCTTTCTGCACTACTCTTGCTTTGTTCTGCACCTCTCTTGCAAATTTCTGCTCCCCTCTTCCCACTTTCTGCACCCCTCTTCCCTCTTTCTGCACCTCTCTTGCCTCTGTCTGCAATTTCTGTTCTCTCTTTCTGTACCTCTTTTGCCTGTTTCTGCAACTCTCTTGTCTATTTCTGTTGTTCTCTTGCATCTTTCTGCACCTCTGTTGCTTCTTTCTACACCCCTCTTGCCTCTTTCTGCACCTCTGTTACTTCTTTCTGCACTTATGTTGCCTCTTTCTGCACCCCTCTTGCCTCTTTCTGCACGTCTGTTAGTTCTTTCTGCACTGCTCTTGCTTCTTTCTGCACCTCTCTTGCAAATTTCTGCACCCCTCTTGCCTCTTTCTGCACCCCTCTTGCCTCTTTCTGCACCCCTTTTCCCGCTATCTGTACCTCTCTTGCCTCTTTCTGCACCCCTGTTCCCTCTTTCTGCACCTCTCCTGCCTGTTTCTGCACCTTTGTTGCCTCTTTCTGTACTTCTCTTCCCTCTTTCTGCACCTCTGTTGCTTCTTTCTGCGCTTCTCGTGCCTCTTTCTGCACCCCTCTTCCCTCTTTCTGCACCTCTGTTGCTTCTTTCTGCACTTCTCTTGCTTCTTTCTGCACCTCTCTTGCTGCTTTCTGCACCCCTCTTGCCTCTTTCTGCACCCTTCTTCCCTCTTTGTGCACCTCTCTTTCCTCTTTCTGCACCTCTCTTTCCTCTTTCTGCAGTTCTCTTGCCTCTTTATGCACCTCTTTTGCTTTTTTCTGCACTTCTGTTGCCTCTTTCTGCACCCCTCTTGCATCTTTCTGCACCTCTGTTGGTTCTTTCTGCACTGCTTTTGCTTCTTTGTGCACCTCTCTTGCAAATTTCTGCTCCCCTCTTGCCTCTTTCTGCACCCCTCTTCCTTCACCTCTCTTGCCTCTGTCTGCACTTCTGTTCTCTCTTTCTGCACCTCTTTTGCCTATTTCTGCAATACTCTTGTCTCTTTCTGTAGTTCTCTTGCCTCTTTCTGCACCTCTGTTGCTTCTTTCTGCACCCCGATTGCCTCTTTCTGCACCCCCGTTGCTTCTTTCTGCACTTCTCTTGCTTCTACCTTTTTGTACACAAATTTACAGAGTATGCTTTTTGAAACACAGGTATTCAAGTATTTGTATGTTTATTTTTATGTAACATGTCACTAGGTAAAAGCAGAGACACACGCATGCATACCTTCACAAACTTGGTCAGACTTACAACTGTGATATGGTTAGGATTGCTGTTTTATATTTGGTTGGCCTAACATTCTGAGCTGTCAATTAATAGTGAACCTTCAAGAGAAAAGTGAGGTTTAAGACATCTTGGGAGAAGGATTAGTGATTAGGCTACTTTGTATGAGTCTGTTGTAAGGTACAGTGAAAGTAGGCCACTTTCTGCACCTCTGTTGGTTCTTTCTGCACTTTTCTTGCTTCTTTCTGCGCATTTCTTCTTCTTTCTTGACTTCTGTTGTCTCTTTCTGCATTTCTCATGCTTCTTTCTGCACCATTCTTCTTCTTTCTGTACCTCTCTTGCCTCTTTCTGCACTTCTCTTGCTACTTTCTGCGCCTTTCTTCCTCTAACTGCCCATGTCCTACCTATGTAGGCATAGTTAGAAATTAGCATTTAAAAAACCTTAGAAATTCCCTGAAAAAACCAGAGGTTTCAGGGACGTTATAGTTAGGAATTAGCATTTAAAAAGCCTTAGAAATTCACAGAAAAAAACAGGGGTTTCACGGTCGTTATAGTTAGGAATTAGCATTTAATAAACCTTAGAAATTCACTGAAAAAAACCAGAGGTTTCAGGGACGTTATAGTTAGGAATTAGCATTTAAAAAACCATAGAAATTCACTGAAAAAAACACAGGTTTCAGGGACATTATAGTTAGGTTGACATTTCACTCGTACAAAACCAGAGAATTCAGCTGTTGTAGTTAGCTGAGCTAACTATAACTCGCGCCCCCGCAATGCACTGCTGATGACATCACATATTACATCACTCATGACATGGTCAGTGACATCACTGATTTTGTGAGAACAATGGTCCTTGGTAATGAGCTAATGTAAATAGACTAGAATCAGTGCTATATTGCTACTATCCAGCCGGACAGTAAATTTTAATAAATAGCGAAGTTGCAAATCTAACGAGAAACAATAAAGTGGGACACAGTCCTGCGTCCTACACATTCACAAAACATATACATTGAACAAAACATTCAGGCAGGGCAAGAAACGCTTGTATGCAATGCGGACGGTTAAACAAGCAAAATGAGAGTGACAACCGTTACACTGAAATATCTATTAGGTTTGTGTGCACGGTGTTCCAGCAAGTCGACTACGTTTTGATCCTTTAAAACAATACTAGGATCATCATCAGGACAATTTAATACAAGCCTGAAGTATATGATGCCTGTAAAACAATTAGGAAAGAGGGGGGAGGAAGACAGGCAGGAAGAAGGGGTAGAATTTTAGATGGGAGTAATGAAATAACAATCCGTATGCGCCATTGTGCACATAGCGACGTGTAACTAGAAATTAATCTGGTCTGTGCACAGTGACAAGTGCTCACTAGGATGGTATAAGCTAGGTCAGACAAAAGGGGTTATTACGCGCACAGAGTAAGTGCTCATTAATGACTTAATAAGATAGTGAGCGCTAAGTGACAAGAAAGGTGTAAAATGGTGAAGTTTACGCGGTTGAGGTCAAAACGCTGAGTACTGTTGTGCACGAGAACATGATGAAGGTGCACTTACGCGTGAAACTAAACGGCGGATGGGATGGCTGGGAACGGGGAGGGAGTCAGAGATGGGAAGGGGTAGGAGGCTCGGTGTGAAAGAACGCAAAGAATACCTTAATGGAAGGCAATGGAGAATGCAATGATGGTCTGTAAGGACATGTAGCCTAAATGACAGAAAGATGAGCGCGATGCGCTGGTCCGAGGACAGAAGCCGCAATGGGCTGGAGGGAAGTTCATGATAGAAGGTCTGAGGGAAAAAGAAAAATCATGATGCTGGCTGGGAAGAGACAATGGGGCAGGCAGCGTGTGGGGCAGAGGTGGCGCTTACCTGATTGAGAAGCTGAAAGGAAATGAAGGGTCTGTGGTGGCGATGCACGTGAAGATTGCACGGTCAATGAGACGTCTGGGGGAAAAGGGTACGGTTTAAGAATTGGGCAATAAGGGCAAACCTAGACACGAAGACCAGGTGGGATGAAAGCAGACGCTTACCTCAGCGTAATGGAGTGGGGATGAACGGTCTTTGGTGATATGTCAGAACAACCTGTGGGGGGTCAGAGGAAATATTGTGAGGGCCGGGTTGACCAACCTAGGCGGGAGCATGTGAGGAAGGGAAGTGTAAGGGATCTTACCTCGACAGTGGTAAAACTGTCCGGAGCTCGATGGCTGCGATACTGGACGCCGGACAAGGCGCATGTGAATGGCTAAATAACGTTAAGGATGTGACGTCAGCGTGTGAGCCGTGCTGATAAGGTGGCCATATTGGGTGAGGGGAATAGCAGCAATCAGGTTTGTAGAGAATATTAAAACAGAAGAACGGAGAAGTATAGAGAAAAGTTGGAATAGCTTATGCAAACAAAAAAGTCACTGATGGAGGAAACAAGGGAACAATAAAAGGCAAATAGCCATACATGGAGTTAGTGATGCTGAACTGGTACAACAAATTATGGCGTTGAAATATACATATGAAAAAAGTGAAAAGAAACATTTTGCATTATTGGGGGAACAAGGAGCAGTGCAGTGAGGACTTTTACAATAAAGTGGTCCAGTCTTCATTTCTGTTCAGTCCATTCTTGATACTGCCAGTGCGCAGGATCCATTTAAGTTCTTCTTTATTTAAAAGTTGAACAATGTCTGCGCCTCTTGGTGGTGGTTTCACCACGCTGATTATTGTCCACTTGATGTCTTCCTCACTGTGACCAACAGTGGTAAAATGTTCAACAAGAGGAGCATTTGGGGTTTTGCAGTGAATTCTACTGCGATGTTGACAAATCCGAGTTTTTGCTTTTTGCGTTGTCTGACCAATGTAGATTTTTGGACAGGGACATTGGATCACATAAATCACATTACATGTGTTGCAGTTGGAGAAAAAATGTGACTTAATTACAACATTATTAAAGGTAAATTCTTTGTCTTCTATAGTAAATTCACAAACATTACAATTGCCACATTTAGCATGTCCAATTAAAGGTTCAAGGCCCCAATGTGCGTCAAGAGTGGAAATAGGTCTGGGATTGGGAAGGGCTGCTCTAATCAAATGGTCTTTTAAGTTACGGCTTTTGCGGAATGCAAAAAGTGGGCTTTCTATCGTCATGGTTCCAGCGTTCAAAATGGTCCAATGTTTAAGAATGCATTTCCGAATAGTGTGTGAGACCGGTGAGAATGTTGTGACGCACACCATGTGGTTTGCGTTAGACTTGGGTTTCGGGGACAGGAGAATCTCCCTAGGGCAATTCCATGCTCTTTTAAGAGCATTGCGCACCAGTCGTTTGGGGTACCCACGAGCACGTAACTTCATGGAGAGAGTGGAGGCTTCACGAAAGTAGTCCTCTTTAAGGAAACAGTTGCGTCTGATCCGTAAAAATTGAGAATAGGGTAGAGAGTTGCGCAATGCGCATGGGTGGTTGCTCTCGTATCGGAGTAGGGTGTTACGCTCTGTGGCCTTCCTATATAACCTTGTGATTAATTCACCATTGGAATGGTGAATGGTAAGGTCAAGAAACGGAATAGAGGTTTTGTCAAAAGTGAGGGTAAAGTTAAGTCCTAGGCAGTTATTATTTAGCCAATGTAGGAATTGATTGAGTGTGTCTTCATTCTCATGCTAAATTAAAAAAATGTTGTCGATGTAACGTCGCCAGAGTGTTATTCCGGAGAAAAAAGGGTTACTAGGAGAGAGGATTATGGTCATTTCAAGATGGTCCATGAAAAGTATGGCTGGGTTGGGGCGAAAACAGCCCCCATCGAAGTGCCTTTCACCTGTTGATAGTATTCATTATCAAAGAAGAAAAAATTCCTAGTGAGACAAAGTTCAAGAAGTTGGAGAATAAAAATGGTTGGGACAGAGTGGGGACATGGTCTAGAGTCAAGTATATGTTGAATAACAATTAATGCTTTGACTTGTGGGATGTTGGTGTACAAGGATTCGACATCCATTGTACAAAGGATGTCTGAATCTGTATTGAAAGGGTGGTGTTCAACTAAATTGATCATCGCCATACTGTCTCTTACATAGCATTCTGTTTTGGGTACAAAATCTTTTATGAAGTCGTCCACATAGTGGCTGAGTGGCTCTAGCATGGAACCGCATCCAGACACTATGGGGCAGCCAGGAGGGTCAGTGAGATTTTTATGAATCTTCGGGAGTGTGTATATCACCGGAGTGCGTGGGGACTTTACACTAAGAAAGAGAAATTCTTTCTGGCTCAAAAAGCCTTCTGATTTGGCATCAGTGGTGGACAGAGGTTTCAGGGATGTTATAGGTAGGAATTAGCATTTAAAAAATCATAGAAATTCACAGAAAAAAACACAGGTTTCAGGGACATTATAGTTAGGCTGACATTTCACTCGTATAAAACCAGAGAAATTCAGCTGTTATAGTTAGCTGAGCTAACTATAACTCACACCCCCGCAATGCACTGCTGATGACGTCACATATTACATCACTCATGACATGGTCAGTGACATCACTGATGACATCACTGATGACAGCTCAAATGACATCACTGATGACATCACTGATGACATCATCCACTTAATCTCTGATGCACCTCCTCACACCCTAATATAACCTTTGATACACCCACTCTAAAATACAGACTACCATTCTCGAAACCATAGACACACCAATACCAGTTAGTACATACCCGCTCACTGATTCATAGTCTACACACACATCCACTCACTAACACATACAGTCACTCATACACGCAGTCACTCATCAATACAGCCACTGATATATGCACTCATACACCCATACAGACACTCACACACCACCAATGATCCATAGAGTTACTCACACACCTAGTCAGTCACCCAAAGAATCAATCACACTACCATTTACTCACCTATACAGTTATACACACATACCACCTCACTTATTCATACAGACAGTAACACATACTTACCTCTTCTACACTCACTGACACAAGCACACACTCACCATACAGCCACTCTCACACTCACTCACTCACACATACAATCACTTATATGCTCCAACACTCACACATAAAGCCTTTCACATATGCAGTTACTCACCCATATATGACTGAGACATCCATACACTCACCAACAAAGCCATAAGTACCTTCACTCACCCATACAGCCTCTTGCAGATGCACTCATGAACCCATACACCTAGTGAATTACCCACTCACACGTTCATGCAGGGAGTCATACCCACCCCCACCCACCCACACAGACATTCAGGCACCCATACAGGTACTCAGACAACCAATCATTAACCCATATAGACACTCATGTACCTACTCACCAACCCATGCAGCCACTTACATACCAACTGACAGACTGATACAGACATTCACACAGATTAGTCATTCACCTATGCATTCACTAAGAGACATTTAATCACTCACTTATACAGTCAGTCACGCACCTACTAAATCATCCATTCAGACACTCATACACCCACTCATTCTTCAATACACCTTGGCGTATATATATATAGCATTCTTAAACTTTTTAGAAACACTCAGTCACTTGATGATGTCATCAGTGATGTCATCAGTGATGTCATTTGAGATGTCATCAGTGATGTCACTGACCATGTCATGAATGATGTAATATGTGACGTCATCAGCAGTGCATTGCGGGGGCTCGAGTTATAGTTAGCTCAGCTAACTATAACAGCCGAATTTCTCTGGTTTTGTACGAGTGAAATATCAGCCTAACTAGAACGTCCCTGAAACCTGTGGTTTCTTCAGTGAATATATATATATATATATATATATATATATATATATATATATATATATATATTGGCCACAATGTGATCCCAAATGTCGATGCGCACAGCAGCGGGTGCAGACGGAAGGGCCGGATCCAAGCCCTGACTTAATTTCGAAACAAAAACGCTGCACTCAATAGTTTGAATTATTCAAAAATTTAATTAAGCAGCAATCCCCCAACGTGTTTCAGCCTACCCAAGGCTTTGTTCACGGTTGAGTCCCTTTTCTATTGCACTATTTATACCTCACTTGACCTTAATGTGGCATTGTGGGTAATGTAGTGCCTTTTTCAACAAACTTTATTTACAATATTTACAAGAAAATAATTTGTTACGGTTGCTATTCATGTGGCGTATTTCAATGTTGTTAACACATATTTATATAGATTAGTACTATAATGTCATTCATCATGAATTCCCGCACATTTGGATGTTACTTGGATATAGTCTCCCGATATTATCATTTTGGCACCACTTTTTTGCAGCATTTTTTAAAATATTAATTGGATATAGTTTCCTTATTCTTGTGATGTCACTCTTTAGATGTTAATTGGATATAGTATCCTTATTTTCGTGATGTCACTGTCATTGCTGGTATAGAACCAATTTTCATTAATTTCCCAGTTTCTTTATTCCAGGGCAATAGTTAATCATTCTATAATTATCTTTGATCTTTGTTTAATCCAGATGCACAAAAAGTTATTCATCATTGTTAATTCCTTGCGGTGTCTTAGTTCTCATTTTTATTATGTATCGCAATTCCAGTTGGCGTCGTTTTTTCATTCTGTCTCCTCCGCGGTCCTTTGGTGTTATTGCATAGATGCCATTATAGCTCATTGCTCTCCAGTTACCATTTTGGCACTGTGCCATGTGTTTCGCAGTGGCATACGTCATGTCTTTATTTTTTACCGCTCTGATATGCTCGAGGATTCTTTTCTTTAACATACAAATCGTGCTCCCTATGTAACATAATCCACAGTTGCATTCAATGATGTATATAACATATTGAGTGGTACAGGTGACATTTTGGTCAATGTCTGTGATTTTCCCATCTCGATCAGTGATATTGCTCACATTTTTTCCGATTTTACATGCTTTGCATGTGTTACATTTTTGAAACCTTTTTGTTGTTCCCGAAGCCGTGAACAAAGCCTTGGGTAGGCTGAAACGCGTTGGTGGATTGCTGCTGAATTATATTTTTGAATAATTCAAACTCCGGAGTGCAGCGTTTTTGTTTCGAAATATATATATATATATATATATATATATATATATATATATATTCGCACAAAATTTCTGTTTATCCCATAGGACAACAGGTTTAAATGCCGAAGAGGACATGTATACACATCTATAGAGGTTGGAAATAGAGAAGAAAAGGTTCAGTGGAGCACATTCAGTACATTTTTAATCTTAGTAAGATAAAGAGCTATAATTGAGGTTTTTAAACACGGGTGAAAAAGGAATAAATAAGGTAAATAGATACAGACGTGGTTGGAATTTGGATGGAAACACTATCTGACCACTTGGGCGCGAAGTAAATTAAGAACCAAAAATTTAAATGTATTGAAAATTTGGGGATTTTTTGCATACAACCTTCTTGAGGAATAGGACAAGACAGAGTTGGGGTTAAGGTTAATAATGTGTACTGTTATGCCCACTGGGGCAATATTTGTGACGCATTTCGAGATATATTTATTCTCTAGTTGTGAAGGAATTACCGAAAAGAAATGGTATGAACAACTCTATTAATTAACGAGCTGAGCCTTTCACGCATGGATTGTGAATTGTTTTGTCCATGAAGTCATCAGTATATGAAAAAGAAAAATTTAAAAATTTATTTTTCTACGAAATCCATATATTTTTGTATCTAAGAGTTTTTCAGAAAGGTGTATGTTTTAATGTTTTAATATTTATAATTATGAAATCATAATTCTGAAATCAAGTTTGAAAAAATTGGTTTAGGATTTTATTGGAACCGTCGTAAAAAAACTACCAATCTGTTTTCACTTGCACTGTTTCTGTAGTTCCACACGTGACTCGTGGTAACTGTAAACAAATGTTTAAAATGGCCGCTTTTAAAACTTTATGTTTCGGTGAGCAAGGAGCAGTTTTAGCTCCGAAACGCGTTCGACTCGAGGCCAATAAAGACTATTTTTGCACTACACACGGCGTCGCCATTCCTGGTTCTACTAAAGGATATTTTGTGTGAATTTCACGGACCTATTCCTGGGAGGTCCGATTAGGCGACGCAACTCACGACAAGGGCGGTGTTTTTTCCGAGGATTGCTGCCACAGGATATATATATATATATATATATATATATATATATATATATATTCTAATATAAATCCACAAAAGTATTGTTGTAGAGATCTTCCCTAGTTTTCAGTCTTGTTTTATTCCAAAGTCAGCTTAAATTTAAATACAGCAAGTTCCATCAGAAAAACAACTTCAGTTAACACATGGTTCATTCTGTGGCAAGTGTCCACTGACTTCCTCAGGGCTACAGATGAACATGTAAACCCAAATTATCCTAGACATTACCGTAAACTAATATTAGTATGGTGTCACTCCAAACGTGGCAGAAGCAGAGGGAAGTGAGAGCATATATGTGACCAAAAGTGAAAATCAGTGGTTAAAAGGATAAAGATATATATGTGATAAACCAGGGGCTATTACCCAAAATAGACCTTAAAAGTCACCGCTAATATGTCACTCAAGCAATCTGAAAACTAATATATTAGTATGGTGGCACTCCAAACGTGGCAGAAGCAGAGGGAAGTGAGAGCATATATGTGACCAAAAGTGAAAATCAGTGATTAAAAGGATAAAGATATATAAGTGATAAACCAGGGGCTATTACCCAAAATAGACCTTAAAAGTCACCGCTAATACGTCACTCAAGCAGTCTGAAAACTAATATAATCACAGAGTGTAAAAGAAGGAATATGAACACAATTACCATGCCTGTAATAACCCCCCAAAAAGGGAGGGGTTGGGGTGTTCATGTAGACTCACCAAAAACATCATAGTAAAGGAAAACAAGAAGTACATCCGTATACTCTATCTTTCCAATCAAATTCCAGTAGAAAAACTGTAATGTGCTTCATGAAAAATAAACAATCAATATGGTCACGATATAGTTCACATTGAGCCAAACCATAATTCATAGTTATACTAATAGGCAAAGTAGTATTAAGATAAATAAGCTAATAGTCTAAAAGTAATAAAAAAAATGCAAATGAACTCTTATAGCCATCATGAATAAAAAGATCGAATCAGACTGATAGGTTAACCAACCGAGTATGTTAATAGTGGTATGAACAGCAGACAGACTGTGAAAATTAACAACACAGTCCGAAGTGAAAGTTCAGTACCAAGAAAAGTACCTTAGATTTCTTCAAAGGCTATATCAAATATAGTGCGGGCGATAAGCTAAACAAGAGAAAAGCAACAACATAGTCGAAGTAGCAGGATCAATACCTCAAGTAGAAAACATCCAGGAGAGTGCTCCTCGTGACTCGATGGCATATCGTAACCATGCCATCTTGGAGTATCCATTTATACCACGCCTCCAAGGATAAACATCGAAGATGGACTGTTGAAAATAGGAAGTGCGCCCTCTTAACCGTGAAACTAATTTAAATCAAGCAATTAGTGAGCCCAAAAAAGAGGAAATAAATCCGTACCTAACATCATGTTTGTATAGCGTTCCACATTCAACTATTGCGTTCAGAAGACACGTCTGTAATTCTAACATCACTAAGTGACTAGTACCCGATAATGGACTACAGTTACTGTGTTCTGATGTGCGCCATCTTGAAAGCTCTATTCATAATGAATATGTGAGTTACAGAGACTGTATTCAAATTGCAAATACTGTGACATGCACCAAATTAACGTCTCTTTATCTTCCAAGCTTAATAAATTGGCTATTATTCAATGATAGACTGGCACAACTGTTTTATGATGAGCACCATATTAAAACAGGGAACTATTTGTAATAAGTAAGTAGCTAGCCATACAAAGCGAAAGACAAGGAAATAGAGGAAAGTCTCAACCTGGTACTATACATTTAAACAAAAACTGTTGTTCCAATGCCTCGATATAGCTAGGAGATTCACTCATTGTCACAGAATATATATTGTAAACCACTAAGTGGGTAGTACCACTTGCACATCAACTTATCATATTAATCTGAAAGATAGGAAAAATTAACAGTTCTAAACCCTGTGTTAGTAAGATAAGAAAATGCTACTTAATTTCCAATAAAAACTATGTAAATCAAAACAAAATCAATCATACACAATGTAATAATAATAAATTGTTTATTTCGGGCACAGCCCATAAAATACATCAGGTTAAAAAGACAGCAAAAGCACTCTTAAATACATTAGCAAGTTGCACAGTATAAATACATCATGGTTCAGTTGCCAATATATAGTAAAAACATGCTAAAAGTCAGTCTATCAACATTGACAAGGTAAAGGAGGGACATCGATTTGAAGGATTTTAGTGTAACATAACACACGATCTTTAGCAGTTTAATAGTTACTATATAGGGCTATAAAGTGCTAAAGTGGGATTCCAGCTGCTACCCTTAGTAACCAGTCTGGTTGCTGTTGGCTAGTTGCCTTAAGTCCAAGTTCAATTCAGTCACTACAGTTAAAACATATCCTCTAAAACGCCCAACAGGCGAGGATGGATTCATATGTTTACAAAAAGGAGGGACATGTGCAAAATGATAGTCAAGGGGGGCCATGCGAAAAATATATGAATCATTTCATAGACATTTATCTGATGAATAGATGATGAGATAAATAAGAGGTAAATGGAGAGCAAAACCGAAGAGGACACAAAGTGTCCTACACAGGCTTACACTTATCCAGTTATCCAACATGTTTTGCAGTTGTGAAGGGCCCTCTTTCTTTGTATCCAGGCACTTTGCAAGTACCGGGTGACCGCATAGGCTAAAAGTTCTCTGGTGTCGCTCTTAAAGAGTCTCGCAGCTTCCCAGTAATGTCTCACACCCATAAGGTTGCATGCGGCTAACAACCATTTTTTCCGGTCCTTCCGGTATAGTGGACAGAATAACATGAAGTGGGTCTCTGTTTCCTCTACCTTTGGGCAGTTAGGACAGAAATTGGACTGAGGGAGTGCTTTGGCCCATTTAGAGGTGTGTGATCTCAGGGGCAGAACCCCACATCTGTATTGCACGTATAAACATTTGGACTGATATGGGTACATCCTATTCATGTATGGTTCAAACCTAGGCATGCACTTATGATTCAGAAAATTGCCTGTGAGGCTGTTGGATTGGTGCACTTCCCACGTTTGGAATAGGACTGCCTCCCAGTATGACTGTTTTGCTCTTACTGCATCTCCTTTTACTATTAGATCTGGGAAAGTCCATAGGTTACTCATGCCTATTCTGTAAGATGTTTCTTTAATGTGTTTCAACCATGGGGTTCTCAGTTCTCTATCGATGACTATGAGGTCTTTTACACACTCTCTATATGGTGCCAGTTCATGGGTGGACCATAGTCTAACCCAATATAACAGTGGTTTTAATAGAGCTGTTAGATCGATAGGGTTAAGGGCTAGGTCCAAGCACAATGGGGTAGCAGGTGAACTTGAGGGGAGTTTAAAAAGTGCTATAATAAATATATTTTCTACTTTTATTAAAATTTCTGCAGGGGCATATCCCCAGATCTCAGCACCATATAGTGCTGATGCTTCTGCTGTAACTTTATATTTATATACACAATGTATAAACAATGCTCCAATCATGTAGCATACAATCTAATAAGATTCAGCATAAATGCTGGTAGTATTCAATACAAATCACGTCATCCCATTAGATATGCTACTATAGTCTTATCCATGTTTTCAGCTGTCAGGGGATAGAGGTGTCTAGTAATGGTGAGAATATAGGCAAGTAAAGGACAGTAAGAGAAAATCAGTCTGCATGCACATCAAGTACCCAAGAAATATTGTAACTCATTATCAATGTTGAGGCCCTTATCCACAGTGTGTAATTTCATGATCCACCGTGCCTCATTCTGTCTAAGCCTAAGTTCCTGTTTACCACCCCTTACATCAGGCAATACAGATTCAATACCATGAAACTTGAAACTTAATTGCTTACATTGCGCTTCACAATCCCTGGCATGAATTACAACAGGGTATCTGTCATCCAAATCCTTAAGAGCTCTAAAATTCTTTGATGTTTATCCTTGGAGGCCTGGTATAAATAGACACTCCAAGATGGTGCAGTTGCGATACGCCATCGAGTCACGAGGAACACTCTCCTGGATGATTTCTACTTGAAGTATTGATCCTAGTACTTGACTATGTTGTTGCTTTTCTCTCGTTTAGCTTCTCACCCGCACTATATTTGATGTAGCCTTTGAAGAAATCTAAGGTACTTTTCTTGGTCCTGAACTTTCCCTTTGGACTGTGCTAGTAATTTTCACAGTCAGTCTGATGTTCGTACTACTATTAACATACTCGGTTGGTTAACCTATCAGTCTGACTTGATCTTATTATTCATGATGGCTATAAGAATTCATTTGCATTTCTTAATTACTTTTAGACTATTAGCTAATTTGTCTTAATACTCCTTTGCCTATTAGTATAATTATAAATTATGGTTTGGCTCTATGTGAACTATATGGTGACCATAGCGATTACTTATTTTTCATGAAGCACATTACAGTTTTTCTACTGGAATTTGATTGGAAAGATAAAGAATATATGGATGTACTTTATGTTTTCCTTTACTATAATGTTTTGGTGAGTCGATATTACCCCCTTTTTTTCGGGGTTATTACAGGCATAGTAGCTGTGTTCATCTTCCTTCTTTTACACTCGGGTTTTCTTCTCTGTGATTATATTAGTTTTCAGATTGCTTGAGTGATGTATTAGGGGTGACTTTTAAGGTGTATTTTAAGTAGTGGCCCCTGGTTTATCATATATGTATCTTTATCCTTTTAACCCCTGATTTTCACTTTGGTCACATATTTGCTCTCACTTTCCTCTGCTTCTTCCACGATAAGAGTGACACCATACTAATATTAGTTTAAGTTTATGCCTAGGATAATTTGGATTTACCTGTTTATATGTGGCCCTGAGGAAGTCAGTGGACACTTTCCACAGGACAAAACACGTGTTGGCTGAAGTTGTTTTTCTGATCGAGTTTGCTGTATTTAAGCTGACTTTGGAATAAAACAAGAGTGAAAACTGGAGAAGATCTCTACGACAATACTTTTGTGGATTTATGTTCGAACTGGACAATTGATCAGAATACATTGTTCCAAATATTTGTAGACTGTTGACTTCAAATTTAGACACATTAGGTGGCTGTTTCTTATTATCCTTGGAGCAGTATAAGAATTGTCTTTGTATAACTTAATAGGACCTAGCACAAATGTTACCCTGCCACTTTTTTTTTTGTATATATATATATATATATATATATATATATATATATATATTCACTGAAAAAACCATAGGTTTTAGGGACAGTTATAGTTAGTTGGACATTTCACTCGTACAAAACCCGTGAAATTCCCCCGTTATAGTTAGTTCAGCTAACTATAACTCGCGCCCCGCAATGCACTGCTGATGATGTCACATATTACATCACTCATGACATGGTCAAGGACATCACTGATGACATCACTGATGACATCTCAAATGACATCACTGATGACATCATCCAGTGACTGTGTGTTTCTATAAAGTTTAAATATGTTTAATATATATGCCAAGGTGTATTGAAGAATGAGTGGGTGTATAAGTGTCTGGATGGATGATTTAGTAGGTGCGTGACTGACTCTATAAGTGAGTGATTAAACATATCTTACTGAATGTATGGGTTAGTGACTAAACTGTGTGAATGTCTGTAGCCGTCTGTCTGTTGGTGTGTAAGCGGCTGCATAGGTTTGCGAATAGCTACATGAGTGTCTACATTGGTTATTGATTGGTTGCCTGAGTATCTGTATGGGTGCCTGAGTGTTTGTGTGGGTGGGGTGTGTGTGACTGCGCATAGATGTGTGAGTGGGTGATTCACTGGGTGCATGGTTTCAAGAGTGCATCTGTGATGGACTGTATGGGTGGGTGAGTGTGTGTATGGGTGTGTTAGTGAGTGAATGTATAGCTTAGTGGTAGATGTGTGAGTAACTAATATGTCAAAGGCAGTATATATGTGTGTTGGAGTATATAAATGGCTATAAGTGAGAGTGTGTGATTGTGAGAGTGGCTGTATGGATGAGTGTGTACTTGTATCAGTGATTGTATAAGAGCGTAAGAATGTGCTAGTATTTGTATGAGTAAATGAGCTGGTGTGTGTATAACTGTGTAGGTGAGTAAATGGCAGTGTGATTAATTATTTGCATGACTGACTAGGTGTGTGAGTACCTCTATGGATGAGTGTCGGTGTGTGAGTGTCTATGTAGGTGTATAAGTGCATATGAAAGTCCTGTACTGAGTGACTGTAAGTATGAGTGACTGTAGAGTTGAGTGAGTGGATGTGTGTGTAGACCTAAGAATCAGTGAGTGTGTATGTAGTTATTGGTGTTGGAGTGTCTATGGTTTTGACAATGGCAGTCTGTAATTTACAGTGGGTGTATCAAAAGTGATATTAGGGTGTGAGAAGATGCATCAAATTATCACATGGATGATGTCATCAGTGATGTCATCAGTGATGTCATTTGAGATGTCATCAGTGATGTCATCAGTGATGTCACTGACCATGTCATGAGTGATGTAATATGTGACATCATTAGCAGTGCATTGCGGGGGCGCGAGTTATAGTTAGCTGAACTAACTATAATGGGGGAATTTCACGGGTTTTGTACGAGTGAAATGTCCAACTAACTATAACTGTCCCTAAAACCTATGGTTTTTTCAGTGAATTTCAAAGGTTTTTTAAATGCTAATTTCTAACTATAACGTGTCTGAAACCTATGGTTTTTTCAGTGAATTTCAAAGCTTTTTAAATGCTAATTTCTAACTATAACGTGCCTGAAACCTATGGTTTTTAAAGTGAATTTCAAAGGTTTTTTAAATGCTAGTTTGTAACTATGCCTACAGAGGTAGGACATGTGAAGAAAGAAGAAAAAATGCACAGAAAGAAGCAAAAGAAATGCAGAAAGAAGCAACAGAAGTCCACAAAGACGAAGAAAAGTGCAGGAAGAAACAAAAGATGTGCAGAAAGAACCAACAGAGGAGCAGAAAGAGGCCTTGTTCCAAAATAATCCTGTGCCCACAACTTTTTCCAACGTGTACTGGTGGTAACTGACTCTGACTAACCAGAGCCAGTGCTATGCTAAAACACACTTAGAATACAGTTAAAACACCTACATACACTAGGGAACACTATGCGTTGGGGTACCCCTGTGATTAGCATGACCTCCTCTGTAAGTCCCTAGTACATAATAGGGCAGGGGGATTAAAACTACCTCTTAAAACGCGCTACAGTGGTGAAGGGAGGGGGTGCCTGAGGTGACATGTGTGCAAACGCGCCCCGTGGCACGTTTTAAGTTGCAGGATTAAGTCCCCTTGAATCCTGAGTGTCCCTGGGGCCCAACTAGCCCATCAGGTACCTACAGTTCGGACCACAGAGCTGAGTTGCAGAGAGGCGTTCCGAGGCCACGCACCTTTTTTCACCTCTCTGCAACGCAACTCTGTTGTGCTTACTGAAGGTACCTGGTGGGCTAGTTGGACTCCAGGGACCCTCAGGATTGAAAGGGACTTAATATCCCAACTTAAAACACGCCATGGGGCTTGTTTGCACACATGTCACCTCAAGCCCCGTCCCCTCCCTTCACCACTGTGCAAACGCGCCCCGTGGCACGTTTTAATTTGGGGGATTAAGTCCCCTTGAATCATGAGCGTCCCTGGGGTCCAACTAGCTCACCCTGTACCTCCAGTATGCGCCAGGGAGCTGCGTTGCAGAGAGGTGTTCAGAGGCCATGCCCCTTTTTACACCTCTGTGCAACGCAGCTCTGTGGCGCTTTCTGGACGTACCTGGTGGGCTAGTTGGCCCCCAGGGACCCTCAGGATTGAAGAGGATTTAATTCCCCATCTTAAAACGCGCCACGGGGCCTGTTTGCACACATGTCACCTAAAGCCCCGCCCCCTCCCTTCACCACTGTGCAAACGAGCCCCGTGGCGCGTTTTAAGTTGGGGGATTAAGTCCCCTTGAATCCTGAGGGTCCCTGGAGTCCAACTAGCCCACCATGTACCTCCAAAAAGCACCACAGAGCTGCGTTGCAGAGAGGTGTAAAAAGGGGCGTGGCCTCTGTACACCTCTCTGCAACGCAGCTCCCTGGCGCATTCTGGAGGTTCCTGGTGGGCTAGTTGGCCCCCAGGGACCCCCAGTATTCAAGGGGAATTACTTCCCCTTCTTAAAACGTGCCAGGGGGCGCGTTTGTAGACTGCTGCAGGGAGGGGGCGGGGCCTCCGGCACAATGCCGGTCTTTTTTTTTTGTATGGGAGGGGGGCTGCGTGGCCCCCCTTCCCTCGGCCACTTTTGGCCGCGGGGACCCCATCCCCCGGGCCTGAGGATTTTCTTTTTTTTTTTAAATAAAAAAAAACGGGAAGGGGGCCGCGTGGCCCCCCTTCCCTGGGCCTCTATTGGCCCCAGGGATCCCATCCCCCGGGGCATCCCCTTTTTTTTTTTATTTAAATATTTGGAGGGGGCTGCGTGGCCCCCTCCTCAGGCCATTTAAGGCCCCGGGGACCCCATCCCCCAGGGCCGGACTTTACGTTTTTTATTTTTTTATTTTTGGGGAGGGGGGCTGCGTGGCCCCCCTTCCAGGCACTAATAGCCCCGGGGACCCCATCCCCCGGGGCCTGGCCACTCATTGTGGACCATGGGAGGGTCCCCAATACCCGCACGGTCCCGCCGGCTACCCGCGTCCTGCGGGAGCCGGCATTGCTTTTCCATAAGGGGAGCTGCTGACATGCAGCTCCCCTTATGGAAAAGCAATCTGCTTTGCTTCATTGAAGCGAGAGCAGGTTTCCCTGCTCTCGCTTCAATGAAGCAAAGCAGTTTGCAATGACAGGGCGGGAGCCACGAGGCTCCCGCCCTGTCATTGCAAACTACAGTGTCCTGGGGGTAGGCACCCCGGGACACTGCAGGAGCCAGCCCTGGGGGTGGCGGTCCCCAGGGCCATCAAGGGCTCCAGGAGGGGGCTGCGCAGCCCCCTCCCATCCTGTGCACAGCCCCGGGAGGTGGTGGTCCCCGGGCTCGGGGCTCCTAAACGGACCCCCACATTTTATTATTTAGTGCCCCGGGGAGGTGGCGGTCCCCAGGGCATGTGGGGGGGCTCGAGCCCCCCACACAGGTTATTTTTTTTTAAATAAAATGAAGCCCCGGGGGGTGGCGGTCCCCGGGGCTTGGGGGGGCCTTAGATGCCCCCCCACATAAATTTACATTAACCCCCGCATGCCCCCGGGACTTGGCCCACCCGGGGGCCAATTAACCACGAAGCGCGGGAGCCCGCGCTTCGTTTTTTGTTTTTTTATTGGCAGGATTCGCGCACCCAGCGCTTTTTTTGCCGATTTGTAGGACCCCCTGAGCAGGCCTAGGGGGTCAGGGTGTTTCTACCCTGCCCCCTTTGTGCGTTTTGCGCACTTGTTTCTTTTGCCTCGGTTCTACCAAGGAACAAGATGGCTGCCAACACTTCCTGGTTTGGAGTGTTGACAGCCAATTAGCATGCAGCTCGTGGTCGGGAGGGTGCGCGGATCCACCGCGGCCATAAATATCAAAACTTTATTTTTGATTTTCTCAGCAACTACTGAACGGATTTACACCATTTTTAAAAAGGGTGCTTTCTGAACCAAGCACTACCTTTTTGCCAAATTTGGTGTAATTCCGTTCAGCAGTTTTTGCTGTAGCCTTGCATAAAGTTTCCTATGGGAAATTGATTTTTTCACTCTTATTTTTTAATTTCTCCGTAACTACTGAACGGATTTACACCATTTAAAAAAAGGTCGCTTTCTGAACCAAGCGCTACCTTTTTGCAAAATTTGGTGTAATTCCGTTCAGCAGTTCGGGCTGTAGCCGTGTCTAAAATTTCCTATGGGAATTAACATGGAGAAAACATGTTTTGGGACCCCCCTTTTTTCTCGGCCCCCGCTTGATGAATCACCCCGAAACTTTCAAGACAGGAGCGGACCGGAGCGCCCCACTAGTTTTGAAAATTTCGCGATAATTCCTCAAACGACGCCAAAGTTATTGGGAATAGAATGTTACGAATTTCCTATGGATAATAGGTCCTAACTATAACTATCTACTGGCGACCGCCAGTAGATAATATATATATATATATATTAATATATATATATCCGAAAACCTCCCGACACTGCTGATTGCATTCACATAGGTGGGGCCGGTGCGAGATGTGGGTGCCGGCTAAGGGCGGGCAGAGAACTCCGCTCTACCAGCGGAGTGTGCGGAGTTTTGCCTACTCCGTGCTCCGCTGAGAACACGGAGTTTAGGCAAAACTCTGACTCCGCAGCGGAGCAGATTTAGCCAGCCCCCCCTGCTAAAAATAGGCTCCCCACCCCCCCTAATAGAAAATATTTTTAAAAGAATTAATAGAGACAAAAATACACTTACCTCTACTGTGGCATCTCCCGGCTGCCCTTCTCCTCCTCGCCGTCTCTCTCCTGCAAACCCCTATGTCAGACGTACGTCTTGCGAGAACTGCGCATGTTAGGGGGGTGGAGGCAGAGAGCGGAGCGGAGCAGTGTTCCACTGAGTTTTTTCCCAATTCCGTGTAACTCTGCGTAGTTGCACTACGCCAGCTCTGCCCGGGGATAGTGCCAGGATCCGTTTGTCAAATGAAAGGAAATCTCGTATTCTAGATTTGAATACATAAGACTCGCACTCCAGCATCGCGTTATTCAGTTCAGATGTATTAGTTCAAACAGCAACGCGTTTCGACCTCAACAGTCTTTTTCAAAAGCCAAATTTGCATATGAACACAACGACCATATAAAGTGTAAAAGCATAAACATAAAAAACAGACAATCAGTTTTGGCTGCTTGCAAGGATATCAAGGATAGACTACATAACTTCTGTAGATTCCTCTCATAACATTTGATTTGTTTTCATAATTTCACAATTATTATTCACTTGTATGTATGATTCACAATTTTATAGAATCCTCATCCTCAATTTTAAGCAATGTCACAAAATGCATAATTATATACATGTGCACAAGTTGACAACTGTAAAGTGCTGAGATAAATGACATGCAGCGATAAATTGTACAAGAAAAGCATTTCCTTTCTGACATTCCTTAATGTTTGGTCATAATCTCACATATCATGTTACACATATCCAACTGGTGTATAACTTAGTGCACAACTACGCAAAGAAGAACGGCAGGGGTGAAATTTTATCTCAAGATCACATCGACATAGAGCTGCCTGCAAAACCACCACATAACATTTTCTTGTCCTCTGACCAAATAGGTCAAAACAAAATAATCATGATTGTGCACAAGTGTGCTGATAACATTTAGAGTGTATCTTACTGGCAAAGGCAGTTTCCTCATATGTTCTGGTTTCAGGCAAGTGGCCCTGGACTTAACTGGTCAGCTAAATCTCCCAAGCGGTTAACTAAACAAGCAGCAGCCAAAGACCCATAATTTATGCAAACAATCAAAATGTGAAGTGTGAGGGGTGGGCACCATGTGAAAATAATAAACATGGGGGAGTTTAAAAAGAAGAGGTTTAGCTGTATCGTTAAATATATAATGAACATGCTGACAATATTACCTAGTACTGTCCAGCCATTATAGCACATGCAAACTAGGCTTCCTGTGAAGCTTTTCAAAACTGTTAATACTGAATGTCGGCTGGGAGCCCCCACTGTAACACAGTATGCACAGGGAAAACAATGATCACAATGGAAGCAGGTAATGAACTAGGAACAGGGGCAATTACTCATCCAATGTGGACAAAAAGTTCCTCGTCCTCATTAATCCCAAAGGGAGACTTGCTGCCAAGAAGCACAATATATCTGGATTCCAGGATCCTCAGTTGTCTCTCTCTGTCTCCCCCTCTAGGGGGTGCCGCAACCCTGTCAACACCAAAGAAAGAGAGATTGTTAGGATTCTGATTATGGTATTTTGACCAATGCCTGGCTGTAGAATAACTCAAATCACCATTTCTGATCGCTCTCAGGTGTTCTAAGATCCTCTTTTTCAATGGAAAAATCGTACTCCCTACATACATCTTCTCACAGGGGCAAACAATCACATACACACAAAAATAAGTGTTACAGTTTATGAATTTCTTCATTTCTCCTGTTCTCCCTGTTGGTAATGGGAATGTTTTCCCACTGTCACAATCCTCTTCCCACGAGCATTAACCTGCCACATACTGGTAAGGAATAGCACAGTGTGTATAGCAGACTGTATACATTAGAGTCATGCCACATAACGAAAAGCATGCACAGCAGAATGTATTACATGAATGCATCTGTATCAGAAAGAAACAAGCACAATGTTACATTCCGAGGCATATGTATGTGGCTGTAACTATACATATGTATGCTGTGATGTGGCATAAACTGTGTGCACCCACTCAACATGGTGCTACCTTTTTGTTCCCTTTCTAACTTTGTGTGTCCTTTATCAGTTTCTAGTGGCATCAGATGGCGGCCACCATCTTGCAAATACACTATAAAACCAGCCACACCCACCCGCCGAAGGTGGATTATTCTGAGGCGAGTCGGAGTCCAGTTGGAGCTGCACAGAGTGGCGGCTTTGTTCCAGGTCGGCCTGCAGGGATCGGCGGGTATTGATCCACAGATTCAGAGGTAAGTAGGATCTAGCCTGTTTCCTTCACATGAAGAGTTTTGAATTCTTTGCGCTGAGTGCAAGAACTCGTCCAGGCTTCGTTGTGCCGCAGGAGCGGTTCCAGGGCAAATTTGCATAGTAGACCGTGTGTCAAGTGCAGGAACTCGGCTAGGTTTCGTTGTGCTGCGGAAGTGGTCTTTGGGCGATTTTGCATATTAGAACGTGTACAGAGTGCTGGAACTAGGTCAGATTTTGTCGCTCTGTGGGAGCGGCTTTTGGGCAATTTGCAGGCATTTACCGAGTGTTGGAATTCATTTGGATGTCACCGCTCTGTGGGAGCGTCTCCTGGGCATTTTGCATATAAATCAATGTCATACGAGTTGGAAGTATTGTAGTCCTCAGAGTGACGATATAAAACTGCCTGAATATACTTTCTGAATATCACAAATGCACTTAATCAATCTTGTCGAAGTGCTTTATGGCTGCATATGTTATTGAATGACCATGTATCCTGTGAACTCTAAGTGACTAAATATAAATGGCATCCCAATGCTCCCAAATTGTGGAGAGAACACGTTATATATCCAAACTTTCTGTGAACTCTTAAGTGACTGAATAGAAACAGAAAGCAAAGTATTACCAGTGTGGACAAAAATCACTTTAGTTGTAAAAATCCTGTGCAAAGAACAGCAAGTTCTATGTATATTCATTCTAATCCCGTATTTTTCCTTACATGTAACATGTGTTTATTCTTTACATGACATGTTAATAGAGTTCAGCATGCACAGTACAACAGCACTACCGGATTTCACCATTGTTTGAGATCTCCCTCCTTGCAGTACCCTCCCTAATTCCCTTACCCCGTCTGGCCTCTCTGTTTCACTGTGCAATTAAGCCTGAGTCGGAGCTGCTGAAAAGTGGGCTTCTTGAGAGTACTGCTCCATAGGAACTGGCGTATCTGACTGAACCTGACAGAATAATCCACCCACGAATTAAAGTTCCTCCTGAGCAGTGCAGCCAAGATGGCCACCAGAGGATCTGTGTACTATGCTGAGTAATATGCAAAAGGAAATAGCAGCTGCTAGGCAAGAAACCACAGTTCTGGCTCGCAGAGTAACCCACTTACAGATTCAACTTGCCCCAGTTCAGCCCCTACCTCTGCTTCTTCTGGGTCCACAGTGTCAGTGACAGTTCCCCTCTCTGTCCCTTTGGCCTTGCCGGAGTGCTTTTATGGGGAAGCAGCAAAATTCCAGACCTTTTGAACTCATATTCTACTTCATTTCATGGTAAAACCAGCATCCTTCCCGGATGCACAATCCTGCATAGCGGTTTTTGATTTCCTTTCTCAGTGGTGATGCCGCTATGTGGGCAGCATCCCTTGTCCAATCAGATGATCCACTACTCTACAACTAGCGTTCATTTAAAGCTGAGCTCGAGAGAGTGTTCAATCAACGTACAATCACCAGGTCAACAGACCGAGAACTTTTAGTACTGCGACAGGGAAATGTAGACTTGTTACATTATTTGACCCAATTTGATTGCCTTGTGGCCTGAAACGAACAGGCCGGAGGAAAACAGCGCTGCCTTGTACTATCAAGGTTTACGAGAGGATTTAAAAGACCTTATTGCCCCAATCGATCCACAACAAAGAGCTTGTGAGGATCTGATTGCTCTACGTCTTAGATAAGATCATCAATTTACTGGCAGGAGAGGTGATCAAAAGAGACTTGAGTTCAGGTATAATATACATTCAAAGGAAAGGAGTAACAATGTCTCACAGGACACCAGTGAACCCATGGAAATTGGTGGTGTCCATAAACATCTCACGCAAGAAGAAAAAGATGCCCATCGCAAAAAATGCTTGTGTTTATATTGTGGAAAAAAAGGTCACTTTGTCAAAGAATGTTTGGCACGCCCAAAAGGAGCATCCCTGGGAGATAACTCGGTTCAGAAACGGGGTAACAAAATGGCTCGAGGAACAATCAGGAGACTTCCTCGAGTATCCATCGCACTTCTCCTGATCAATCGGTGGCTAATACCCTTCAGATTTTGGCCTTGCACCTTGTTTTGAACGTATACTTTACCATAATTCCATTTGCGGATGAGAAAGTAGTGGTAATGGTCGATTCGGAAGCCACTGGGAGCATTATTGACTCAGCTTTTGCCTTGAACTTACAGATTCCAGTCATAACCAAAGAGCTACCAGAGATGGTTTGAGGAGTAGATGGAACACATCTGACATCAGGATTAATAACACACTCTACCGTTAGAATAACTATGATTTGTCAAACTCAAGATCAGGTTCATACAGAATTGATATCTTTTGATGTTATTGATGATCTCCAGTTTGGAGTTATTATAGGTATGTGATAAAAAATGAGAGGGACCCCTTGACACCAAAGGAATAGGGTTCAAAACAACTGTATTACAAAGAGAGTTTCCTTTGGGCTACACTTAACGACTCATTATAGATTTTAATCTATGTACACGAATGCTCACCTCAATCATAACAATTCAAGCTCACACCAATCACATAAGAGAAATATAACCATATACCCAAGGTCAACAATCTGAAAAAGGCTTTTGTTAAATATTATAAATCTATTTATTAGTAATGATATCATAAAATACATAAATCATTTGATGCGTAAACATTCATTTGTAATATCCCTGACACAAAATCTAAAATTAATTCACAACATTATACACATTATAAAAACATCAAAATTAAAAGAGAGTACATACAAAAGACAATACAATATGTCATAAAAAGAGCACACATCCGTGATCTCACAATGGTTAGGACTAGAACCCGACACTGTAGTGCTGATAAGTAGTCTGTGATTCCAGCCTTTTCACGGATTATGTTTCTAAAAAAGGGCGTCGACGCGTTTCGATGGTAAACCTTATAACACCATCTTTATCAAGACTGTATTTATGACTCTCAAACAAATTGGTTTTGACCGGAACCTTTAAAAGCACCTGTATAATAGAACACAAGTGTCAGCATGTGCGTCTATGTCACTATTGCACCTTAAATTGTCAATACATTTTAAAAAAAATTCTAAAAGACCTACAATTAGAAGAATGTTGCCTGTTTTCACATATCATTTTAATAACAAGAGGCTAACACATCAAGATAAAATATATCAGTCAAAATCTACTCTTCCAAATGTCCTACAAGGCTGTGGCCAGAATATTTCGCCTGGGGACACCCTCCCCTGGGCGTATTCGTTATAGTTCCCTTAAGTCTTGTATTCGCTGGCTGCAGTCAACATTAGCATACCGTCCTACTTTCACACTCATACAAGGGCATTCTATAACAAAGCATGGGAGTAAAAATCCGGGGCTAGACGGAGGTACTAGCCCCGGATTTTTACTCCCATGCTTTGTTATAGAATGCCCTTGTATCCTCATCCTATTATTAAAAGGTGAGGAATAATGTCTTAACACAAGAAATATAGAAGTATATCAATACAAAGACAATGTTGTCTAGAATGTGCGAGTGTATGAGTATGAAAGTAGGATGGTATGCTAATGTTGACTGCAGCCAGCGAATACAAGACTTAAGGGAACTATAACGAATACGCCCAGGGGAGGGTGTCCCCAGGCAAAATATTCTGGCCACAGCCTTCTAAGACATTTGGAAGAGTAGATTTTGACTGATATATTTTATCTTGATGTGTTAGCCTCTTGTTATTAAAATGATATGTGAAAACAGGCAACATTCTTCTAATTGTAGTGCTTTTAGAATTTTTTTTTAAATGTATTGACAATTTAAGGTGCAATAGTGATATAGACACACATGCTGACACTTGTGTTTTATTATACAGGTGCTTTTAAAGGTTCCGGTCAAAACCAATTTGTTTGAGAGTCATAAATACAGTCTTGATAAAGATGGTTTTATAAGGTTTACCATCGAAACGCGTCGACGCCTTTTTTAGAAACATAATCCGTGAAAAGGCTGGAATCACAGACTACTTATCAGCACTACAGTGTCGGGTTCTAGTCCTAACCATTGTGAAATCACGGATGTGTGCTCTTTTTATGACATTGTCTTTTGTATGTACTCTCTTTTTAATTTTGATGTTTTTATAATGTGTATAATGTTGTGAATTAATTTTAGATTTTGTGTCAGGGATATTACAAATGAATGTTTACGCATCAAATGATTTATGTATTTTATGATATCATTACTAATAAATAGATTTATATTTTTTAACAAGAGCCTTTTTCAGATTGTTGGCCTTGGGTATATGGTTATATTTCCCTTATGTGATTGGTGTGAGCTTGAATTGTTATGATTGAGGTGAGCATTCGTGTACATAGATTAAAATCTATAATGAGTCATTAAGTGCAGCCCAAAGGAAACTCTCTCTGTAATACAGTTATTATAGGTATGCCTTGGCTCACAGAGCACAATCCTACCATCGATTGGGCCAAAAGAAGTATAGCTTTCAACTCAGAATGGTGTCCTCAGGAATGTTTAACATATAAGAACAATGGTTTCTGTTCTATTCCGCAAGCAAACAATAAGACCAAGGCCAATTATATAGCTACAGCTGCTAAACAAGATACAGAATTACCTTTTGGGTATGAAGAATTCTGGAACGTCTTTAGTGAGAAAAGTGCTGAGACTTTGCCCCCCCATCGGGCCTATGATTGTGAAATAGATGCTCCTAGCTGCCAAAATTAATTGCAACAGGATTTACGCTCTTGTGGAAAAGGAAAACTAACACCTATGTGAGTATTTAGACAAATAACTAGTCAATGGCTTCATTCGGCCATCCAAGTCATCAGCTGCATCCCCACTCTTCTTGGTGCCTAGGAGCAATGATGAGTTGCGTATGTGCATTGACTATCGCGCACTTAATATTATTACCATCAAGAATCGTATCCATTGCCATTAATTCCAGTGCTCTTAGATGAAGTAAGAACAGCTACTATTTGCACAAAGTTGGATTTACGAGGGGCATACCATCTTGTACATATTTGAGCCGGGGACGAATGGAAAACGGCTTTTTGAACTCGGTATGGCTCGTTCGAGTATTGTGTAATGCCGTTTGGACTGTGTAATGCGCCAGTGGCATTCTAATTTTTTGTGAACGATGTACTCCGAGAATATCTTAACAAGTTCGTCATTGTTTACATAGATGATCTCTTGATTTTTTCTACTTCCTTGACAGAACATGAAAAGCATGTTAAGATTATCCTAACGGCCTTTGCAAAAACATGGACTATTCTGTACACTTTCAAAAGGCGCATTCCACATGTATAAAGTGGAATTTCTAAGATTTATTATCTGACCACAGTGAATTGCCATGGCTGATAGAAAGGTGCAAGCCATTGTGGATTGGCCTGAGCCAAAATCAGTAAAAGACATCCAGCGCTTCTTCGGGTTTGCAAACCTTTACAGACGCTTTATTATTCACTTTTCAGCCAAGACAATTCCTTTGACCCACCTCTTGAAGAAAGGGGTGAAATTCCATTGGACCCCAGAAGCTAAAATTTGCATTTCAGGAGTTAAAGAAGGCCTTTGTAACTGCTCCAATCCTCAGCCATCCTGACATCACCAGCCTTTCATTGGGGAGGTAGATACCTTTGACACTGCCATTGGTGCCATTCTTTCTCAACAAAATGCACAAACCATTCAGCTACACCCAATTGCATTTCTCTCAAAGAAGTTTCTACCAGCCGAAGTACATTACACTGTGGCAGAGAAAGAACTATTGGCTATTCGCCTGGCATTTAAAGAATGCTGTCATTAATTACTTGGTGCAAGACATCCAATCACAGTCTACACTGATCACCGCAACCTACAATTCTTGCGGTATGTGCGAGCCTTGACCCTGAGACAACTGTGTTGGACGTTGTTTTTTGCAGAGTTCAATTTTACCATTACTTTTAGACCTGGAAGTGCCAATATTAAAGCAGACGCCTTATCAAGTTCAAAAGAGCTATCTTATAAAACCAATGAGCCAATAAAATCACCATTGATCATTCCCAAAAACCAGATTGTGAGGGCTACCATGTCAGATCATTTTCTATATAAAATCAAACAGATCATGCTTCTACTAAAAAAATAGAATGGCAACAAAGAGATAAAAAAGAGGTCTATGTGTGCTGAATTACCCTTCAAAGGCAATCTGTTATATGCCCCCTCTAGAACATTGCAACAACAAGTTCTTCAATGGTGCCATAATCAACCGTTGGCAGCGCATCCTGGAACAGTCAAAACTCAAGACATTATCAGTAGAAACTTCTGGTGGCCCAGCTGGAAAAAGGACACTACTACTTAAGTACAGAATATGTGCATGAGCCAAATCTGATCACTGCCCTAAACGGGGTTTGTTATATCCACTCCCCACTCCAACGTGCATCTGGGAAGACATTTCTATGGATTTTATGACAGATTTGCCAAAAGATGAAGGAAAAAACACCATTATGGCGGTTGTTGACTGACTATCCAGAATGGCACATTATGTGGCTTGCAAAGGGATGCCAACGGCAACACAGCTAGTAACATTGTTATTACATAATGTGGTACGGTTGCATGGATTACCCCGAACCATTACCTCAGATCGGGGGGCTCAATTTACCTCTACAGTATGGAAGGCATGGTGTACAGCTTTATATATCAAGAGTAACCTCTCTACAAGCTTCCACCCAGAGTCTGATGGCCAAACAGAGTGAGTAAATCAGGTACTCAAACAATATCTTCATTTGTATCTATCTAATACACATGGCTTATGGGTAGATCTGCTTTGGGAAGCCGAGTTCACTTATAATAACCTAAACCATGCGTCCATTAAAATGTCACCATTTTTCGCCAACCACGGATTTTAATCACATTTCACACCACTATTAGCACCAAAAACTAAATGCAAATTCCAGCGTTAAACTCTAGATTGAAAGATATGACCAGATTAATTCAACTATTGAAACAAAATGTAACAAGAGCTAAGCTCACATGTAAGAAATGTGCTGACCGAAAAAGAAAACCAAGACCACTCTATAAACCAGGAGATACATTCCGGCTTTCCACAAAACTTTTCAAATTCAAGACACAATATAAATTCCAACCATGTTTCATTGCTCCATTTGAAGTTGTACAGTGTATCAATCACGTAGCATTCAAATTGAAATTACCAACAACCATGAAAAACTATCCGGTATTTCACACCTCCTTACTGAAACCGGCACATGGAAAGATTTAATTACGCCCCCACCATTGGTGTTAGGGGATTATGTGGAATATGAGGTTCAAAACATTAAGGATAGTAAAAAAGTGAAAGGCAAGTTATGGTACTTGGTTTCCTGGAAAGGTTATGGACCGGAAGAAGACTCATGGGAACCTAGAGATGCCATTCACGCTGATCACCTCATATGTGCTTTCAATGAGAACCATCCCCATGTAGGCCAGAAGTAGCTCTATTTTTGATGGGGAGGACTGTCAAGATTCTCTTCCCATGAGCAGTAACCTGCCACGTCCTAGTAAAGAATAGCACAGCATCTATAGCAGACTGTATACATAAGAGTCATGCCACATAAAGAAAAGCATGTACAGCAGCAGGTTTTACATGAATGCATCTGTATCAGTAAAGAAACAAGCACAATGTGTTCTTCCTAGGCATATGTATGTGACTGTAATTATACATATGTATGGTGTGATTTAAGATAAACTGTATGCACCCACTTAACATGGCACTACCTTTTTATTCCCTTTCTAACTTCGTGTCCTTTGTCAGTTTCTAGTGGCGTCAGATGGCGGCCGCCATCCTCCGAAGACACTATAAAACCGGCCAAGCCCAGCCACCGACAGTGGATTATTCTGAGGCTTGTCAGAGTCCAGTTGGAGCTGCAGGTGGCGGCTTCTTTCCAGGTCGGTCTGCAGGGATCAGCGGATCTTGAGCCACAAACTCAGAGGCAGGTAGGATCCAGCCTGTTTCCTTCACATGAAGAGTTTTCAATTTGTTGCGCCGAGTGCAGGAACTTAGCCAGGCTTCGTTGTGCTGCAGGAGTGGTCCCAGGGCAAATTTGCATCGTAGACCTTGTGTCGAGTGCAGGAACGTGGCTAGGTTTCGTTGTGCCGCGGGAGCGGTTTTTGGGCAATTGGGCGGTTGCCAGTAGGTAGTTATAGTTATGACCTTGTTTCTATTCAAAAAGCTTTTTTTATTTTGCCAATATCTTTGGCGCCATTTGACAAATCTTCGCTAAATTTTCAAAACTAATGGGGCGCTCCAGTCAGCTCCTGTTTTGAAAAATTACCGAGTGATTTGTCAAGCGGGGGCCGAGAAAAAAGGGGGGTCCCAAAACGTGTTTTCTCCATGTTAATTTCCATAGGAAACCTTTGTTGCGGCTACAGCCCGAACTGCTGAACGGAATTACACCAAATTTGGCAGAAAGGTAGATGTTGGTCCAGAGTGCACTCTTTTCTTTAAATGGTGGTAATCCGTTCAGTAGTTTTTTAAATATTAAAGGAAAAATAAATGACTATATCTGGGTGGAGCCTAACCACACATCTCATTGTGAGATCTGATTGGCTGTCAGCACTTCATCCAAGAATTGTTGGTAGCCATCTTGGGACCAATATACATGATAGCACCACATTAAAATGCATTGTAGTGAATGGAAGGTTTTGAGTGTCACCAAAAGGAGACCGTATAAAGGGTGATAACAGACTTTAGTTACAATATAAATCATTTGTTGATGGTACTATACTAATTTTATGAATTGTGGTGTGTTCTAAGGTGATTTTACCCTGTGAAAAAGCCTTCTGCTGGGATATCATGATTCATGTTTGAGATAAAACTATTTTCTCATGCTTTACCCATAGAGGTTTGAAAGGTGCTCCAGAAGCTAAAATGAGAGCATATTTTCTGTAAATTCACATTGTCTTTCTCAGTCATTTGAGAATGAAGTCAGACATTCTCAGTAAAACATGTACATCCAACAAGGGCAGAGACTGTCAGTTAAAAATTTGCAAACATTTGTGACAAGAATTTTCAATTCTATTAAGGACACGGAGGCGAGGATTATGCTTCTCATTTCTTCACTGTTTATTCACAGCAGCCAATAAAAAGAAAACAGTAATAAACACTACATTACCCAAGAACACCTCAATGTCAACTGACCAACCATAGAGAGTATCCCTATAAAAGCCTTCCTGAGGTGATAGTGTCCTCTTTCTTTGAATGATCATCTAACAGTTAAGTCCATAAACCAAAACTTGATCTCGTAGATCTATCCTTATGGTAGAAGAACTTCCTCTCGGAGAGACAACTTGCGGCCCAAAGGGGCTCAACCTCAGAAACTGGTTCTTGAACCAACGAGACGCGGTAACCTCCTTGGATAACGCGAAGACCTTACAGCGATGACACCCATTATGCTCTACTTGCTATCAGCACCTGAAAATAAAAGGATAAACCGTAACACCGTTCGCCATATCTGATATTGCATCATAATAATCAGAAAGAGAAGGGAAAAAATAGGAACAGCTGATGCAGCATGAAGATACAATGCAAATAGTACTATGCAAGTACAATGCAAATACATATCATTTGGGTGGGATAATCCTCTCCTCCGCATCCTTAATAGAATTCAAAATTCTTGTCACGAATGTTTGCAAATTTTTTATTTTATGTCAGGACCTGAGGCTCCGATTATGCTTGTTTAAAGCTTAGCCACCATCACCGCAGCCACATCCACAATAGGCTTATAATAAAAAGACTTAAAAGTGGTCTCTGTTGACCAGTCAGCTGCATTCATAATGTCTGTTAAACTGACCCCTAAAGAGAAAGACTTAGATGCCATAGCCCCTCGAGCTGAATGGGCTCCAAATTTTGATACATCAATGCCCGCTTCGCCCATGATCCAAGGCACCCATCTTGACAAGGTGGCAGGAGTCACAGGGCGAAATGGCTTTTGCAGCACAATTAGTAGCTGACCCTTCATGTCTGAACGAAATTCAGCAGTACTCACCTCATAGTCTTTTACACATTGCACAACACATAGTTTAGGGTTATTAGGAAAAGCTGGGTAAGATACCGAAGCGGTATTGCACTTAGTCCGCCTTGTGATAGCAAAGGTCACACCCTCTGGGGAAAATTAACTGTGGGCAGAGAACTCTGCTCCGCCCGCGGAGTGTGCAGAGATTTGCCTACTCTGCGTTCCGCGGAGAACGCGGAGAAGGCAAATCCCCGCACACTCCGCAGCGGAGCGGAGTTGAACAGCCCCCGCCTACACCCCCCCTATTAAGAATTAATTAAAACTACAATACAGGTAAAAGAATAAAGACTTACCTTGACTGCGGCGTCCCCGGGCTGCCGTGCTCCTCTTCATCGCCGTCTCAGGGTGATCTGCGCATGCGTGCCCCCATGCGCAGATCACCCTGAGACGGCGATAAAGAGGAGCACGGCAGCCCGGGACGCCGCAGTCAAGGTAAGTCTTTATTCTTTTACCTGTAATGTAGTTTTAATTAATTCTTAATAGGGGGGTGGGAGGCGGGTGGCAGAGCGGAGTTCCACTGAGTTTGTCCACAACTCTGTGGACCTCCGCGTAGTCCTGCTCCGCCAGCACTGCCCAGGGTTAGGGAAAATCTACGTCCCGCTAGATCCAACGCTCGGACATCTGAGACTCGCTTGCATGACACTAGACAAAGTAACATGGTCAGTTTGGAAGACAGTTGCTTTCTTGATAAATACTTATTGGAAGGCCAGGCTTCCAAGAATCTCAGAACGGTAGACATATCCCATAACTCTGAGTATTTAGGACAAGGGGGTTTGACCATCCGGATACCCCTGAGCAGCTTACACACCAGGGGATGTTCTCCCACCGGTTTGCCCTCCACTGGCACGTGCCCTGCTGAGATTGCCGACTGGAAATTGTTTACCGTCTTGTAGGCTACGCCCGAAGCAGCGATGGATGCTAGAAAATTCACAATCAAAGAGACATGTGCCTTAGTGGGATCCACTTCCCGTTGAGAGCACCAGCTACACCACCGTTTCCAGGCTGATGAGTATCGTTTGTGGGTGTTAGCTGACCAGGCTTTGCTAATAAACCTGTCAGTGTCTCTTGAAAGGCCCAGGACCTTCCATCTGTCCCTGAAACCCACCAGGCTACCAAAGGGAGTTGTCCCGATTCTATCAATGGATGAGGGGCTTTCTGAGGGTCCAGCAACAGATTCCACTGTTGTGGAAGAAGGATCGGCACTGCACAAAGCATTTCCAGGAGCACTGGGAACCATGCTTGTGCTCTCCAGAGTGGGGTGACCAGTATTAACTCCGATTGTTGACGTCGGGTTTGTGCCAGAACTCTGGGAATCATCATGAACAGAGGGAAGGCATAGCACAGAGATGCTGGCCAGTCCTGCCGAAATGCATCCGTGGCGATCGCCTCCGTATCCGGCCGCCAACTGTAAAAGGCTGTGAGTTGTCTGTTGAGACGTGATGCAAACAGGTCCAACCGGCAAGGGCCACACAGGCGGTTCAGTGACTGGAAAACCTGGGGATGGAGTCTCCAGTCGCTGAAGTCCCGCAGATGTCAAGAGTGCCAATCGGCCACCTTGTTGTTGCAGCCCAGAAGGTATTCCGCTACCACTGAAATTCTGTGCTAAAGACAGAAGTGCCAGAAATCCTTGGCGATCTCCGCCAGAATCCGGGACCTCGTCCCCCCTAGCTTGTTCACGTAGCGTACCGCTGACACGTTGTCCATGCGAAGGAGGATACAACAGTCCGTCTTCCGAGGTGAAAGACAGGAGATCGCAAAGGAGCCTGCCAGTAGCTCCAGACAATTGATATGCAATGAGAGTTCCTCCTGAGACCAGTGGCCGCCAGTGGAAATCTGGCCACAATGGGCTCCCCAACCCCAGCGGCTGGCATCAGATTCGATCACTACTTCCGGAGTGGATTCGAAGAGGGCTCTGCCTTTCCAAGACTCCATGTGGTCCAGCCACCACTACATCTCCAACCTCGCCTCCTCTGAGAGAGGAATCTGTTCGGCGTACCCGAGGACTTTCTGGAGATGCTGAATCTTTAGCCTTTGGAGTGCTCGGTAGTGAAGGGGGCCCGGGAAGGTCGCCTGAATGGAGGAGGCCAGTAGCCCAACGACCCAGGCTACAGATCTCAATGACACACTCTGTCTGCTCAAAATCAACCGCAACTGTCTCTTGATGGACCTGACTTTCTGAGAAGGGAGGAGAAGCTGGCAACTCCGGGAGTCGATCTGAAATCCCAAAAACTCAATTGACTGGGCTGGAGCTAGAATTGATTTCTGTGGATTCACAAGAAAACCCAGACTCTGCAATAGGTCGATCGCCCATTCGAGATGGGTCACCACCAGTTGAGGGCAGCGAGCCATGATGATGATGTCGTCTAGGTATATGATTAGACGAACACCCCGTGCCCTCAATGATTCCACCACCGGCCGAAGGATTTTCGTGAAGCACCATGGTGCTGACGAAAGGCCGAAGGGGAGGACTCTGTATTCGTAACACAGTCCCTGCCAGTGGAACTGCAGAAAACGACGATGTGGTGCGTAGATGGGAATGGAGAGATACGCATCTTTCAGGTCCAGACGGATCATCCAGTCCCCCTCCTGAAGGAGGTCGTGCAGAAGATGGATGCCCTCCATCTTGAAGTGTCGGTATACTACCCAACCATTGAAATCCTTTAGATTTAAAACTAGCCTGGATCCACCCCCCTTCTTCTCGACTAGGAAGATGCTGCTGATAAAGCCGCGGGGTGAGGGTCTGAGATCACTATGGGGGGGCCTTCCTTAGGAGAGAATCTATCTCTTCGGAGATAAAACCCTGCTCTTGTTGGGAAAAATACATTTGTGGGGGAGGGGAACCCTGACTTGGGGAGGTGTAAAGTTCTATCTTGTACCCCTGCACCAGCTCTAGGATCCATGCATCTTGCGAGATTGTTCACCAATTGTGCAGAAAAAACTGTATCCTGCCCCCCAACATTACTTCCGTAAAAGGGATGAGTCTTACCTGAATTTCCAGTCTCCTGTTGTCCGCCCTGATTTCCTCCGTGTCTGCCCTTCCGGAATCTGTTCTTGGCCCACCGGGTCGGGTAGAAGGATTTATTGTAATTGGAGTCCTGGTAGCCCCCTTGTTGCTGGTGGTATTGACCACGCGGGGCGCCTTGGTTGTACCCTCGGCCGAACAACCACCCTCGGTATCGTCCGGCCCTGCCGAAAACATGCTGGAAAGCCCATTTGAGAGAGCCCTGAGCCTTGTCCAACCCACTGAAGGTAGCGACAAACTTAGTAAGTTCCTTAAGGAAGGGCTGGCCGAAGAGCAGGCCTTGGGCTAGGGGCCCTGATTCAGAGGAGGAGAGCTCTGCTAATTTGGGGTCCAGCTTTAGTAATATGGAGCGCCGTCTCTCACTGGACATTGCACAGTTCGCATTACCTAGTTGACATACCGCTCTCTGCACCCATCCAATCAATTCTTCAGGATCTATGGCCTGTGAGGACTCTTTGGCTCTAACTCCAGAATTTTTGTCAAGGGTCCTGTGATGTCCAAAAGCTTGTCTTGGCATGATCTCCATGCCCGGACTATGCCCTTTTTAGGGTCCTTGGAATACTTCTTAAGGTACGTGAGCATAGAGGGATCCACCTCCGGCGTCTCCGCCACTATACCTGACACGTCAGGCCTTGGGCACTCTGATCTTAGCCATGCCCTGACGTCTTTGTCAAAAGCCTGCCTGAGATGAGATTGGACATAGTCGGCTACTTCTTGAGGCGGAAGCCAGGCTGTTGAATTGGGGTGCACTATCTCCGCCGGCTGGAAAGGAAGGAGCTTAGGTTTGGAAGGTGTCTCAATGTGATGCTCCTTCCTCGATTTCTTGGAGGGTCTAGTAGCCTCTTCCTGCTTGGACGTATGGTCCAAGGAGGTGTCCTCGTCGTCCTCCTGAGGTATCTCAGTGATAGTTGCCTCCTTATTGGGGGTGACGTAATCATGGTCATCGACTTGGCCAGCTTTGCAAAGTCCGCCACGTGGGGGTTCCTGGCCCCTTTCCCACTGGCTCTGGGGCGACTGCCCGAGCTGGGGAGCCAGTCTTGCTGCTGGGCATAGCTGCATAAATGGTGCTTCAGTGGCTCTCTGGCCCTCACCAAGGCCCTATTTACAGAGTGCTGCACTCCTGCATCCAGTGCCTCAACGAGGTCCTGCTCCATGGACCCAGAGGGTCCCTCCTCAAAGTATTCCTCCTCAAAATAGTACTCGGACATGATGGCACACAGTAGTGGTAAACGTCCCCCCCGGAGGACTGCCTGTCTCCCACACGAAGGGTTAACCCACACAGGCAAGGTCTGTAACCAGCTTAAGCTGATAGCCAATCAGGGGGAGTGGAGAAACAACAGGCAAGCCAATGCACAATAATAATCCAATCAGTAAGTATTAGTAGCGGAGGGAGGGCTTGCCAGTTCCACTCTAGGCAAAGCCTATGCACTATTGTACAGCCCCACCAAAGGCACTTGTGAGGCGTCAGCGGGAGCCTGGATCGAGCAGGTGGGATTCAGAGCAAAGAAAACGCTGCTCCCGCCGTCATTCAAGCCCGAAGGATGATTAATACCGGGCAAAATGGCCGCTCGTCAGCACAGAAAGAGGACTGTCCGTCTGATCGATGCGCGTCCTCGCTCCCTTTTACTCCCTCTCCAGTGAAACACAACACGGACGCAAGACGCCCGGTTGGGGAGGCAGAGCGCTCCCAGAGCCCGCGCTCGACTCAGCGATCCGTACAATTGAAGGACAAACACTCGCTATCACACAATTAGTGAAATTACCAAGCGCAGCAAAGACACACTTGTAAAAGCGACAAACAGCAGCTTCTAAATGTAAAGCAACTCAGGATCGATAAATGCAATCGTCAAATATCAGTTAGGACTATATTCATAACAATAATCATAACAATAACCCCAGAAGCCAAAGCTAGTTATACCAACAAGCAAAGTAAAATGGGGATGCACTTAACTGGCTGCGGAGCAGCAAAGAAAGAGGACACTATCACCTCAGTCAGGGCTTTTATAGGGATACTCTCTATGGTTGGTCATGTGACATTGAGGTGTTCATGGGTAATGTAGTGTTTATTTCTGTTTTCTTTTTATTGGCTGCTGTGAATAAACAGTGAAGAAATGAGAAGCATAATCGGAGCCTCCAGTCCTGACATGGAATTGATTCCTTTGTGTTCTACTGCAGCTTCCCAGAGTGTTCTAAAGAACAACTAGAGCGCTAACAGTCTTACTTATGACATAAGTAAGGCAAACCTGAAGCCATCTTGATTGGAATAAACTGGTAAAACTTAAAACATTTAAAAAGAAACAAAATGAGGGGGTTCATTTTGCCATAGAAATTATGATTAGTGCTGCAGAAAGAAAAATTAGGGCACATTTTGAGTGACTTCTCAAATCCTCTTCTATTTCATTAAAAAATTGTGACATGCAGACTGAAACATGCACTTTCAATACCAGCAGCAGACTTCCAGTTAACTCCCTGGTGAGCAGTAGCTTTACTACAGTGATCTAATGGGCAACTAGAGTGCTAACATTCTGAATTTATGGCAAATGTGTGACACATCTGAATGCCTTCTTCATGGACTCAAAGTAAAAAACTGAAAGCATTTCCTACTGAGGAGACTTCAGTAAATGAGGAAATTAGGAAACTTCATAACAAATAAGTCTCCCAAGATGGCCACCAGAGAAAAAAGAGCCCAAATGTAGCACAAATATCAGCCAGATGTATCCCACGTATAGCCCAACGACAGAAGTGTACAAAACAATTTTTATTTTTTGTTTTTTTGCAGTTTTTTATAGTGCAGACTGGTCAGGTATTGGAGCGTTGCATCTTACTTGGACCCCTTATTGTGTATTTTGCACGAGGTACTTGAGATTGATCTTGCGAAACATTGAACTTTACTATTCTGTTAAACTGAAGTTGCTCTGAGCCGGGCTTTGTATCACCCGTTTTTACCTACTGGTTTTAATTAACTCTCATTGTATTGTATTAAGAAAGAGGATTTACTGTTCTTATGTACACTTTTATGATCTATGTTTCTAAATCAGATCGAATAAAGTTTATTGAATTGAATTGCAGTCTGCCAAGATGGCCACCAGAGAAAAAGGAGCCCAAATGTAGCACAAATATCACCCAGATGTAGCCCACGTATAGCACAATGACAGAAGAGTGGAAAACACTTTTTATTTTTTGGGTTTTTGCAGTTTAATATAGTGCAGACTGGTCAGGTATTGGTTACATCACACAAGGACAAATTCATTTTGGTTGTAGGCATGGGAAGATTAAGTGATTTGACCAGAATCGCAGAATGTCGAGCTGAAGCAGAAACTCCAACCTGGTTCCCCAGTTGCAAAGTCTGCAGCTCTGGAAGTAACACCACATCCTCTCCCCTAAGTGCAACATTTAATCAAGTGGTCAACTGGATAAAAAAAATAAAGATAACAAATAATTTAAAAGTGCTTTGTCGCTATTTGAGAATTTAGAAAATATGTCCTCATTTTAGTTTTTTAGAGCACTAATCATAATTTCGATGCAAATAAGACCCTCTCATTTCTGTAATTTCTAAAGGAAATGCTTTAGGTATTACAGTTTTGATTACATCAAGATGACGTCAGGCGTGCCACACTTTTGTAATAAATATAGAATGTTAGCAATCTAGTTGTTCATTAGGATACTGTTGAGAGGCAGAGGTCAGGGGTACGGACTCGGAAAATTGAAGGCAGGTAGGAGGGTGCAGAGGCAACAATTTGACCACACTGGGCAGGAAGGGCAGTGGCAGCACAACAGACTATGGAGGGCATTGGAATGGGGGGCAGGGGCAACAAACCAACAATGCAGGACAGGCAAGAGAGGCTGTGGCTATATAATAGACCATTGTGGGCAGAAGGAAGAGGCAGTGGTAGTACAACCATACATGCCAACAGACCCAATTTAGCCAGGAAACGCCCAATGTTTTTAAGCCCAAATGGGCTTTATTTTATTTGTCTCCTCTTGACAATCTACTCTTTTTCAATGTAAGTCAATGGGGAAAATCAATTCCCCAGTTTTTTTTCCAAAATCTCACTCTTACCAAGATCAAAATGTTAGCAACTATGGTACATTGGATCATGGAAGGCAGGAGGAATTGGGGTAGGGACATGGACTCGGATAACAGAGGACAGGAGGGACATGGACAGGTGCACCAAACTGACCTTACAGGGCAGGCATCAGTGTTTGCAGCAGCACAATACACCACACAGGGCATGCGGGATGGCAGTGCTGCACAACAATCCATGGAAAGCAATGGGGAGGGGACAGGACCATGCACATGGACAACAGAGAACAGAGGGGAAAGAGGCAATGGCAGTAAGCTGACCATAATGGACAGACAGGAAAGAAAGCTGCAGCATAACGGATCATAAAGGGCAGGAGGGAGGGATCAGGGGCATTACAATGGAACAGACAAGCCAGGAGTGAGGGGATAGGGGTTTGCACATGGAAAACAGAGGGCAGGGGGCAAGGGGGCAGGGCAGGAGCAGCAAGTGGACCACGGAGGTCAGGCAGGATGGGCACTAGAAGCACAACACACCATGGAGGGCAACAGTGAGACTATAATGGCATACACACAGACCATGGAGGGAAGGTGGGAGGGGGTCAGGGGCAGCTAGCTGACCATACAGGGAAGGTGGGAGGGGCCGTGGCAGCACAGAAGACCATGCATGGCAAGCGGGAGGGTTAGTGGCAGCACAATGGCCATGATGGGCAAGAAGGAGGGGGCAGGGGCATGCACAAAGTACCATGGAGGATAGAAGGGAGGGGTAGGAGCTGGGCACAGACAAGAGAGTTCAGGGGAAGGGGCCTCGCAACAGACCACGCGGGGCAGGCAGAAGGAGCAGTTGCAGCACAACAGACCAGTTAGGGCAGAAGGGCGTGGCAGTAAAATGGACCTTGGAGGACAGGAGGAAGGGGATAGGGGCAGGGAACGTGGACAGGCAGGGTGGAGGTGGCAGGGACAGGTTACAGTCATCTTACAATGCTAGGCAGGTGGGAGGGGAGTAGCTGCTCAACAGAACACTCAGAGTAGATAGGAGGGGCAGGTCCATGGAACATGGTGGGCAAAAAGGATGGAGCAGGGGCATGCACACAGACATCGGAGGGCAGGGGGACGGAGAGTTAGGGCAGCAAGCTAAGCACAGAGGCTAAGCAGGAGGTCAATGATGGGGCATAGAATTGGGCAATGGAGGGCAGGAGGAGTGGACTGGGACATCATGCTAAATGGAGGGCAGTGGCAGCACATCCGACCATGCATGGCAGGAGGGAGGAAACTAGTGCATGGATTCGGAAAACAGAGGATAGGGAGGAAGTGGATGGGGCAGCAAGCTAACTGTTCAGAGAAGGCGGGAAGGCCAGTGGCAGAACAACGGCCACACAGGGCTGTAATGAGGGAGCAGGGGCATGGACTTGGACAATGGATGGCAAGGAGGAGGGGAGGCAGGAGCAGCAAGCTTGGGTGGGGGCAGCACAATGCCAGGCCAGGCCCTGCTTCCAATCGCCCACATCCATTATGAAAGGCATCTTACTGAATGTTAAAAAAAAACTAGAAATTTGCTGAAAAAAACAAAGATTACAGGGAAGTTATAGTTAGACTCAGATTTCACTCGTTCAAAACCAGTGAAATTCAGCAGTTATAGTTACCTGAGCTAACTATAACTTATGCCCCCACAATGCACGGCTTATGACCTTAGACATTACATCATTCATGACATGGTCAGTGACATCACATTTAATACAATACTCCAAGAGGGTAAATAGGATACCAGGATTGGAATGTGATGAGGAACAAGGTGTGCAGTGTCTTTGTAAGTGTTCTGACATGGTCAGGTCTAACAGCAGGATATCACACGGACTACATGAGCACCATCTTGTGGCCGGAAGGCAGAATACTGACAGGTGACGCTTACAGCTTGTTTCCAAATTACAAAAAAAATGTATATAAACATAATCACTGCACATGCTTTATTAAAGGAAAGTGTACAGTTTGTATCAGATCCAGTACAAAAGACATATTATGGTATTCTCAAGTGTGCATCTCCAACTCAAAAGCACACTTTAATACTGTGGGACCAAACTACATATGCCAACAAAAGATGCAGAAAACTACATATACCATAGCAATAATATATTAGAGCTTTTAAAACCTTGTGTTGGTTTAAATAATCAGTGTCTATCTGTTATCTGAACTCCCAACGAGAGCAGGAATATCATAAACCAGCTGAAATATGTATCTGGGGGACTTTGAGTTAAGACAACTACCTGTTTCGATTAATTATAGAGGCCTTCTGGAAAGTTTTGGATTGTATCCTCTACTATTAATCTACCATATAAAACATTGTCCTGAAAAAAGTGGTTGAAATTGCTTGTGTATCCATCAAAATGTGTTCATGTTTTTATGTGGAGTTTACTAGAGCTGGATCAAACAGTAGAAATGTTACGTGCCATTCACTGCAGAGCAGTGGTTCCTAAACTTTTGACTACTGCGGACCCCCACTTAATTTTTATTGGAATTCAGGGACCCCTGCTGAATCATTATTGGAATCGGGGGATCCCAGCCTAAGCAATTTTGATAATTTGAACAACAAAACAATACAGAATGATACAGGAACAAGCATTGATGATGATGACATTTTTTATTTAATTCACAAACATAAAAGTATCAAAGGTTAAATTTCAATGGGAAGGTTGGAGCTTTTTGTCTACACTGTATTCTACTTGATGCACTTGCACAGCTCCCACAAATCATTCTGAGGATACCAACCTCATTTTTAGCCTCCAATTTTATATTCCTTCACACTTACTGAACGTTTTAAAATTTTCAATGTTCAATTTTGATTCTTTATTTCTTCACATTTTATTAAGATGTAAATTTTTAATTTTGTGAGCAGTCGTAGACCACCTGATCAATCAATCAATCAATCAATCAATCAATCAGGGGTTATTAAGCGCGCTACTCACCCGTGAGGGTCTCAAGGCGCTGGGGGGGAGCGTTCACAGATCCGTTAGCCGAAGAGCCATGTCTTGAGGGCCTTCCTGAAGGTGTTCAGAGAGGGTGCATGTCTGATGTCTACCGGGAGCTCGTTCCAGGTTTTGGCCGCAGTGTGAGAGAAGGATCTTTCTCCTGCTCTGCGGATGCATGGGTTTCGGCCAGTGTGAGGTTGGAAGATCAGAGGTTTCTTTTGGGTACGTGGAAGTTGATTCTGTTGTTGAGGTATTTGGGTCCGGTGTTGTGTAGGCATTTGTAGGCATGGGTGAGGATTTTGAAGGTGACCCTTTTCTCCATGGGAAGCCAGTGGAGTCTTCGTAGGTGTTGGCTGATGTGTTCGTGCTGGGGGATGCCGAGGACGAGTCTGACGGCGGTGTTCTGTAGCGTCTGGAGTTTTCGGAGTAGGGATTTGTTTATGCCGGCTTAGAGAGCGTTTCCATAGTCCAGTCTGCTGGTGATGAGTGTGTGGGTGACTGTCTTCCTTGACTCCGGGGGGATCCATTTGAAGGTCTTGCGGAGGATGTGGAGGGTGTTGAAGCAGCTGGAGGTGACGGCGTTGATCAGTCGATTCATGGTGAGGGATGAGTCGAGTACAATGCCGAGGTTTTTGGCATGGTCCGAGGGGGTCGGTGGGCTTCCGAGGGCAGTCGGCCACCAGGTGTTGTCCCATGCTGAAGGGGTGGTTCCAAGGACGAGGACTTCTGTCTTCTCGGCGTTGAGCTTAAGGCAGCTGTTGGTCATCCAGACTGCGACCTCCTGCATTCCTTTCTGGAAGTTGAGTCTGGCGGTGGTGGGGTCTTTGGTGAGGGAGAGGATGAGCTGGTTGTCGTCAGCATAGGAGACGTTGTTGAGGCCGTGTTGTCGGACGATGGCGGCGAGGAGGGCCATGTAGATGTTGAAGTGGGTCGGGCTCAGTGATGATCCCTGTGGGTCTCTGCAGGTGATTTCCGTGGGATCGGAGAGGAAGGGCGGCAGTCTGATTCTTTGGCTTCTTCTGAGGAATGATCGGATCCAGTCTAGGGCTGGTCCTTGTATGCCGGTGTGGTGTAGTCTGGCGATTAATGTGAGGTGGGAGACGGTGTCGAAGGCTGCTGATAGGTCGAGTAGGATGAGGGCTGCGGAGTGGCCTTGGTCCAGGAGGGTGCGGATGTCATCTGTGGCGGCGAGTAGGGCGGTCTCTGTTTTGTGGTTGCTTCGGAATCCGGATTGGGATGGGTCGAGGATGGCATTGTTTTCGATGAATTGTGTCAGTTCCCTGTTGACTGTTTTCTCGGCGACTTTGGCCGTGAAGGGGAGGAGCGAGATGGGCCGGTAGTTCTTAAGGTTGGTGGGGTCGGCTGTCGGCTTCTTGAGCAGGGGCCTGACTTCTGTGCATTTCCAGTCGTCTGTGAAGGTGCCTGTTTCGAGGGTGGTGTTGATGGTGCGTTGTAGTTTGGGTGCGATGGAGGTGGCGGCTCTGTGGTAGATGTGAGGGGGCAGGGGTCGGTGGGGGCCCCTGAGTGGATACCTTTCATGGTTGAGGTGGTATCTTCAGCTGTGATCGGCGTCCAGGTGGAGATGGTGGGCTGGCTGGTGCGTCTGGGGGGCGGGCCGGCTGTGACGTTAGGTGGAAAGTCGACGAAGTTGTCATAGAGGTTTTTGATCTTGAGGTGGAAGTAGGTTCCAAGCTTGTCGCAGAGGTCTTGGGACGGGGTGATGTCTGTGGCTTCGCTGCGAGGGTTGGTAAATTCCTGGATGACAGTGAAGAGTTCCTTGGAGTTGGTGGAGTTGGTGAGGATTTTGGTGTGGATGAAAGTCCTCTTGGTGGTTCTGATTTGGTTGTGGTAGTCCGTCATGGCATTCTTGTAGGTGGTGTGGTTTTCGGGTGTCTTGGTATTTCTCCAGTTCTTCTCCAGGCATCTGCAGGTGCGTCTGGATTCTTGCAGGTCGATGGTGAACCAGGCGGATTTCCTGGGGTGCTGTTTGTCGGGGTTGCATAGCGGCGCGAGCTCATCCGCACATTTGGAGATCCAGGTGTGGAGTTCTCTGGCTGCGATGTTGGCGTCGGATGCCGAAGTGTGATTTTTTCGGGTGAGGGCGGAGTTGAGTTGGTCGTCGGTGACCTTGCTCCAGTTCCTTCATGGTGGGGCTGGTTTGGGTGCCCTGGGTTTGTCAATGGTGAAATGTACGCAGTAGTGGTCGGTCCATGGGGTTTGCGTTGTGTGGCTGAAGTGAACGCTGTTCCCTGCTGCGAAGATGGGGTCGAGGATGTGTCCTGCCCTGTGGGTCGGTGTGGAGACGAGTTGTTTGAGTCCGATGTTGGCGAGGTTGTCGCAAAGGGTGGTGGAGTTGGGGTCGCTGGCGTTGTCGAGGTGCAAGTTCAGGTCTCCGATGAGTATTTAGTTCATTGTGGTGATGGTGTGGGGTGCGATGAGGTCGGTGATGGTGGAGGCGAAGGGAGCCCGGGGGCCGGGGGGTCTGTAGACAAGGGTTCCCCGGAGCATGGAGTTGGGGCTGGTCTGGATCTGGAAGTGCAGGTGTTCAGCGGAGGGGAAGGGGAAGGTTTCACTGGAGGTGGTGAGCCGGAGGGTGTTCTTGTGAGCGATGGCGAGGCCCCCTACCTGCTGGTTGGGGCGGTCCTTCCTCTGGATCTTGTACCCGTCCGGGATGGCGGTGTTGATGTCGGGGGCGGATGAGGCATTGGTTCTGGTCTCCGTGAGGAAGGCGATGTCGGGTGAGAGAGAGTCAAGCAGGTTCCAGATCTCCACAGCGTGTTTGTGCACGGAGCGCACGTTGAGGAGGATGCATCTTAGGGTGTCGCCGGTGTTGGTTTCTGCAGTGTTGGAGGTTGGGGTGGTGGTGAGGGTCTGGCGGCAGCGGAGGCAGGAGAACTGTCGGTGGGTCGTGTTCAGCGTGGCCTGTTGGCAGTCTCTGAGTCTTCCGGGGTTGAGTGCGTGGAGGGCGGCTGTGCTGTAGTGGTGGATGGTGGGAGATCCAGGGTTTCTGGTGCTGGTCGCGGGCGGGTTGCGGGCGTGCACAGATGGGGTTGCCTTTGGTGCGCCTTCGGCGCGCCCACGGCCACCATTAAGTAGGGGAGGGGGTGATGCGAGAGGCTGGGAGGTGGGGGCTGTGCAGGGGGAGGGGCCGCAGGGGCAACAGCGGTGGGAAAAGCGGCGGGGAATAAGGTAAATTAAAAGTAAAATAAGAATAAGGGGCTACTGTGCGAGGGGGAATGGGCAGAGACCCTAAAGATTAGAGAGTAGAGGCACCAGGCAGGCAGAGACAGGCGTGGCTCTGGTGCAGGCAGACATCGGACTGCAGCCTTGAACCCTGACCAGGAGGAGGGCTCAGCAGTGTGGCGAGGCGTCGGTGTAGTGGAGCTGCCGGGGAGAGAGTGGACCCAGGCCAGAGGTCACGGTCCTACTCGCGTTCCCCCGCAGCGGCCCCCATTAAGTCGGGGAGGGGGGCGATGTGAGAGGCTGGGAGGCGGGGGCTGTGCAGGGGGGAGGTTCAGGCATTGCAGACCCCCGGGGGTCCCTGGTCCACGGGTTAAGAACCGCTGCTGTAGAGTATCGTCTGCGATCTAGGAACTCATTTTTTATTAATGTGAGTGTTTACAAATGATGGGTGTATGGAAGATAGCCTTTTTTTATTTTGTTTTCTCCTGGATCTGGTACAACTTGTACATTCTAATATTTTTTAATAACTATTGTGTATGATTATGTCCGTACATATATTTTTTGCAATGAAGAAGCAAACTGTAGAGCGTCACCAATGTAAAATGGATTTTCTGTGGGCAGGATTTGATTCTCATCCCTGCCGTTCATAATCGGTGTTCCATTCCTTGTAAAATTGTCGAGTTCAAACAGTCCTGCCACACGGTTTCTACTAGAACATTGAGATTTTACTACTGATGTGCCAAAATATTTAGGCGGAAACATCAACCACTAGAATATTTCGAAGGTAGGAATATATAGATAGAAATTTACTCCACATATATGTATCTGATATATATATATATATGTCCAAAAAAGTTCGTTATGAGCAGCCGCTCACCCTTCTGTTGATGCCGGTGCCAGCAGCGGTCACAACACCGCTAAATATATTTCCCACGAGGAAGCACAATCCAGGACCTCCCAAATAACTTCCAGCCTCACACCAAAGGACAGGCACAATAGAGATTTTATTGTGTCAAAAAACAGAACAACACGTTCCACATGGCTGTCGTTTCTCAGTCTGCAGCCAGTGATCAAGGGCACAAGATGTCCGAAACGCGTTTGGCAATTCGGGACTGGAGATGGGAACTGTGAGCATTGTCCTCCCCATTAAAGCAAGGCGAACAACTCTCCTGTGTGTGGCGTCTTCTATGAGGGCATTTTTTGATGGATATTAGCGGCCTGCCTGGTCGCGAGGACGCCCTGCTGCAGAAAGTGCGGCCCTGCGGCTACCTGAAGTGCGGGACGCTGAGAAGGATGGAGAGACCAATTTTGAGGGACGTGAACGGCATAGCCAGTAGTTTTTCATTTTCAATCCACCCACTGGTGTAAGAGACTGTTTGTAGCAGCGTGATACGGCGGCACCCACTGTGGTGTTATTGAGGGAACTGCAAGTACCAGAAGGCCATTTGGCATACGCCCACTGAGGCGGGACTTGGTGCATATATACAAGTGTTCTACATGGCTGCCGTTTCTCAGTCTGCAGCCAGTGATCAAGGACACAAGATGTCCGAAACGTGTTTGGCAATTCGCGACTGGAGATGGGAACTGTGAGCATTGTCATCCCCATTAAAACAAGGCGAACAACTCTCCTGTGTGTGGTGTCTTCTATGAGGGCATTTTTTGATGGATATATATGTATATATATATATTACCTACTGGTAATATATACAATTAGCATAAACAATTGGCAGGCCCCGGGGGATGGGGTCCCCGGGGAGAATACCGAATAATGGAAGTAGGGCGTTTTTTCTTTTTCTATTTTGGAGTCGCGACTCCGACGCGGCTCTCAGCGCGTCCCCCCATGTAACGTCGCGTTGGATTCACGAATTCACCTCAAATAAATAATTTAGTGGTACATAATTTAGAAGGTAGTGTTGTATTTGTGAAGTTGCTTTAAAGAGGAAGTGTGATTGAAGTTAATGACAAGATTACTCCTGACAGAGTTGTTAACAATATCTAAAATGAAAAATGAATAGTTAAACTTGAAAAGTGTGTTGTGTTGTAGTGCATTGAATTCATGCTTTTGCAAATTCGCGATGGATTCGCGAATCCTGAAAAATGTAAAAAAAGTATGTATGTTTAAATAAGAATAAGATTTACTATTGTGTTATAGGGTGGCTCTAAAAAGAGCCCTTGTTTTCATTAAGAGTTTGTTGTAGCTACATGTAAATACGGATGCAGAGCTTTAGGTTTTTGAGAAAGACTCTGTTCCCATGATCTGTGAAGTGTACTCCATCACTTCTGTAGATGTCATCCATATCAAAACGTAGATTGTTGTTATAGATGGAGCCATCCTTTGGTCTCTAAGGTAAGCAGAAACAGCTTTATTGACATTCTTCCTAGCTTTTTCAATCTGTGGACAGAATTGAGTTGACCACTTCCATTTCTGTCTTTGGCATATATTAGAGTATACAAAGACAGTTTGGGGGAAAAGCAACATCAATTGTGCAAAGGTATCCTTCATGAGCATTTTCAGTCGTACCCCAGTCAATGTGCCTAGGTCATTGCCACCACAGTGCACAATCATGATGTCAGGGGACTGGAGATACAAAAAGGTTTTAACCAAAGGCATCAATTGGTGCCACTTTAATCCTCTCTGTGCAATCCATTTAATATCCACATTTTGCAAAGCTAGGTCTTTGACAATACCTCTGTGTTCAGCATACTTTTTGCGCCAGAAAACAGAGCTGTGCCCAACAATCCATACTGTAAGCATCTTGAAGGTATGTCTGGAAGTAATGAAAAGATGTCTGTAGCTGAGATAGTCAATTGGTAGAATCAGATTTATCTAAAATGGTGGACAAGATGCTGTTTTTTAAAAAGTAGAGAATTGATTGGCTGTTTAAGAACATTGTACACTGAAAAATAGGGTGCATGTTACTTTCTTTAAAAAGCATGTTTGTTATTGGTCAGTAAAAAATGTTTGAAGGGTACAGTAGATAGGATAAGGTCATATTTTGCAAATGTCAACCACACCTGCTGTTTGCATTTGCAACGTTGTGTGCGGAACTTGAAAATATGGTGAACTTGTGACCTGTTAGTTCAGTTGAATGTTCCATAAACTGTTACTATGGAAACTGGCATTAAGCAGAATGGGGGAAGGGTTGAATATTATCTGTGGTTTTAAAATATGGAATTGTAATTTATATATAAGTGATATGTTATTAAAGTAAGATTTCCCAAGTCAGTACTATGTTTAGAAGTGATGTGTTCTTAAAAAATAGTCGTATTTGTATTTGTAATACATTTTTGAACTCCTGTGTGAATTCGGGGCTCCATCGCGTCGGTGCACGGTGGAGTCGCGACTCCAAAAAATTCTAGAAGCAGTTTGTGCACTTTTAGAAGTCAGTTGGTAAGGGTTAATATGTGTAACCAATCAAAATGTGTTTTATAATTTGAAATAATGTAGGAAGCAATGTGATTTGTTACTTATATGTATTTGTGTGGAGAAAGAGAGCGAAAGTTTGCCATTACTGGTTTTACCTTGCTGAGCATGGTGCATTACATTGATTGTGTGGATCAGAAAATCTTTTATGAGTTTGTGATATTTTTAATTCTACAAATCAATTTGGAAGGTGAGTTATACATTTGTGAGGTGTATTATGTAATAGCTATATTTTTAATCTTTAAAAATTATTCAAGAACTGTAATGTTTGAAATAAATTATTAAATGTAGAGATGTGTATTGTAGTTTGTTTTATTGTAGTTAAATGTTGTTTGAAATAGATTCTGTATAGTAATATGTGTATATTGGAAAAAGGATTAGTGATTATGGTAGTTTGTTTTAGTGTGTGGATATGTACATTTGTAGTATACCGCATCATTTTAGGGTGTTGCTTTAAAATTGGAGGTGGAGTCTGTCAAGTTTTAAGGTGTGCATGGACTTCTGTCTCAAGTATGTCTCTACTTGTATATGTATTTTCATATGTCATAAATTTGAAGGTGCATGATGTATAACAAAGAGGTGTTGTTGCTCTTTATGTGGTAGGCTCAAGACTGTGAGTAGTAGTAGAATGGTGAAGATGCAGCATAATAGTGTTGTTTAAAAGATGTTGACATAAGGTATTAGTGATTAAGCTTCTTTTTTTTTAAAGTTTCTAGAGAGGTACAGTTGAAATATGCCACATAATTTTGGGTGTTTGCTTGAAATTGGAATTTTTAAGGTTTGGATAGTGTTATGCTACAGACATATTCATGTATGCTTTTAGGAATATGGTGAGACTTTTAGTAAAGACATGTGAAGGGTTCCTGCTTTGTATTTGGGTTGGTGTAACATTATAAGTAGTTATAGAATGGTAAAGGAGCAGCCCGAAAGTGAGGTTTGAGATGTTTGTAGAGGAGTTATTTATTAGAGTAATTTGTATGATGTGTGGAAAGGTATATTTCATATATACCGCATAATTTGGTACGTGTTATGCGTCTGAAGATGATAGATGTATAAAACAGAGGTGTACATTTATCTATGTATTACTTTTATATATGATGCTGCTAGCAAAAGGTACAGACATATGTATACATGGTTTTAGAAATATGGGGAGACTTTCATGAAAGATAAGTGAAGTGTTGCTTTGCTGTTAACTATGCTCTAGACCTGATTAGTACTAGAATAGTGAAGCAGTAGTAGTAGAAAAGTGATGTTTAAGATATGTTGAGAGAGGAATTATTGATTGTGGTACTTTATAAGAGTCTGTGTAAAAGTTCACTTCAAATTTGCAGCATAAATCTAGGTGTGTTTGAAATGTTAAGTGTAGTCTGTCAAGTTTTAAGGCCTTTATGGTCTTGTGAGTGTGGTTATGTTTCTACTTGCACATGTATTCTAATATGTGTAATACTTTTGGCAATAGGTATAAATAGAAGCATGCATGCTTTTAGGAATATGGTTAGAGTTATGGTAGAGACATGTGATAGGTTGCTGCTTTATGTTTGACTAGGTCTAATATTCGTAGAATGGTGAAGCTGCAGCACAAAAGTGAGTTTTAAGACATTTTAGCATAAGGGATTACTGATTAGGCTACTTTCTATGAGTCTGGGGAAATGTACACTTGAAATACACTGCAGAAATGTAGGTGTGTCTTTGAAATGTAAAGTTCAGTCTACTTGTTTATTTCTGTTATATATGATGATGATTTCAAAAGGTAGACATATATGCATGTATAGTTTCAGGAATATGGTGAGATTTATAACAGACTCATGTTTAGCTTTTATGCTTTATTTTGAGTACGCCCAACACCCTGAGTAGTTACAACATTTTGAAGCTGTAGTTCAAACGTGTACACCATGTCATAGACCTGACTTTTGTGCTGCAGTTTCAGTATTCTGCTACTACTCAAGATGTTGCACTCCTTCAATCACTCAGGTAGTACTGCAGTACTACTCCAATCACTGAGGTAGTACACATGCACTTATAAAATCACCCAGGCACTTTCTATGTACTTTTGTAATCACCCAGATTATACTCCTGCAATCATGGAATCACCAGGCATTAACTATGTACTCCTCTAATCCCCAGACATAACTCCTGCAATCATGCAATCATCAATGCGTTAGCTATACACTGGTTTAATGATGCAGGCACTACCCTTCCACTCCTCCAATCACCCTGTCAGGATCTATGCACTCCTCCAATCACTTAGCCAGTGCCTATGCACTTATAAAATCACCCAGGCACTACCTTTATACTTTTGCAATCACTGAGGCACTACCACAGTATTACTCTAATCACCCAGGCAGTACTGATGCACTTATAAAATCACCCAGGCACTTTCAATGTACTCCTGTAGTCCCCCAGATATAACCTCTGAACCCATGCAATCACCAATGCATTAGCTATACACTGGTTCAATCACCCAGGCAATACCCTCGCACTCCTCCAATTACCTTTTCAGGATCTATGCACTCCTCCAATCACTTAGCCAGTATGCATGCACTTATAAAATCACCTACTCACTTGCTATGTATTCCAGTAATCCCCCAGATATTACTCCTGTAGTCATGGTATCACCCAGGCACTAGTTATGTACTACCCCTGCAGTCATAGAGTCATGCAGTGTCTACCTATGAAGTCATGTAATAACCCACACACTACCCTTGCAGTCATAGAATCACCCAGGCCCTACTGTTGCACTCATCTATTCACCTAGGCACTTCTTAGTGACTCATCTATGCCTTCAGGTGCTATTTATACACGTATCCATGCACTGAACCTTTATGTGTGCACTCATGTAATTAGCCAGTCACTAACCATCTTCTCCTGCAACTACCCAGTGACTACCTTTGGAGTCATACAATCACCTCAAGCACTATCCATGGAATTATGCAATCACTCATGCAGATCTATTACATGTTTCAGTTGTAAGTTTCACTATATTCCAGAAACATTGTATACATATTTCTTTTAGATATGATGATGATTTGAAAATGTAGGGACATATGTATGCAATCTTTTAACAATATGCAGAGACTTATGGTTGAATCATGTAATAGTCTGCTACTTTATATTTGGCTAAGCCCAACACTCATGCAGTTATAAAAACACCCAGGTACTACCCATGCAGTCTTCCAATGATCCAGTCACTACATATGCACTGCTGTAATCACTCAGGCATTACTCCTGCACTCATGCAAATATACAGACCCTACCTATACACTCATGCAATCACCAAGGTATTACCCATGCACTCTTTGAATCATATAGCCACTACTCATGTACGTATATAATCACTCAGGCACTAACGTTACATTCCTTCTATCACGGAGGCACTACACTTGTACTTATGTAATCACTCAGCCAGTAGTCATGCTGTCATATAATCACCCAGGCACTACCTTTGCACTCCTTTATTCACTCAGGCACTACCTCAGTAGTGCTGCAATCACCCAAGAAGTACCCATGCACTTATAAAATCACCCAGTGATTTTCTATGTAGTCATGTAAAACCCCAGATATTACCCCTGTAGTAATGCAATCACCCAGGTGTTACGTATGTACTCCTTTAATTCTCCAGACATTACCTCTGTACTCATGCAATCACCAATGCATTAGCTATACAGTGCTTCAATCACCCAGGCACTATCCTTGCACTCTTTCAATCACGCATGCACTACTCTTGTACTTATGTAATCACTCAACCAGTTCTCATGCACTTATAAAATCACCCAGGCACTACGTTTGCACTTCTGTAATGAGTCAGGCACTACCTTTGTACTACTATAATCACCCAGGCAGTACTCATGCACTTATAAAATCACTCAGGCACTACCTTTGCACTCCTATAATCACTCAGGCAGTATCTTAGTACTTCTGTAAACACCCAGGTAGTGCTCATGGACTTATAAAATCACCCACTCACTTCCTCTGTACTCCATAAATTCCCCAGATATTATCCCTGTAGTCATGGAATCATGCAGGCACTAGTTATGTACTACCCCTGCAGTCATGCAATCATGCAGGCTGTACCTATGCACTCATTTAATAAACCAGGCATTACCCTTGCAGTCATGGAATCACCCAGGTGCTACTGTTGCACTCAACTATTCACGTAGGTACTACTCAGTGACTCATCTATGCCTTCAGGTGCTATTTATACACTTATCCATACACTCAACCTTTATGTGTGCACTCATGGAATTAGCCAGTCACTATCCATCTTTTCCTGTAATTACCCAGCGACTACCTTTGGAGTTATAAAATCACCCAAGCACTATGCATGGAGTAATGCAATCACTCAAGCTGATCTATTACATGTCTCAGTTTCTAGGTTTCACTATATTCCAGAAATATTGTATATTTTTTTTTTTTAGATGTGATGATGATTTGAAAACGTAGAGACAAATGTATGCAAGCTTTTAACTATATTCAGAGTCTTATGGTTGAGTCATGTAATAGTCTGATGCTTTATATTTGGCTAGGCCCAACACTCATGCAGTTATAAAAACAGCCAGGTACTACCCATGCAGTCTTCCAATGATTCAGTCACTACATATGCACTGCTGTAATCACTCAGGCATTACTCCTGCACTCATGCAAACATACAGGCACTACCTATACACTCATGCAATCACTAAGATATTACCCATGCACTCTTTGAATCATGTAGCTGTAGGAAGGTGGAATCTGACTATATGGTTGCCCCCACTTTTTATGGTGTTTTGCTGGTTTATGACTTAGTTGGACTGGGATCCTGCTATTCAGGGCCCCAGTCTATCTGCTTTCTCTGTAAAAGGTTTCCATGTGCCTTAGGCACATCACTGATTGAATCTGGAGTGCCCTTATAAGTCCCTAGTATATGGTATACTATGTACCAAGGGCATAGGTACCTCAGAGGCCTACCAGGGGCTGCAGCATGTATTATGCCACCCCTGGAAGGCCATCCAAACTGACACCACAGGTCTGCTACTGCAGCCTGGGTAAGGTGGTGCATGCACCCCTTACTGTGATATAGGTTACCTATATCACTAAATACATACACACATATAAACCTATAAGTCACTCCTAAGGCAGGCCTTATCAATCCTGAAGGCAGAGTGCATGGTTCCTATGTGAGAGGGTGCCCCTGCATGAGCAGGGCCCCTCTGCAGCGTTCGGAGACCCTTCTCTGATGCTGTTTGTAGTGCAGCCTGACCATATACTCTTAAGCGCATTATAACCTTGCGTTAAATGCTAACTTTGGAATGGCTGCACCTAAACATGTCGTGTTTGGTGTCAAACATCTTGGAATACTACCCCCCGCCAATTCTGGCGGCGGGGTAGCATTCCACCCTTCTAGAGGGAAAGACATGTTAACTCTGGCTAGCCCGGTAACTTCTTTCCAAAGCCCTGGCATCACAAAATGGATGCTGCTGCCACAGACACGAGTCTGGCCTTCTGCTGCTGGACGAAACTCCGGCAGGGGAGGCCTGGACAATAGGTTTCCTGTCCCAGGGAGGTGTGACCACCTCCCCAGACAGGATAATGTGTATTGGGGCTGGGCGGGAGCACTTCGGGTGCTTTGAAGTCCTGCACTGGGGGCACATTTGGTGTCCCTGTGCATACCCCAGTTCAAACCGGATCAGGGGCTTGCAGCCCCTGCTTTGGCGCGAACTGGACAAAGGGAAAGGGGTGTAGCCACCCCTCTGCCCTGACCAACCCATAGGTGGGGCCACAGAGTAGTCCAACCCCTAAACTTGGTATAAGTATAGGAACCCAGTCCTTAGGACTTTAGATTATCCCTGGACGAAACTCTGAAACAGAATCCTGGACCTTCGACGCTCTACTCAAGATTAGAGGACAGAAGAATCTCCCTTGGGGTCAAGGAGTGACTCCCCTGCTTGGCAGGCACCAAAGACGCATCTGTCCGGTCTGCATTTCTGAAGCTCACGTTGGACGCCGAAGTCTTCGCATCACCAGAGGTGGATTCTCAGACTTCCCCGAGGCTACCCTGAGTCCCCAGCAAAGCTGAGGCCGTAGCTATCGTGGGTGATGTGAGACCATGACCCCTGGACACTGAGCACATTTGCAAGTGCATCCTCTTCTGGGTCTCCCACGAAGTCGTGCTTTGGGCTCCTAGTAGCCCTAGCCTCCAGCACCAACTGCACCGAAGATCACTGGCCTTCACTCCACGAGTGTCCTGTGAGCCAGATCCACGTGCGACGTCTCGAGGCTCCTTCGCGGTCGCTAGCCCGTTGGCTAGTAGCCCTTAACGAAGGCCAATCTTTTTTTTCTTGGGTATCCTGGTTGCTCCAGGCTTGCCCTCACTTACCCTCGCTGGGTGAGTTCCTCAGACCTTGCTGGTCTGCACCATCGACGACCTACATCTTCATCGAGACTTGCCGTTGCCAAGGCTTGTTGGGTCCAATCCGGTCGCCGATACCTCAGTACTCGACAGACATTGTGTACCAGCCCGAATCCTGCTCCTGGTCACCAACAACGCCTCCTGGACCTCGTGGCTGAAGAGTCAAGATGACCGTCAACGCACCTGAAGCACTCAACATCGGTGGGCATCTGTCCATCGCCTTCCTGGTCACTGGCTAGTGACCCAGACTCTGTCCCCTCTGCTTTCAGGTTATTCAGATCTCCGATCCACTCTTGGATCCACCCGGACACTTTCCACTTGGTCGCCAGCAGCACTTTGCAGCAGATCGCCATTCAGATCGACGACGAAACCCGACCCCGAAAGGCACCTATGCACCCGGCTTCCCTGGGTGAGGTAACACGAGTACTCCGGTGCTCCTATGGGTAGAGACTCTTCAAAGTACTAGTTCTCAAAGGGTTTGCTCCAAGTCCTCCTTTAAGTGTCCCTTTTCTTTAATTTCCTGATCGCGACTTTCTCCATAGAAGTTAACGGCGTATCGCGGTTGTGTATTTACACTGCACGCGTCCCCGTGGGTCCCCTGTGTCACTACCTTGGGTGGTTCCTTGTGGTCCAAGCACTTCTAGAGGCTCTAGGCCTAGTGTCTAGTTCAGTCGTGGTTCTTATACCACTTTATTGGTATATGGTTTGAGTACGCCCCTAGGGCCCAAACGTGTATTTGTGCTATTACTGTGTTTAAATAACTTCTAACTTATGTACTTCGAACTCTAGCCTCATAAAGAGACTAGAGGGGTGTGTTTAGCAATAAATACATATATTTGTAAATATTGTTACCACAAATTAGAAGAGGACAAAATGCCAGTTAGAGCTGTACATAATAACCTAGAGTTGGTAGCTATTCCTCCGGAACTGGTAGATTTAAATACGTATGAGTCCATTCTTATTCAATCTGTGCACCCGTTTCAGGCTATAGTTTGTATGGAGCCTAAAACAGGTAAGCTGCCTCCAACAGATTTACAAAGAGGCTTAAAAGGAAGAGTTGTGTATTTACCTTTAGATTTTAAGAAAAATATTGAAACTGTTGGTGTAGAGAGAGAGGAAAGTGAACCTGTAGTTATTCTAGTTAATGGTGTACCAACAAAGAGTCGGAAAATATGGCAAGCGTTAGTAGATGTCTGAAAACTTCAAAAGGCTACATTATATCTTATACAAAACAATATTTATTATAAAAATGTATATTTGGAAGAACAAGAAATATCTTTAGAAGATGATAGAAAAATTCCAACTGGCCAAATAGAACAAGTGGACAACTCCAGGAGTGAAGAAATTTATGAACATTATAGTATACATCTTTTACATTCAAAAGAAGTGATAGGAAACACTATTGAATTATTCTAAATGAAGAAAGTGAAGGGAACTCCCATGAGTGTATGGGAAAAAAGTTTGGAAGCTCATTGTTTTCCACAGCTCTTCCCCACTGGAAGAGGTGGTCGATATGATAAACGACCTGTGCAGATTCCAGCTTCAGAATATCGTACAACAAGATTGTACTCAGAAGATCCAAGATTTCGTCAGTGTGTTCCATATTTATTTCATCTTCTGGTTGAAATTGACTTGTCTGGACTTTCATATGCAGTGAACCACATATTAAAAACAGGAGTTCATCTTGCACATGTTTCTGCAAAGGAATTTTTCTACAAAGTTCAACAAAGAGATGATCATTTGGAATCTCAGTTAATTAATTTGATGGCATGTCAACGTGGTACTAATGAGTATTGGTATCGTCGTCACAGAGAACTTAAATGTATGTTAAGGAACTTAGGAACTCCCTACGTGGTTTGTTACGCTTAGCTGTGCTGAGTACGCATGGGACGATTTACTTGAATTTCTACGAGAAGCAAATTCAAATGTAAAAAACATTGAATTGAAGACAGCTGGAGAACTGTGTTCCTTGGATCCTGTAAATGTATGCAGATATTTTAATCATAGGTTTCAAGCTATGATGTCTTTTATCTGCAATAAAAATAATCCACCTCTTGGATAAGTTATTGGAGAAAGGAGTACCAAGCCAGAGGTGCACCTCATATTCACATGCTGTTATGGATCAAGAGTTCACCAAAATTTGGAACTGATACTGATGAAAGTGTTTTGTCTTTCATTGAAAAATATGTTACCTGTGCCATACCAAAAGAAGGAGGAGAAAACAACTTGAGACAGCAAGTTTTACGGTTTCAAAGTCATCGATGTGTGAAATATTGTCGATGGAAATACAAGTCAAAGGGAAAATTTTATACAACATGTCGTTTTGGATTCCCACATCCAGTAATTTCAAAAGGAAGAGTCAACAGTTTCATGTCAGCAGTAAGGCATACTATAACTCGAAAATCTCCGAAGAATACTTACAACATAAAAAGATTTGAAGATTCAAAGTATATTAATGACTACAATCCAGTGATTTTGACGATGTGTAATGCAAATATGGATATCCAGTATGTTGCAGATAATTCGATTGCTGTTGATCGCTATGTTACGTCATATATACACCCAAATCTGAAAAGACGGAGTTGAAAGAAATGTGGGAAGAAATTTCACAAGAGAAGACTCTTAGTAACAAATTGTACAGCTTTAATTTGAAGATGCTTTCCCATTGAGAGATTGGATCATACGAATGTTCGGATCGGTTGACCTCTGCAAGTTTATATTCAGAGTCAAGAGGAATCATATGGGTAAGTCTAGGTCTTGCTGCAACACGAAATAGAGTATTGGAATCTGTACAAGAAATTGAATACTTAGGGGCTCATTACGATACCCGGCGTAAAAAAATCCGCCAGGCATGGAAGCAGCAAAAATCCGCCCGCACACACCGCCTGAACACCGACCACGCCATTATGAGTACACAAACCGAAAACTGCCATCGGCGGAAAAATCACACAAAATACCGCCCGCCATCGTCCGAGTCGGAGTCAAACCGCCCGCCACGGACGGAAACACGCACGACAACACAAAACCGCCCGCCCACACGGCCGACACACCGCACGTGAAATTACGATCGCACCGCCATGAGCGCGGAAAAACAACAAATATACCGCCCGCCAGCGCAAACAACGCCGATGAGAATCGACACGGCAGAAGCCATGGCGCCCACGTACCTGCACAGAAACCATCCGCACACAAAACCAATAGCACACAACATGGCCAACAAGTCCACACAGCAAGGCACACACAAATACACAAGCACAGTACACATCCCAAAAACACCCCCCGGACAAACAAAAAATACAAAGGCCAGAACCCCAGACACAACACACCTGAAAACAACAGACCATGAGGACACACCCACATAGGTGAGTACAAAAGCAGCACTCCCACAGACCACAACCCCTTGCTACATTGCAAACCAGAGAGGAGAGGAGAGGACACAGTGACACAGCAAGGACAGCAGCACACCACAGAAACGCACACATCACAACCACCACCACCACCACCAAACACCGGCACCACAAACCCCCTGCACATTACACAACACACACCGCACCAGCACCACAAACACCATGGCACCACAAAGGATGCCCGAATTCACGCCCATGGAGCTGACGGTCATGGTCGACGAGATCATCAAGGTGTACCCACAAATCTATGGGAACATGGTCCAGCACACACCACTAGCCACCAGAAACAGAATGTGGAACCGGATCGTAGACCAGGTCAATGCAGTCGGGACCCTGCCCAGGAACAGGGTCGAGATTAACAAACGTTGGAATGACGTAAAGAGCCTGGTCAAGAAGAAGGAGGGCAAAAACAGAGAGCTGGCTGCCGTCACTGGCGGAGGGAATCCCGCGCTCTTTAAGACCTTCAAAGCTTGGGAGGAGAAGGTGCGAGTCGTAATCCATCCGGAGATCCTCGCCGGATTAGCAGGGGAGTGGAGGCTGGTAAGTACAAACTAATGTATACCAGCACACCGCTATGTACTCACATGCGCAACTACCATGCCACAGCTCCCAGGGACAAACACCCCCATGTCCAGCACACAATACACAACACATCACACACACATGCAACAGACACTACCACACACAGCCCAAACCGAACAACTGTAAGATGCGTGGGGACATGTGTACACTAAGCCAGCCACGTAACCACCAACAGGTCCCCAAATATGCCAGAAGCGCCACAACGAGCACCCACCACACCCATGTGTCCGCCACAGCTGCACTAACCGACAAGTAACAGGTAAGTGGCAGGAACACAAAGTGCAGTGGGTGGGAGGGTGGACAGCCCAAGTACAACACACACCAGGCCCCAGTCCCACAGCACAGCAAGGAGGAGCATCCCCCACACCCCACAGCCACGTGTCAGCCACCGCAGTGCACAACGACAGCCGAAAGGCAGACATCACGGTCCACAGCAATCGGTGTCAGTGGGTGTACAGCCACCCCCACGACCCACTACACCCCCCCACCCCCACAGACCTGCAACATGGAGCACCCCCGCTTAGAGCCATGTGGCATCCAGTACAGTGCACGCACGAACAACTTGCAGGTGGGAAACTGGACAGGGCTGGATTACTGGAGGCATGAGGACCATAACACCACCAACACATGGGACATGTCACGTAGCACACGGACACGCAGCACCGCCCACCGTCACGAACAAGTGAACAATGTGCACACGGACATGAACAGCAGACTCACACCCCACATGACCCATCACAGACATAGCAACACCCAAGGAGCCACGTCTGCATGCACAAGCCACACTGAATATAGTCCCACACGGCAGCCACTGTGCAACTCATCACACACAACCGAAACACCATTGAAGTCCTGTCCATGTAGCCCCCACTGCCTGTCAACCCCACACCCCACAACTACGCCTATGTAAGACAAACAACACTAGACGCAACAGAGCGGAACAACAGAAATGCACACGAACACCACTGAACCCATCAAACTCACAGACACACCATGCACATACAACATACCATCCATCCCATCCGTCAGCCCCAGTCACATGAAAGGCATGTCATCCGCACAGCTGCCACACATACAGCAGTCACGCTAAGACACATGCCCATGACCAACCATGTGCCAGAAGTCAATTAAGCGCACGACACACTGTGAGCAACAACACACAACATGGGCCACACCCCCCCCCCGAGCACTGCAGTGATGCACATGGCACAGGGCAGCACGCACACCAAGGAGATGGGACAACTGCAATACGTTGGCTGCCACACAACTATCACTCACTCATAACGATGCGTCCAATGCCATGTCCAGTAACCACAACAGACAGCAAATATGCAGGGCATGTCAGGCATGCACACACCTCAGACCATGCACTGTCATGCTGCCACAACACATGTCACGTTCGGCACCCATGGCTCACAGCATGTACCCCAAAAGCATATCCCTCCCAAATGCGAATCTGGGGCATGGCCCCCATGTTGCCATATGCGTTCCTAAGCGTTCCATTTGAACCCCAAAGCATATTCCATCCCAAATGCGAATCTGGGGCATGGCCCCCATGTTGCCATATGCGTTCCTAAGCGTTCCATTTGAACTCCAAAAGCAAAGTACAAACCAGACCCAGGATGGGCCAGGAGCCCGCATACACCAGAGTCACAATGAGTAGGGGCAAAGCAACACACCCATCGGCATGGCCAATCCGTCCCATGCCACATGTGCACAGCACACAGTCCCATTGCCTAGCACACACAACTACAGATGCCACAGCCACACACTCGCCTCCGGGAAACCCATGTACGAGATTGCACGAACTGCCAATGTCAGACGACTAATACATACTTCGCCAGGTGCAACACAATAACAAATCTCATTCTCTCCACAGGTGACGAACTGCTGGACGCTGGGGATGGAGACAGCAGCCAGCACAGCCAGCCTACAAGCCCCCAACGAGGACACACGGATCTGGAGGATCTGTCCACCTCTTCGGACACGGACCACCAAGCTGGCCCATCTGGCGTGGCAGGGCCCAGCCGCTCCCCAGGACCCCTCCTACCCACCAACCCATCATCCAGGGATGCTGAACAGTCCCAGTCCCCTGCTGCCACTGTCGTTGCGGCCACACCCACGGTCATTGCGGCCACTACCACTGCCGCAACCGCCACCATCGCCGCACCGACCACCACCGCCTCCACCACCACCACTGGGGCCCTGGTTGATCTCCGTCATCCACAATGAGGGGGATCTGCTTCCGAATGGCCAGATTGTGCAGCATGCAGCACGCCACCACTATCTGGCACACCTTCTGTGGGGAGTACGCCAGTGCACCCCGGTGCGGTCCAGGCACCTGAACCTGGACTTGAGGAGGCCAAAGGTACGCTCGACCACACGTCTGGTCCTCCCATGTGCCTCATTGTATCGATCGTCTGCTGGGGTGCGAGGATTCCTCAATGGACTGAGCAGCCATGCCCCATTCGGGTACGCAGAGTCACCTGGGTGTGAGGGACACAGAGAACCGTAGCTATTCCAACTGGACAGGGGACAGCATCACACAACCAGCACGCTACACCACTCCACATACTCACCGACAATACAGGCACGATCCTGTTGCAGATTGGCCATCAGTCGTGGCAAGATGCTGTTGCGCATTATGTGTGCGTTATGGGCCGAGCCTGGAAACTTGGCACACACGTGGGTGATCACCATGTCCGCAAGGCACACCACTTGCACATTCAGGGAGTGCGTGTGCTTCCTGTTGCGGTACAGGTGCTCAGTGGCCTGTGGTGGAACAAGGCCAACATGAGTGCAGTCAATGGCTCCCACGACGTGTGGGATTCTGCCAAGGGCATAGAATGCACCCTTCACTGCCGCCAATTCACGAGCCCTGGGGAAGCGGATGTACCTGTTCCGGTACAGCATCATGGCTGCCAGTACATCCCTCAGCACCTTGCTGAACATGGGCTGGGACATCCCTCCTCCACTGCCCACTGTGTGCTGGAATGACCCAGTGGCGAAGAAATGCATGGCGGCCATCACCTTAGCCGTGGGGGTGACAGCAGTCGGATACACCCTGCGGGGACGGAGATGGGGCTCTAACATGGCACACAGTCGATGCAGAGTTGGCCTGTCCAGCCGAAACTTCCTGATTACCTCTGTATCGTCCATGTCCGCCAGCAATTGGTATGGGCGGTCAATGTTCGGTCTCCGCCTGGGTTAAATGGCAGAGGACACATGTCAAAGCAACACGGCACATAGCAATTTCGCATACACATCACTGACATGACTGAGCAAGCACATGAGCCACAGCCCAGCTGTCAAGCTGGGACGGCACGGCCACAATACACTTACACAGGTCTCCCAACAATGGCAATGGCAAGTGAGACATACCACTGCCATGTGCATGCACATGGGGATCTAGGCCCCAATGACTTGCGGGGCGTGCTGATGGGGACTGACTGCATATTCGTCAAGCGGCAACGCCACGGCAACATGAGTGTCTGCTGAGCATGGAACTGCTTCCGAGGCTGGATGAGTATGGCACACGACGACGACGATGTGGGCACGGGCTGAGCGGCCAATACAAGTGGGACCTGTGGCACGAGGGGATATGAGACAGTAGTAGGTGTCAGCACTGCACCCTATGTACAGCACTGTACGGATCACAGCACCCGAAACATTGACTGGTGTCCACATTGACAGCCCCATGCCAAGACGGCTGTGTGCTTGCAGTCACAGGTGAGAGGTTACATTGCACGTGCCAGGTGGCAGACGTACATAGTGGGAGCTGGCATGTGTGTGCATGTGTCTCCTGTTCAGGATCCACCAGATGGGCGCTGACTCTGTACTGACCATTGGACACAGCATGTTCCGTGGAAGGCTTGTGTGTGTGGGATGGTGGCACTGGATGTGCCTCCGTTGGGTGGGGGGCCATGCACAGGGCGGGTACGTCGATGATTGCGCATTGTTGGTCACGGTGGGTGCACCAACTAAGATGTGTTGCCCTGTGTTCAATTCCTATGTCCGTATGATGATGGACTGTGGATGTGGGCAGACTACACATTGGTCGATGTGCTGTCTATATGCATGTGCCTTCACACCAGGCACAGCTGCCCCTGCACATGTGACCCCTGCTGGACTCGCTGCTGGGTCTGTGGAGCTGATGCACCTTCTGCGCGTGGGGCGGACAGCTCTCCTCACTTCCCTCATTGCGCATGTCATGTCTTTGCCGCAGGTGACATGGATCATGGAGGGCCCACATGTACGCGTGGGTAGGCTACACATGATTGTTCACTGGTCGCCACCCCCAGTCAGTGTTTCGAATGGGAAGGTTGTCGTGCTGGTGGTATGTTCGATGTGGCGGATGGGCGGGCCTAGGTGCGGGCTTACATTCCGGACATGGGGGGTAGTTGGATTGGCGACTAGTTGCAGTACACACGGGACACGTCTCTTCCTTTCCACATCTGGGTCATCCCTTGTACTAACTGACAGTGATACAGTCATCTTCGCCCCAGCCCTCATGTCCTCCCCTCGCCCCCCAATATGCATGCTCACCTGCGAGGCTAGCGCTTGCACAGGCAGCCCCAAGCTCGCACCAGAGAGGGCAAGGAGTGTTTGTGTGGGTCCAGTTGCACGAGTGGGCTGTCTCAGGGTATGATGTGTGGCGGGACGCCGTCCACCTGCGTGGTGCCCCAAATGGAGACCCGGCCTGCATGGACTATGCATCACAGTCTTCGCCTTCCGGATCCGCCACCTGCGACACCCAGTGGCTGTGGCTGCCCTTGCGGCCAGGCCGCGTCCTTCTGTGGCTGATGGCCCACACATTCACTCTTTGGCCTCTCTGGGGAGGGCTCGGGGGTGGTGGCGCACGCGCTTGCACTTAGTCGCAATGGCATGTGGCGTGGTTGGTATGATGGGCAATGGATGGGATGGTGCGAGCCACCTCCCGTGACGTCAGTGCTGCTCGTGCTGTTGTGCGTCCCCCTACACTTCCATTTGACTTGTGCCATGCTAGACGTTGAGGTTCTATTGCCTGCGTGATATGACCAGGAGGAGCGCGAGGAGACCTCTCACACACCATGCTCCACTGCCATCCCGTGCCCTGTATCGCCTGTGCGGATTGACTATGTTGGGGTTACACCTGGTCGACTGGGGCTGTGTGTGCCTTGTCAAGGGGCATGGCGGGCGCACAACAGGATCCAGCTTGTCCACAGAGGGTGGGCTGAGGTGCGCCTGGTACCGCCTTGTACGTGTGCCCGGCTGCTGTGCACACACGTGTTCACTCCCCCCGACAGGTGTCCTCTCACAATGCCCAGGGAAGCGGTGGTGTACTGTTCATGAGCCCTCCCAACACGGCGTGCTCCAACTTGGCATGTGCGCATCTACCCGTCGCACCCACCCACCTGAGCACTGCGTCCATACGACTTCACACGACACATGTGTGTCTTCCACAGTAGTGCTACTCATTTGCGTTGACATCCAATACCAGTGGACTACATGGTCATGTCACGACTGCCGTGTACTTCACATACTCTCATCCTCTCTCATTCGTACTTGTGAAATGAGTCAGCGGAGACAGTTTTGGTTTCAAACATTATATTGAGTCTTCTGTCCTCTGTGATGCAGTATAGTGGACACTACTGGCAGCGGAATACATGTTGAGGATATACTGAGCATGATTACAAATGGGATAGGGTGTGGGGTTACATCTGCTTGGCCAAGGCTGTGCTAATGTACATTTACGTATAGCTGCGGAGCTGCGGACTTTGACACAGACGGTATACATGTAGCCTACTAGACCGCTCGGCATCATGGGCACAGTCCATCTCAGTTCCATGTGACAGGTTTGCTGCGGTTGTTCCTCATGCACGCGTGCATGTGAGATGACATCAGGGCATGTGCTTGCGTGCATGCAGCGGCGTGCCACTTGTTGTTGCACTGTGGTGGTTACTGGACATGTCACAGTCACTGGGGTCGTGTTGTTGTTGTATGCACTTGTCGTCCATGCAAAGGTCCTGGTATGGGATTCCCGGGGCGGGGGTGGGAGGGGTGCAGCACCCACAGACTCCAGGCGACCTATTCATGTCCACTGAGCGGTGTGTGTGTCCATGTGCGCTGGATCCATGTCGTGTCCTGGTTGTTCGTGCAGTTCCGTCCATGTGGGTGCGATGCACAGAGCCCATGCCACTGCCTCCCACGATGCATGCGGTGTTCCTGGATGTGATGGGGAACAGTGTGCATGTCCCGGTCCTATCCGATGTCATGGCGATGTCGTTGATGGTGTGGTTACAGTTGCCGGTCGTTTGGTATGGCTGTTGTGGTGGTGACTGGCCAGTCCGTGCGGAAGCTGAGCATGGGTGCGGGGTTGGACTTCATAGGTCACTCGGGGAACCTGCGTTGTGGTCCGACGTATTTACAGGTTGTCAGGTATGCGATGCCGTCCAGCAGGGCTTCCATGTCATTGGTGGTGTACATGTTTGCCAGCCAATGAAGCGGATGGTGGCTGTCAAGGTGTTGTTCGTAGGTTGTCCCTTGGAGGACCATGATGGGGCATGCTGGGTGACATTCGATGTAGCTGTTCTCGATGATCCGTCGTGTGGAGGCACAATGGTTCCATTTCAGTGCGCGTGCGATGTTGGCCACATACGCCATGCCCCCATAGGCAGAGCAGGCCCTGTCGTGTGCGTCCAGAGGGAGGAGTAGTGGTAGCAGGTCCGCCTTCAGACATGCCGGGTTGGAGAGGCATATCTCGACGGGATGCTGGTAGGGACACCTCCGACAGTAGAAGACGGGCATGACGCAGCTGAACAATGTGATGCGGTAAGTCAGTCGGTAACTTACGTTCAGCAGGGACAGGAGATCGCATCCCAATGTATGTATCGTGTTGGTTTTATACAGCTTGAGCTGTTCGGCGTAGTTGGGTAGGTGTGTTGCGGTTGCCATTTCGCAGCGGTTCGTAGAGGTGGCGTGCTCCGGCTGTGTGTGCAGTCTGCAATGTGCACGCTCCGGGGTTGCTGTGAGCTCTGTGTAGTCGTGGGGAGACAGGACTTGTGTTCTGTTGGCTTGTTTGGAGGACACGGGCCCTCTTCCCACATGCTTCTCAGACAGTTCAAGGTCAGTGCTGTGTGACTCCTTCCAATTAACTTGCATGTGGCCGACATGGGGGAGTGTTTTCTTCTTTCTTCCCCGTCCGTTGTGTGCTTCTGTGATATGCGCTATCTGCCCTGTGGTCGTTCTCCTCGGCATGCCTGTGTTGGTCTATTCTTGGACAATGGCTGTATTCACCGGCTTCTGTCGTAGGGCTGTGGTTTCGGTGTTGGAATGGAAGGTCATTCAGTGCTGTCTGCTCTCCCTTGTGTGGGCGGCAGGCTGCCTTTCCGCTCTGCGTTGGGCCTTGTGTGTGGATGTAATTCTTGGGCCACCTGTTGTCGGTCACCGGGCTCTTTGGTGTTCCGTTTCATGTGTCTTGTTCATATGTGCAGGGTGGTATGGGTTTTTCAGTGTGGTACTGGCGTTCCTCTTCCCGAAGGAGCCCTGCTTCTCCTAGTTGGTGTTGCCGCCGCTGTGTGCTTCGCCATGTTTGTTACACTGGGGTGTGTCCTGCTGTTGCATGACTTCACTGACATGTGTGCGTCGGTTGTGTGGCGTTGGGTGTTGTCCGTGAATTGGGCGTTGGGGACATGTCTGTGGCCGGCCTGTCACGTGTCATGTGCGTTCGGGGTGGGGCTGGTGTGTGTGCTGCTTGGTTGTGTCCCTGTGTCTGTGTGCGACGCATGCATGGCGCTGCGGTTGGCCTCTGCGTTGTGCGCATGTGTGGCGGCGTCATCGCCGCTTTGGGGCCGTGACGGGGTGGTTGGTTCCTAGTCCCAGGTGGTGTGTACACATGTGTTCTGCGATGTTAGGATTTGGCCTGTGTGTCATATGTGGATGCAATGGTGGATGTGTAGTGTGCACACGCTGGTGGGGGGTTGTCCGCTTTTTCCGCCCTTGCACTGTGTGCGCTGTTTGCGTGCACTTGTTGTGTGTGTGCCTACCTGCGTCTCCGCGGTACGTTGCGTCCTTGGTGGTGCATCAGCAGAAGCATGGGAAGGGCCTGCAGTGCTGGATTCATGCCCGGGGTGCCGCTTCTTCGTTGTCCGTGCTCGGCGTCCGTGTTTCCGCCTCTCTTTCACGTGCGGTGTCTCTTTGCCGTGGGAGCCGTTTGTTTGCGGCATCGTAATTTATGCGCCGGGCGGGACGTGTTTCGTCGGACGGTGTGTGTCAGTTGTGCTGCGCCGCTACGTGTGCGGGCGCACTTTGATGGCGGACGGTGTTGCTGGCTTGCCGGCGGTGTTTGGCCTGCTTTTCGCATCGTAATTGGGCGGGCGTGTGGACTGCTGCGTGCCGGCGGTAACTGGTGGTTTTTGCATCCGCCAGCACGGCGGTTGTGCTTCCGCCCGCCATCGTAATGGGCCCCTTAGCATTGAATGAACCAGAAAGTACAGATATTGTTAAAACGAATATGTTGGATACGTACTATCCTAAAAAAAGTCCACATATGGAAAACATATGTCTCTATGAAGTACTGCAACATTACAGCTTTAAGAGGAATCTTACAGAAAATATAAATGAAGAAAAATATGCAGTAATTGGATGTGAAGGCTGTTTGGTAAAACATGCCAAAGGAAATCTTATTAACCACAGGAAACTCAGTTACGAATCTCCAGATAAAAGGGAATTTTTCTATTTAGCACTTCTGCAACTCTTCAAGCCTTGGCATAGTGAAATGGAATTACTTGGGGATTTTGACTGCTATGAAGATTCTTTTAATGCATGTAAAGATAGCATTCAATGCACAATCTTTCCAAATTATCTACAAATGTTAAATGAAGAGATTGAACAAGAAACTACTATTGCAGCTGAAATAGCTAGAGACAGTTCTCAAGATAGTCAAAGTTTTGCTCCACTAAGTCAAGATCCATTAGGACAACCAATTCTTGAAAATGAGGCAGCAACAGCCATGAATGAAGTAGAAACGGCAATGCAATAAGCACAACAGGATATTATTGAGTCGGGAAACTTGGAAGAACAACTAAATATTGAACAAAAAGAAATATATCAGCAAGTGACTCAACAGATATAGCATGGTTTACTGCATGAAAAAAAAGAATGTCAATGCACATCATTTAAACCTATTCAAATGTATAGCAGTGGTCAAGCAGGAACAGGAAAAAGTTTCTTAATTAAAGTTTTGACCAGTTATCTACAGAAAACCACTGAATCACATTTATCTTGTGTTGTAACCACTCCAACTGGGTTAGCTGCGCACAATATTAAAGGGATTATATTGCATCGATTACTCCTGCTACCAGTTCAACATGAAAATAAATTGGAATATCACTAGCTATGTGGAGAAGCTTGTTATGAAGTTTCAAGAGTACTGAAGAAAATGAAACTTCTAATCATTGATGAAGTGAGCATGGTCTCAAACTTAATGCTTGCCTTTGTACATTTAAGAATGCAACAGATTTTAAAAACAGATTATGATGTTCTGTTTGGAGGATAACATGTAATTGTATTCGGCGATCTACTACAACTTACTCCTGTGAAAGGGCAACCAGTTTTTAAAACACTTGTCCTTGAAGACACTAGGAAATCTTTGGGAAGTTTTGGAAATGTGAACATTTGGTCTCATTTTGAATATAAAGAACTTATCAAGAATATGCGACAAGCAAGTGATGAACATTATGGAAACATTCTTTAAGATATTAGAATTGGTGTTTTCACAAAACATGGTAAAGAAGCTTTACAAAGTCGGCTACTAACAAACTTAATTCCAAATGAAAATATTGCACCTGAAATAATGTACAAAAAAATTGGAGAAAAGAACTCTATAGTTTGCCTAATGCCAACACTGCAAGAGTGTTCTACATTCAATCAAGAACTTTTGAAACTGGAGAGACAACCAATAGTGAAAATGGAACCATTGATAAAATGGAACACAAAGGAGTTACTATTCTTCTTTCAGAGAAATTACAGTCAAAATTGGATTCTTTGGAGAAGTCTGTATCTAAGACTGCTGGTTTAGAAAAGACTTTATATGTATGTGTAAACTGTCGGGTAATATTACGGCGTAATTTGCATGTAGAAAAAGGTTTAGTAAATGGAGCAATGGGAAAAGTTGTTGATTTTGTTAATTATCAGAAGAGATATGGAATTGAATTTTTGAAGATTAAATTTGATCAGATTGAATAGGTAAAACAGATTAAACATTGTGCTGTTCGTTTTTTGCTTGTAAAAGACTTGTATGTTCGTAGAAAACAGTTTCCTCTTTCTTTAGCATATGCAGTGACCATTCATAAATCTCAAGGTTTAAGTGTAGACAGTGCTTTGGTAAATATTGGAAGTGCAGTGTTTAAAGAGGGCATAGCATATGTTGCATTGTCTCAAGTAAGAACATTATCTGCTTTGTATTTGATTGATTTTGATGAGAAAAAGGTTAGTGCTGATGCAAATTCTGTAAGAGATTATAATCGGTTAAGAAGACTGTATGCTCCTAACTTAGGTGAATATCCCATATATGAAAAACGTGTAGTATGTTCAAAACTAAAATATGAGAAACATTCTAGTGAGATTCAAAAAAAGAAAACAATTCAAGAAAATGATGAAGCTGCAAATATAATGAAAATGGACACTGTTGATGATATTTTAGGATACCAGTTAGAAAATAGTTCAGGTATCAACTGCTATGCTAATGTAATTGTGAATGTTGTCTTTTACCTAGAAGATCTTCATCATGAAATTATGGAAAATCGAAAAAAAGATTCTGTTCTTTATTACATTATATTTTTCAAAAGTTGGTAACTGATAGAAGTAAAATCCATACTGCTTCTGGCATTCGGCATCTTTTGGATATATGTACTGGTTCTTTGCAATTTACACTGAATATACAACAAGAGGCACAAGAATTTCTTATGTTTATACTTGCAGTATTTGAAGATGAAGGAATAGAAATTGAAAATTTGTTTGGACTAAGTTACAGATGGGATCATAAAGGTGAAGAGTGTTCATTTTCTTCTACCACTGAAATAGACACTGAACGATTCATATATTTGACAATACCAGATTGTAAATCAGTGTCTTTTAACAAATTAGTAAACAGAGCTAATCAAGATATGAAATGCTCTCATTGTAAATCAGAAATGTTCTCAACATTATATATAGAAAGATTTGGAAAATATGTCATATTAATACTGCAACGTTGTAGAGCAAATGGAAGAAAATTGGAAACTAAAATTAAAAACTTTGTGGCAAGTCAAGTGTCAATTTCAGGAAGAACTTTTAAAGCAGTGGCTATTAATTTCCATGATGGACCTACTACAACATCTGGACACTATACTGTGTATTTAAAGTGCAATAAAGGATGGACACATTGCAATGATGCCCATTTGGAATTCAAATGTAGGTTGCCTTACTGAATTACCAAATTCATATCTGATATTTTTGATGCCAACATTTTGAAAACATCATTCGGCCTATTGGGAAGATGTGAACACGAATTATCGAATTTATTTTCGATATTTTCAATGCAAATGGATTTGGAAACATTATTCGGCCTATTGGGAAGATGTGAACAATTACTGTTTGGATTATTGTTTGTGGTATTTCTTATTGCATTTGCAAAATTGTGTTTGAAGGAACAAGTTAATATATTTGATCTTTATATTATACGCAATGTAAATGAGAGTGTATATTTTAGAAAATGTACTTCAGAGAAATAAATAATTTTAAATAGTTGAAGAATGTATTTTAGAAACTGTAGATAGGTAAACAGATAGTTGAATTTGTTGTAAATATTTTCGACGCAGATTTGTTTTTTTCACAATCTCATTGATTGTATTTTTTCCCCGCTGTTATATGATGATCTACATTGAAATCACTGTGTATGGTGAAATTCACTAGAATCTAAAAACAGCAAAAAAGGGAAACTGAATATGTTATGCAATTGTAAAATTATGTTGTGTTCTAAAAACCATAATATTATATGTAATAACAGTTTTCCTTCTTTTTATTACAGAAAGTAATAGTAAACTTTGAAAAGATTATAAGTTCAGTTTACAACAAAAAAACTGTAAAATAGTTTCACTGAGTTTGGTATGTATTTTAATAAAGAAGGTAAGATGAAATAATGTAATAAGCATAATAATATGAATTAATGATTACTGTCATTTTTAAATTTTTATTGCACTGATCCATTTTTTCAAATACTACCCATGAACTGATCTATATAATTAGGGACTATTCTCACACTCCTGCCATCACCCACGCACTATCCAAGCATTTCTCCATTCACCTAGCCTGAATCCATATACTTATAATATTACCCAGAGACTATCTATGTACTCTTCCATGCACCCAGGCATTACCCATGCACTCGTTCAATCACCCAGACATTACCCCTGCACTCATAGAATCACACAGACATTAGCCATGCACTCCTTCAATTACTCAGGCACTACCCCTGCAGTCATGCAATCATCCAGGCACTACTTATACACTCATGGAATAACCCAGGCACTACCCTTGCAGTCCTCCAGTCAGCCAGGCACTATCCATGCACTCCTCCAATCAACCAGCCACTACCTATGCACTTATAAAATCACCAATCCACTACATATACACTCGTCTAATCACTCGGTCACTACCCATGCACTCCTCCATTCACCTAGACATTACCCCTGCATTCATGCAATCACCCAGGCATTATCCATGTACTCCTTCAATAACTCATGCAGTGCCCATGTAGTCATACAATCACCCAGGCACTACCTATGCACTCATGCAATAACCCAGGCACTACCCTTGCACTCCTTTAGTCATCCTGGGACTATCCATGTATTCCTCCAATCACCCAGCCACTACCCATGCACTTATAAAATCACCAGGGCACTACCTATGCACTTGTGTAATCACTCAGGCACTACCAATGCAGCCCTCCATTCACCCAGATATTACCCCTGCATTCATACAATCACCCAGGCATTACTCATGCACTACTTCAATCCCTCAGGCAGTGCCCATGCAGTCATACATGTGCTCAGGCACTTCTGCAGCACTCATGCAATCATCCAACTACTACCCATGCAGTCTTCCAATCATCCATGCACTACTCCTGCACTCATGCAATCACCCTGATACTACTCATGCACTCCTCCAATTACCCAGGAACTACCCATGCAGTCCTACATGCACCCATGCACTACCCATGCACTCTTCCATGGACCCAGTCATTACCCATACACTCCTTCAATCACCGAAACATTATCCCTGCACTCATACAATCACACAGGCATTACCTATGCACTCCTTCAATCACTGAAGCACTACACCTGCAGTCATGCAATCACCCAGGCACTACTTATGCACTCATGCAGTAACCCAGGCACTACTCTTGCACTCCTCCAGTCATCCTGACACTAACCATGCACTCCTCCAATCACTCAGCCACTACCCATTCACTTATAAAATCACCAAGGCACTCCCTATACACTCATCTAATCACTCAGGCACTGCCCATGCACTTCTTCATTCACCCAGACATTATCCCTGTATTCATACAATCACCCAGGCACTACTTATGCACTCATGCAATAATCGAGGCACTACCCATGCACTCCTCCAGTCATCCTGACACTATCCATGCACTCCTCCAATCATCCAGGCACTACCTATGCACTTATAAAATCACCAAGGCACTACCTATACACTCATCTAATCACTCAGGCACTGCCCATGCACTCCTTCATTCACCCAGACATTATCCCTGTATTCATACAATCACCCAGGCATTACCCATGCACTACTTCATTCACTCAGGCAGTGCCAATGCAGTCATACATGTGCTCAGGGACTTCTGCAGCACTCATGCAATCAACCAAGCACTACCCATGCAGTCTTTCAATCATCCACGCACTTCTTCTGCACTCATGCAATCACCCTGCTACTACTCATGCACTCCTCCAATCACCCAGGAACTACCCAGGCAGTCCTACATGCACCCACGCACTACCCATGCACTCTTCCATGCACCCAGCATTTACACTCCTTCAATCACCCAGACATTACCCCTACACTCATGCAATAACACAGGCATTACCCATGTACTCCTTCAATCACTCAGGTACTACCCCTGCAGCCACGCAATCACCCAGGTACTACTTATGCACTCATGAAATAACCCAGGCACTACCCTTGCACTCCTCCAGTCATTCTTGCACTATCCATGCACTCCTCCAATCACCCAGCCACTACCTATGCACTTATAAAATCACAAAGGTACTACCTATACACTCATCTAATCACTCAGTCACTGCCCATGCACTCCTCCATTCACCCAGACATTATCCCTGCATCCATACAATCACCCAGGCATTACCCATGCACTCCTTCAATCACTCAGGCAGTGCTCATGAACTCCTCCAATCACCCAGACATTATCCCTGCACCTATGCAAATCACCCAATAATTACCCATGCACTCATACATGCACTGAGGCACTTCTGCGGCACTAATGAAATCACCCAAGCACTACCCATGCAGTCTTCCAATCATCCAGGCACTACTCCTGCACTCATGCAGTCACCCAGGTCCTACTCATGCACTCCTCCAATCACTCAGGAACTACCCATGCAGTCCTTCATGCACCCAGGCACTACCCATGCACTCTTCCATGCACCCAGGCATTACCCATGCACTACTTCAATCACTCAGGCAATGCCCATGCAGTCATACATGTGCTCAGGCAGTTCTGCAGCACTCATGCAATCATCCAACCACTACCCATGCAGTCTTCCAATCATCCACACATTATCCCTGTTCTCATGCAATCACCCAGGCACTACTTACATTCATGGAATAACCCAGGCACTACCCTTGCACTCTTCCAGTCATCCAGGTACTATCCTTGCACTCCTCCAATCACTCAGCCACTACCCATGCACCTATGAAATCGCCAAGGCACTACCTATACACTCATCTAATCACCCAGGCACTACCTATGCACTCCTCCATTCACCTAAACATTACCCCTGCATTCATGCAATCACCCAGGCATTGTCCATGTACTCCTTCAATCACTCAGGCACTACCCCTGCAGTCATGCAATCACCCAGGCACTACTTATGCACTCATGGAATAACCCAGGTACTCCCCTTCCACTCCTCCAGTTATCCAGGCACTATACATTCACTCATGCAATAAGTCAAGCACTACCTATACACTCATGCAATCAGTCAGGGACTACTACTGCACTCATTCATTCCCTCAAACACTATCCATGCACTCATTCAATGACTCAGGCAATACTGCTGCACTCATTCATTCACTGAGACAGTACTTATTCACTCATACAATGACTCAGACATTACCATAGCAGTCATTCATAGAACACATACAAGTTTGTCTATTTTTAACCAATTAGGTGGTTCTAAAAATAACCATTTTTTTCTTCTTTTTTGTTTTATATTTTTTTTGTATTTATTTAACCCTTTTTTGAAATTTTTGGGTGTTTTAAAAAAAAAAAAAACAGAACCAACAGTGAACATGTTGAAAAAAATATGCAATTATAAACTCATTGCATAGAAGAAGAAAAAATAATAACACTGGTGGTTTCTAATAGCAACCAGGACAGCATCCAGTGATTGCTCACCAAAACAGAGAGTTTTTTTGCATTTTATGCAACGTTGCTCCACTCGAGCGAAGTCAGGGAAGATGTTGGCTGTGCAAGATGAAGTTGAAGCACTTGACGTGCTAGGTCCAGGAGCATTGTTGTCACTTCCTTGCTTCTCTTGTTCCCGTCTAAGTTGTTCCTTAGCTAGACGTCGAGGATGCATTGCTTGTAGATGTTTCAACATCGACGACGTCCCACAGGAATATTTTTTATCAGAACCTCGTGAGAGGACATTCTGACAAATACTGCATGTATCTTTCCTGGCATTTACCTTTTTTTCTCCTGGTGGAATAGAGAAAATGCACATACGACACTTTTGTATCTTTTCTTCACAGGTTCCTCCAGGCCTTCTTCCTCTTCAGGGGAAGCTGTACAGGTGCATCACCAGCTGCCATTTTCAGTTCTCTGGAAAAAACACCAAAAAAGGCAAGCAAGAGGAGCAGAAGACAACAGGTGTGTCTGCTAAGATGCTCTTGAAGGAATGAGAAAAAATGGGTGGGGTCCTTCAAGTTCTAGAATCAAAAGATTCTTAACCAATTAAATGGTTTCTTTTGAAGTCACATGGGATTCGCGCACCCGGCGCGCAACCAGCGCGCAGCCAGCGCGGTTCCCGAAAAATATATTCAACAATAATATATCTTTATTCCAGTTACAAATATATGATATTTACAAATATCTTAAATAATGTCTTGGTATAAAATATATAATAAAGTTATATACATATACTTTTAAAACTTAAAGATTTGCGATGGATTCGCGCACCCGGTGTGACCCCCGGAAATACGTACGTGACATTACGTAGGGCCCAGATCCGCACACCCGTCGCATACCAAACGCACATCCTACACGACTTAACCAATATGGCGGCAAAAATCTTGGATTCGCAAATCCACTTTTTTTAAAAATGAATAAAAATAAAAATGGATATTTATATTTTAGACAAGAGAAAACATTACAATATTTTTATAAGAATTAAAAAACTAAGAAAAAGTATTTTTTGGACATTATACGTAGAAATAAGCATTTAAAAAACCTTTGAAATTCACAGAAAAATCCATAGGTTTCAGGTTCAGGTTTATAAATTAGCATTTAAAAAACCTTAGAAATTCACTGAAAAAACCATAGGTTTCAGGGACATTATAGTTAGAAATTAGCATTTAAAAACCTTAGAAATTCACTGAAAAAACCAGAGGTTTCAGGGACGTTATAGTTAGAAATTAGCATTTAAAAAACCTTAGAAATTCAGTGAAAAAAACACAGGTTTCAGGGACGTTATAGTTAGAAATTAGCATTTAAAAAACCTTTGATATTCACTGAAAAAAACCACAGGTTTCAGGGACGTTATAGTTAGTTGGACATTTCACTCGTACAAAACCAGAGAAATTCGGCCGTTATAGTTAGTTGAGCTAACTATAGCTCGCGCCCCCGCAACGATGTATTTGTGCCTGCGGCTCCCTTCTATTCCTGGGATCGTGCAGTTTCTGGCAGATGAGCGTCCGCCTCAATATTTTTCTCCACATTGGTAGCTCACTCAGAAACGCACTCCAGCCTTCACGGGGTTATCAGACTTTATTTGCAATCAGGTATGGACGTGTTACACAAGCAGGTAAGTAATACAGCTTCCCCCAGTTCCGACGTGTTTCGAGTTTCCTCTTCTTCATGGGTCATAGAGGAAGTTCGTGCATGCTGCGGGCCAACTCCCTTAATAATCACAAAGTCCCGCCCTCAATAAGGCATTGCTGGGGCTTGTGGGAGTTGAAGTGCCGAAATGTCCGCAAAGGTTCAAACACACTGATTCCTGCAGTTTAAGTCCTGAGTGGACCCCCGCTTGATGTCACGTCCTCAATCCTGCGTGTCAGCCCCACAATTTGGAACAATGTATTCGTGCCTGCGGCTCCCTTCTATTCCTGGGATGGTGCAGTTTCTGGCGGATGAGCGTCCGCCTCGATATTTTCTCCACATTGGTAGCTCACTCAGAAACGCACTCGAGCCTTCACGGGGTTGCCAGCCTTTATTTGCAATCAGGTATGGACGTGTTACACAAGCAGGTAAGTAATGCAGCTTCCCCCAGTTCCGACGCGTTTCGAGTTTCCTCTTCTTCATGGGTCATAGAGGAAGTTCGTGCATGCTGCGGGCCAACTCCCTTAATAATCACAAAGTCCCGCCCTCAATAAGGCATTGCTGGGGCTTGTGGGAGTTGAAGTGCCGAAATGTCCGCAAAAGGTTCAAACGCACTGATTCCTGCAGTTTAAGTCCTGAGTGGACCCCCGCTTGATGTCACGTCCTCAATCCTGAAAGTCAGCCCCACAATTTGGAACGATGTATTCGTGCCTGCGGCTCCCTTCTATTCATGGGATGGTGCAGTTTCTGGCGGATGAGCGTCCGCCTCGATATTTTCTCCACATTGGTAGCTCAATCAGAAACGCATCTCGAGCCTACACGGGGTTACCAGCCTTTATTTGCAATCAGGTATGGACGTGTTACACAAGCAGGTAAGTAATGCAGCTTCCCCCAGTTCCGACACGTTTCGAGTTTCCTCTTATTCATGGGTCATAGAGGAAGTTTGTGCATGCTGCGGGCCAACTCCCTTAATAATCACAAAGTCCCGCCCTCAATAAGGCATTGCTGGGGCTTGTGGGAGTTGAAGTGCCGAAATGTCAGCAAAGGTTCAAACGCACTGATTCCTGCAGTTTAAGTCCTGAGTGGACCCCCGCCTGATGTCACGTCCTCAATCCTGCGTGTCAGCCCCACAAATTGGAACGATGTACTCGTACCTGCGGCTCCCTTCTATTCCTGGGATGGTGCAGTTTCTGGCGGATGAGCGTCCGCCTCGATATTTTTCTCCACATTGGTAGCTCACTCAGAAACGCACTCGAGCCTTCACGGGGTTACCAGCCTTTATTTGCAATCAGGTATGGATGTGTTACACAAGCAGGTAAGTAATGCAGCTTCCCCCAGTTCCGACGCATTTTGAGTTTCCTCTTCTTCATGGGTCATAGAGGAAGTTCGTGCATGCTGCGGGCCAACTCCCTTAATAATCACAAAGTCCCACCCTCAATAAGGCATTGCTGGGGCTTGTGGGAGTTGAAGTGCCGAAATGTCCGCAAAAGGTTCAAACGCATTGATTCCTGCAGTTTAAGTCTTGAGTGGACCCCCGCTTGATGTCACGTCCTCAATCCTGCATGTCAGCCCCACAATTTGGAATATGTATTCGTGCCTGCGGCTCCCTTCTATTCCTGGGATGGTGCAGTTTCTGCGGATGAGCGTCCGCCTCGATATTTTTCTCCACATTGGTAGCTCACTCAGAAACGCACTCGAGCCTTCACGGGGTTACCAGCCTTTATTTGCAATCAGGTATGGACGTGTTACACAAGCAGGTAAGTAATGCAGCTTCCCCCAGTTACGACCCACGCGTTTCGAGTTTCCTCTTCTTCACGGGTCATAGAGGAAGTTCGTGCATGCTGCGGGCCAACTCCCTTAATAATCACAAAGTCCCGCCCTCAATAAGGCTTTGCTGGGGCTTGTGGGAGTTGAAGTGCCGAAATGACCACAAAAGGTTCAAAAGCACTGATTCCTGTGTTTCTGAGTGAGCTACCAATGTGGAGAAAAATATCGAGGCGGACGCTCATCTGCCAGAAACTGCACCATCCCAGGAATAGAAGGGAGCCGCAGGCACGAATACATCGTTCCAAATTGTGGGGCTGACACGCAGGATTGAGGACGTGACATCAAGCGGGGGTACAATCAGGACTTGAACTGCAGTAATCAGTGTGTTTGAACCTTTTGCGGACATTTCGGCACTTCAACTCCCATAAGCCCCAGCAATGCCTTATTGAGGGCGGGACTTTGTGATTATTAAGGGAGTTGGCCCGCAGCATGCACAAACTTCCTCTATGACCCATGAAGAAGAGGAAACTCGAAACGCGTCGGAACTGGGGGAAGCTGCATTACTTACCTGCTTGTGTAACACGTCCATACCTGATTGCAAATAAAGGCTGGTAACCCCGTGAAGGCTTGAGTGCATTTCTGAGTGAGCTACCAATGTGGAGAAAAATATCGAGGCGGACGCTCATCCACCAGAAACTGCACCATCCCAGGAATAGAAGGGAGCCGCAGGCACGAATACATCGTTCCAAATTGTGGGGCTGACACGCAGGATTGAGGACGTGACATCAAGCGGGGGTCCACTCAGGACTTAAACTGCAGGAATCAGTGCGTTTGAACCTTTTGCTGACATTTCGACACTTCAACTCCCACAAGCCCCAGCAATGCCTTATTTAGGGCGGGACTTTGTGATTATTAAGGGAGTTGGCCCGCAGCATGCACGAACTTCCTCTATGACCCATGAAGAAGAGGAAACTCGAAACGTAACTGAAGTTAGCTGCATTACTTACCTGCTTGTGTAACACGTCCATACCTGATTGCAAATAAAGGCTGGTAACCCCGTGAAGGCTCGAGTGCGTTTCTGAGTGAGCTACCAATGTGGAGAAAAATATCGAGGCGGACGCTCATCCGCCAGAAACTGCACCATCCTAGAAATAGAAGGGAGCCGCAGGCACGAACACATCGTTCCAAATTGTGGGGCTGACACGCAGGATTGAGGACGTCACATCAAGCGGCGGTCCACTCAGGACTTAAACTGCAGGAATCAGTGTGTTTGAACCTTTTGCGGACATTTCGGCACTTCAACTCCCACAAGCCCCAGCAATGCCTTATTGAGGGCGGGACTTTGTGATTATTAAGGGAGTTGGCCCACAGCATGCACGAACTTCCTCTATGACTCATGAAGAAGAGGAAACTCGAAACGTGTCGGAACTGGTGGAAGCTGCATTACTTACCTGCTTGTGTAACACGTCCATACCTGATTGCAAATAAAGGCTGGTAACCCCATGAAGGCTCGAGTGTGTTTCTGAGTGAGCTACCAATGTAGAGAAAAATATCGAGGCGGACGCTCATCTGCCAGAAACTGCACCATCCCAGGAATAGAAGGGAGCCGCAGGCACGAATACATCGTTCCAAATTGTGGGGCTGACACGCAGGATTGAGGACGTGACATCAAGCGGGGGTCCACTCAGGACTTAAACTGCAGGAATCAGTGCGTTTGAACCTTTTGCGGACATTTCGACACTTCAACGCCCACAAGCCCCAGCAATGCCTTATTGAGGGCGGGACTTTGTGATTATTAAGGGAGTTGGCCCGCAGCATGCACGAACTTCCTCTATGACCCATGAAGAAGAGGAAACTCGAAACTCGTCAGAACTGGGGGAAGCTGCATTACTTACCTGCTTGTGTAACACGTCCATACATGATTGCAAATAAAGTCTGGCAACCCCGTGAAGGCTCGAGTGCGTTTCCGAGTGAGCTACCAATGTGGAGAAAAATATCAAGGCGGACGCTCATCCACCAGAAACTGCACTATCCGAGGAATAGAAGGGAGCCAGAGGCACGAATACATCGTTCCAAATTGTGGGGCTGACACGCAGGATTGAGGACGTGACATCAAGCGGGGGTCCACTCAGGACTTAAACTGCAGGAATCAGTGCGTTTGAACCTTTTGCGGACATTTCGGCACTTCAACTCCCACAAGGCCCAGCAATGCCATATTGAGGGCGGGACTTTGTGATTATTAAGGGAGTTGGCCCGCAGCATGCACGAACTTCCTCTATGACCTATGAAGAAGAGGAAACTCGAAACGCGTTGGAACTGGGGGAAGCTGCATTACTTACCTGCTTGTATAACACGTCCATACCTGATTGCAAATAAAGGCTGGTAACCTCGTGAAGGCTCGAGTGCGTTTCTGAGTGAGCTACCAATGTGGAGAAAAATATCGAGGCGGACGCTCATCCGCCAGAAACGGCACCATCCCAGGAATAGAAGGGAGCCACAGGCACGAATACATCGTTCCAAATTGTGGGGCTGAAACACAGGATTGAGGACATGACATCAAGCGGGGGTCCACTCAGGTCTTAACCTGCAGGAATCAGTGCGTTTGAACCTTTTGCGGACATTTCGGCACTTCAACTCCCACAAGCCCCAGCAATGCCTTATTGAGGGCGGGACTTTGAGATTATTAAGGGAGTTGGCCCGCAGCATGCACAAACTTCCTCTATGACCCATGAAGAAGAGGAAACTCGAAACGCGTTGGAACTGGGGAAGCTGCATTACTTACCTGCTTGTGTAACACGTCCATACCTGATTGCAAATAAAGGCTGGTAACCCCGTGAAGGCTCGAGTGCGTTTCTGAGTGAGCTACCAATGTGGAGAAAAATATCGAGGCGGACATTCATCCGCCAGAAACTGCACCATCCCAGGAATAGAAGGGAGCCGCAGGCACGAATACATCGTTCCAAATTGTGGGTCTGACACGCAGGATTGAGGACGTGACATCAAGCGGGGGTCCACTCAGGACTTAAACTGCAGGAATCAGTGCGTTTGAACCTTTTGCGGACATTTCGGCACTTCAACTCCCACAAGCCCCAGCAATGCCTTATTGAGGGCGGGACTTTGAGATTATTAAGGGAGTTGGCCCGCAGCATGCACAAACTTCCTCTATGACCCATGAAGAAGAGGAAACTCGAAACGCGTCGGAACTGGGGAAGCTGCATTACTTACCTGCTTGTGTAACACGTCCATACCTGATTGCAAATAAAGGCTGGTAACCCCGTGAAGGCTCGAGTGCGTTTCTGAGTGAGCTACCAATGTGGAGAAAAATATCGAGGCGGACGCTCATCCGCCAGAAACGGCACCATCCCAGGAATAGAAGGGAGCCACAGGCACGAATACATCGTTCCAAATTGTGGGGCTGAAACACAGGATTGAGGACATGACATCAAGCGGGGGTCCACTCAGGTCTTAACCTGCAGGAATCAGTGCGTTTGAACCTTTTGCGGACATTTCGGCACTTCAACTCCCACAAGCTCCAGCAATGCCTTATTGAGGGCGGGACTTTGTGATTATTAACGGAGTTGGCCCACAGCATGCACAAACTTCCTCTATGACCCATGAAGAAGAGGAAACTCGAAACGCGTCGGAACTGGGGGAAGCTGCATTACTTACCTGCTTGTGTAACACGTCCATACCTGATTGCAAATAAAGGCTGGTAACCCCGTGAAGGCTCGAGTGCGTTTCTGAGTGAGCTACCAATGTGGAGAAAATATAGAGGCGGACGCTCATCCGCCAGAAACTGCACCATCCCAGAAATAGAAGGGAGCCGCAGGCACAAATACATTGTTCCAAATTGTGGGGCTGACATGCAGGATTGAGGACGTGACATCAAGCGGCGGTCCACTCAGGACTTAAACTGCAGGAATCAGTGCGTTTGAACCTTTTGCTGACATTTCGGCACTTCAACTCCCACAAGCCCCAGCAATGCCTTATTGAGGGCGGGACTTTGTGATTATTAAGGGAGTTGTCCCGCAGCATGCACAAACTTCTTCTATGACCCATGAAGAAGAGGAAACTCGAAATGCGTCAGAACTGGGGAAAGCTGCAATACTTACCTGCTTGTGTAACACGTCCATACCTGATTGCAAATAAAGGCTGGTAACCCCGTGAAGGCTCGAGTGCGTTTCTGAGTGAGCTACCAATGTGGAGAAAAATATCGAGGCGGACGCTCATCCGCCAGAAACTGCACCATCCCAGGAATAGAAGGGAGCCGCAGTCACCAATACATCTTTCCAAATTGTGGGGCTGGCACGCAGGATTGAGGACGTGACATCAAGCGGGGGTCCACTCAGGACTTAAACTGCAGGAATCAGTGCGTTTGAACCTTTTGTGGACATTTCGACACTTCAACGCCCACAAGCCCCAGCAATGCCTTATTGAGGGCGGGACTTTATGATTATTAAGGGAGTTGGCCCGCAGCATGCACGAACTTCCTCTATGACCCATGAAGAAGAGGAAACTCGAAACGCGTCGGAATTGGGGGAAGCTGCATTACTTACCTGCTTGTGTAACACGTCAATACATGATTGCAAATAAAGGCTGGTAACCCCGTGAAGGCTCGAGTGCGTTTCTGAGTGAGCTACCAATGTTTGATTTGATTGTGGAATTTATATAGCGCACGATTGCCCAGAGGCGTCTAGGCACTTTGCGGAGGAGAATGCCGGAGATGGTATATTTTAATTTGAAAAGAGCCATGTCTTTAGAAGCTTTCTGAAACCGAGCAGTGTTGGGCAGCTTTTGATATTTAACGGAAGCAAGTTCCATAACCTCACAGTACCCAAGACAAAGCTTCTTCCTCCCCAGCTCGCTTTTTTGAATTTTGGTGTCTGGAGGAGTTTGCTCTGTGCTGAGCGTAGGTGCCTTAGTGGATGGTACAATGTGATGTGTTGCTTCAAGAATGCTGGTCCGTTTCCGTGAACAGCTTTGTATGCTAAGCATAGGGCTTTAAAATCTATTCTTTTCTTCATAGGAAGCCAGTGGAGTTTTTTCAAGCCTTCAGAGATAGACTGGAATTTGGGAACATCTAGCAGCATTCTGGCGGCAGCGTTTTGTGCTCGCTGGAGTTTGACCATGTGCTGTTTCTGAAGGCCTAGGTATAGTGCATTTCCATAGTCCAGTCTAGCCATGGCTAGGACCGTCACTAGCGTTTTTACTGCTTCAGGAGGGATGAAGGAGCGCACTTTGCGGACTGATTTTAGTGTGAGAAACACCGACGAGACGACTTTATTGACCTGGTGTTGGAAGGTCAGTCTGTCATCAAAAATGACACCCAGGTTCCTCACTTTATGGACTGGGGTGGGGTGAGTACCCATGCTGGGAGGCCACCAGTTCTGTGACCAGACGGATGTATCAGAACCTAAAAGGAGGACCTCAGTTTTAGTTCCATTAAGCTTTAGACAATTTGTTCCCATCCATTGGTTTATGTGGGACATGCAATGGTTAAAACGCTCAGCTGTTTCCTCGGGCTTGCTAGAGATAGACACCACAATTTGGGTGTCATCAGCGTAAGATATAAGTGTGAAGCCGAATTGCCTGATGACCTCAGCTAAAGGGGTCACATAAAGGTTGAACAGGGTGGGGCTTAAAGAGGAGCCCTGCGGCACCCCACAAGGCAGCGTGAACTGCTCTGAACAGGAGTCCCCAATCTGAACATATTGGTATCTGTTGTTCAGAAAGGATTTGAGCAGCTTTTGGGCGGAGTTCTTGATTCCCAGCTCTTGGAGCCTTCTGATTAGAATGTCATGGTTCACGGTGTCAAAGGCCGCCGACAGATCCTGCAGGATCAAGGCGGCCTTGGCACCCGTGTCCAGTATTGACCGGATCTCCTCTGCTGCCATGATCAGGGCGGTTTCAGTGCCATGTCCTTGTCGGAAACCATATTGTGAGGAATCCAGCAGGCCTGCCGAGGAGATGAAGGTCGTAAGTTGGGAGTTAAGAATTTTTTCCAGAGCCTTGGCCGGGAAGGGGATCCTTGCTATTGGTCTGTAACTGCTGTTGTCATTGGGATCTAAATTGGGTTTTTTCAATAATGGGAGAACTGATACTATTTTCCATGCGTCTGGAAAGACACCTGAGATAATTATTTCTTTAAAAAGTATACTAAGTTGTTCACTGATTGTATCCAGTGCCATATGAAATATATTGGGAGGTCAGGGGTCTGAGGGTGCTCCGGATTTTATTGATTTAATTGCCTGCTCTACCTGTTCTATGTTTGGTGGCACGAAGGAGTCCAAAACATTGGAGGGGCATGGGGAGATTGTGGCGGGAATGACTACTCTGCCGTCGTCCCAGTCTGAGAGGGATTCGAAGATGATTTGTACTTTATCCTTAAAAAACCCTGCTAGTTGGTTGCAAAAAGCCACGCTAATGTCCTTTTTTTGTGGTTCAGGAAGTTTGACTAGCTTCTTCAATGTTGAAAATAGTGCTTTGCTGGAATTGCCTACCTGCTGGATTTTATCTGAAAAGTAACTACTTTTCTTGTCCAGTAACATCTTTTTGTATATGCTCAAAGATTGGGAGTATAGGGTTTTATTGGCTATTGAGTAGTTGCTTCTCCAGCATCTCTCTGCCTTTCTGCAAAGTTGTTTCTGTTTGTGTAAGGCATCACAGAACCAAGGCTCGTATTTCCTCGGGCGCTTGCTGGTGATGCAATGTGGAGAAAATATCGAGGCGGACGCTCATCCGCCAGAAACTGCACCATCCCAGGAATAGAAGGGAGCCGCAGGCACGAATACATCATTCCAAATTGTTGGGCTGACACGCAGGATTGAGGACGTGACATCAAGCGGGGGGTCCACTCAGGACTTAAACTGCAGGAATCAGTGCGTTTGAACCTTTTGCGGACATTTCAGCACTTCAACTCCCACAAGCCCCAGCAATGCCTTATTGAGGGCGGGACTTTGTGATTATTAAGGGAGTTGGCCCGCAGCATGCACGAACTTCCTCTATGACCCATGAAGAAGAGGAAACTCGAAACGCGTCGGAACTGGGGGAAGCTGCATTACTTACCTGCTTGTGTAACACGTCCATACCTGATTGCACGTAAAGGCTGGTAACCCCATGAAGGCTCGAGTGCGTTTCTGAGTGAGCTACCAATGTGGAGAAAAATATCGAGGCGGACGCTCATCTGCCAGAAACTGCACCATCCCAGGAATAGAAGGGAGCCGCAGGCACGAATACATCATTCCAAATTGTGGGGCTGACACGCAGGATTGAGGACGTGACATCAGGCGGGGTCCACTCAGCACTTAAACTGCAGGAATCAGTACGTTTGAACCTTTTGCGGACATTACGACACTTCAACTCCCACAAGCCCCAGCAATGCCTTATTGAGGGCGGGACTTTGTGATTATTAAGGGAGTTGGCCCGCAGCATGCACGAACTTCCTCTATGACCCATGAAGAAGAGGAAACTCGAAACGCGTTGGAACTGGGGGAAGCTGCATTACTTACCTGCTTGTGTAACACGTCCATACCTGATTGCAAATAAAGGCTGACAACCCCGTGAAGGCTCGAGTGCGTTTCTGAGTGAGCTACCAATGTGGAGAAAAATATCAAGGCGGACGCTCATCCGCCAGAAACTGCACCATCCCAGGAATAGAAGGGAGCCACAGGCACGAATACATCGTTCCAAATTGTGGGGCTGACACGCAGGATTGAGGACGTGACATCAAGCGGGGGTCCACTCAGGACTTAAACTGCAGGAATCAGTGCGTTTGAACCTTTGGCTGACATTTCGGCACTTCAACTCCCACAAGCCCCAGCAATGCCTTATTGAGGGCGGGACTTTGTGATTATTAAGGGAGTTGGCCCGCAGCATGCACGAACTTTCTCTATGACCCATGAAGAAGAGGAAACTCGAAACGCGTCGGAACTGGGGGAAGCTGCATTACTTACCTGCTTGTGTAACACGTCAATACCTGATTGCAAATAAAGGCTGGTAACCCCGTGAAGGCTCGAGTGCGTTTCTGAGTGAGCTACCAATGTGGAGAAAAATATCGAGGCGGACGCTCATCCGCCAGAAACTGCACCATCCCAGGAATAGAAGGGAGCCGCAGGCACGAATACATCGTTCCAAATTGTTGGGCTGACACGCAGGATTGAGGACGTGACATCAAGCGGGGGGTCCACTCAGGACTTAAACTGCAGGAATCAGTGCGTTTGAACCTTTTGCGGACATTTCAGCACTTCAACTCCCACAAGCCCCAGCAATGACTTATTGAGGGCGGGACTTTGTGATTATTAAGGGAGTTGGCCCGCAGCATGCACGAACTTCCTCTATGACCCATGAAGAAGAGGAAACTCGAAACGCGTCGGAACTGGGGGAAGCTGCATTACTTACCTGCTTGTGTAACACGTCCATACCTGATTGCAAATAAAGGCTGGTAACCCCGTGAAGGCTCGAGTGCATTTCTGAGTGAGCTGCCAATGTGGAGAAATATACTGAGGCGGACGGTCATCTGCCAGAAACTGCACCATACCAGGAATAGAAGGGAGCCGCAGGCACGAATACATCGTTCCAAATTGTGGGGCTGACATGCAGGATTGAGGACGTGACATCAAGCGGGGGTCCACTCAGGACTTAAACTGCAGGAATCAGTGCGTTTGAACCTTTTGCGGACATTTTGGCACTTCAACTCCCACAAGCCCCAGCAATGCCTTATTGAGGGCGGGACTTTGTGATTATTAAGGGAGTTGGCCCGCAGCATGCACAAACTTCCTCTATGACCCATGAAGAAGAGGAAACTCGAAACGCGTCGGAACTGGGGGAAGCTGCATTACTTACCTGCTTCTGTAACACGTCCATACCTGATTGCAAATAAAGGCTGGTAACCCCGTGAAGGCTCGAGTGCGTTTCTGAGTGAGCTACCAATGTGGAGAAAAATATCGAGGCGGACGCACATCCGCCAGAAACTGCACCATCCCAGGAATAGAAGGGAGCCGCAGGCACGAATACATCGTTCCAAATTGAGGGGCTGACATGCAGGATTGAGGACGTGACATCAAGCGGGGGTCCACTCAGGACTTAAACTGCAGGAATCAGTGCGTTTGAACCTTTTGTGGACATATCGGCACTTCAACTCCCACAAGCCCCAGCAATGCCTTATTGAGGGCGGGACTTTGTGATTATTAAGGGAGTTGGCCCGCAGCATGCACGAACTTCCTCTATGACCCATGAAGAAGAGGAAACTCGAAACGCGTCGGAACTGGGGGAAGCTGCATTACTTACCTGCTTGTGTAACACGTCCATACCTGATTGCAAATAAAGGCTGGTAACCCCGTGAAGGCTCGAGTGCGTTTCTGAGGGAGCTACCAATGTGGAGAAAAATATTGAGGCGGACGCACATCCGCAGGCACGAATACATCGTTCCAAATTGTGGGGCTGACACGCAGGATTGAGGACGTGACATCAAGCGGGGGTCCACTCAGGACTTAAACTGCAGGAATCAGTGCGTTTGAACCTTTTGTGGACATTTCGGCACTTGAACTCCCACAAGCCCCAGCAATGCCTTATTGAGGGCGGGACTTTGTGATTATTAAGGGAGTTGGCCCGCAGCATGCATGAACTTCCTCTATGACCCATGAAGAAGAGGAAACTCGAAACGCATTGGAACTGGGGGAAGCTGCATTACTTATCTGCTTGTGTAACACGTCCATACCTGATTGCAAATAAAGGCTGGTAAACCTGTGAAGGCTCGAGTGCGTTTCTGAGTGAGCTATCAATGTGGAGAAAAATATCGAGGCGGACGCTCATCCACCAGAAACTGCACCATCCCAGGAATAGAAGGGAGCCGCAGGCACGAATACATCATTCCAAATTGTGGGGCTGGCACGGAGGATTGAGGACGTGACATCAAGCGGGGGTCCACTCAGGACTTAAACTGCAGGAATCAGTGCGTTTGAACCTTTTGCGGACATTGCGGCACTTCAACTCCCACAAGCCCCAGCAATGCCTTATTGAGGGCGGGACTTTGTGATTATTAAGGGAGTTGGCCCGCAGCATGCACGAACTTCCTCTATGACCCATGAAGAAGAGGAAACTCGAAACGCGTCGGAACTGGGGGAAGCTGCATTACTTACCTGCTTGTGTAACACGTCCATACCTGATTGCAAATAAAGGCTGGTAACCCCGTGAAGGCTCGAGTGCATTTCTGAGTGAGCTGCCAATGTGGAGAAATATATTGAGGCGGACGGTCATCCGCCAGAAACTGCACCATACCAGGAATAGAAGGGAGTCGCAGGCACAAATACATTGTTCCAAATTGTGGGGCTGACATGCAGGATTGAGGACGTGACATCAAGCGGGGGTCCACTCAGGACTTAAACTGCAGGAATCAGTGCGTTTGAACCTTTGCGGACATTTCGGCACTTCAACTCCCACAAGCCCCAGCAATGCCTTATTGAGGGCGGGACTTTGTGATTATTAAGGAGTTGGCCCGCAGCATGCACAAACTTCCTCTATGACCCATGAAGAAGAGGAAACTCGAAACGCGTCGGAACTGGGGGAAGCTGCATTACTTACCTGCTTGTGTAACACGTCCATACCTGATTGCAAATAAAGGCTGGTAACCCCGTGAAGGCTCGAGTGCATTTCTGAGTGAGCTACCAATGTGGAGAAAAATATCGCGGCGGACGCACATCCGCCAGAAACTGCACCATCCCAGGAATAGAAGGGAGCCGCAGGCACGAATACATCGTTCCAAATTGTGGGGCTGACACGCAGGATTGAGGACGTGACATCAAGCGGGGGTCCACTTAGGACTTAAACTGCAGGAATCAGTGCGTTTGAACCTTTTGCGGACATTTCGGCACTTCAACTCCCACAAGCCCCAGCAATGCCTTATTGAGGGTGGGACTTTGTGATTATTAAGGGAGTTGGCCCGCAGCATGCACGAACTTCCTCTATGACCCATGAAGAAGAGGAAACTCAAAACGCGTCGGAACTGGGGGAAGCTGCATTACTTATCTGCTTGTGTAACACGTCCATACCTGATTGCAAATAAAGGCTGGTAAACCCGTGAAGGCTCGAGTGCGTTTCTGAGTGAGCTACCAATGTGGAGAAAAATATCGAGGCGGACGCTCATCCACCAGAAACTGCACCATCCCAGGAATAGAAGGGAGCCGCAGGCACGAATACATCGTTCCAAATTGTGGGGCTGGCACGCAGGATTGAGGACGTGACATCAAGCGGGGGTCCACTCAGGACTTAAACTGCAGGAATCAGTGCGTTTGAACCTTTGCGGACATTTCGGCACTTCAACTCCCACAAGCCCCAGCAATGCCTTATTGAGGGCGGGACTTTGTGATTATTAAGGGAGTTGGCCCGCAGCATGCACAAACTTCCTCTATGACCCATGAAGAAGAGGAAACTCGAAACGCGTCGGAACTGGGGGAAGCTGCATTACTTACCTGCTTGTGTAACACGTCCATACCTGATTGCAAATAAAGGCTGGTAACCCCGTGAAGGCTCGAGTGCGTTTCTGAGTGAGCTACCAATGTGGAGAAAAATATCGAGGCGGACGCTCCTCCACCAGAAACTGCACCATCCCAGGAATAGAAGGGAGCCGCAGGCACGAATACATTGTTCCAAATTGTGGGGCTGGCACGCAGGATTGAGGACGTGACATCAAGCGGGGGGTCCACTCAGGACTTAAACTGCAGGAATCAGTGCGTTTGAACCTTTTGCGGACATTTCAGCACTTCAACTCCCACAAGCCCCAGCAATGCCTTATTGAGGGCGGGACTTTGTGATTATTAAGGGAGTTGGCCCGCAGCATGCACGAACTTCCACTATGACCCATGAAGAAGAGGAAACTCGAAACGCGTCGGAACTGGGGGAAGCTGCATTACTTACCTGCTTGTGTAACACGTCCATACCTGATTGCAAATAAAGGCTGGTAACCCCGTGAAGGCTCGAGTGCATTTCTGAGTGAGCTGCCAATGTGGAGAAATATATTGAGGCGGACGGTCATCCGCCAGAAACTGCACCATACCAGGAATAGAAGGGAGCCGCAGGCACGAATACATCGTTCCAAATTGTGGGGCTGACATGCAGGATTGAGGACGTGACATCAAGCGGGGGTCCACTCAGGACTTAAACTGCAGGAATCAGTGCGTTTGAACCTTTTGCGGACATTTCGGCACTTTTCAACTCCCACAAGCCCCAGCAATGCCTTATTGAGGGCGGGACTTTGTGATTATTAAGGGAGTTGGCCCGCAGCATGCACAAACTTCCTCTATGACCCATGAAGAAGAGGAAACTCGAAATGCATCGGAACTGGGGGAAGCTGCATTACTTACCTGCTTCTGTAACACGTCCATACCTGATTGCAAATAAAGGCTGGTAACCCCGTGAAGGCTCGAGTGCGTTTCTGAGTGAGCTACCAATGTGGAGAAAAATATCGAGGCGGACGCACATCCGCCAGAAACTGCACCATCCCAGGAATAGAAGGGAGCCGCAGGCACGAATACATCGTTCCAAATTGTGTGGCTGACATGCAGGATTGAGGACGTGACATCAAGCGGGGGTCCACTCAGGACTTAAACTGCAGGAATCAGTGCGTTTGAACCTTTTGCGGACATTTCGGCACTTCAACTCCCACAAGCCCCAGCAATGCCTTATTGAGGGCGGGACTTTGTGATTATTAAGGGAGTTGGCCCACAGCATGCACGAACTTCCTCTATGACCCATGAAGAAGAGGAAACTCGAAACGCGTCGGAACTGGGGGAAGCTGCATTACTTATCTCCTTGTGTAACACGTCCATACCTGATTGCAAATAAAGGCTGGTAAACCCGTGAAGGCTCGAGTGCTTTTCTGAGTGAGCTACCAATGTGGAGAAAAATATCGAGGCGGACGCTCATCCACCAGAAACTGCACCATCCCAGGAATAGAAGGGAGCCGCAGGCACGAATACATCGTTCCAAATTGTGGGGCTGGCACGCAGGATTGAGGACGTGACATCAAGCGGGGGTCCACTCAGGACTTAAACTGCAGGAATCAGTGCGTTTGAACCTTTTGCGGACATTGCGGCACTTCAACTCCCACAAGCCCCAGCAATGCCTTATTGAGGGCGGGACTTTGTGATTATTAAGGGAGTTGGCCCGCAGCATGCACGAACTTTCTCTATGACCCATGAAGAAGAGGAAACTCGAAACGCGTCGGAACTGGGGGAAGCTGCATTACTTACCTGCTTGTGTAACACGTCAATACCTGATTGCAAATAAAGGCTGGTAACCCCGTGAAGGCTCGAGTGCGTTTCTGAGTGAGCTACCAATGTGGAGAAAAATATCGAGGCGGACGCTCATCCGCCAGAAACTGCACCATACCAGGAATAGAAGGGAGCCGCAGGCACGAATACATCGTTCCAAATTGTTGGGCTGACACGCAGGATTGAGGACGTGACATCAAGCGGGGGTCCACTCAGGACTTAAACTGCAGGAATCAGTGCGTTTGAACCTTTTGCGGACATTTCAGCACTTCAACTCCCAAAATCCCCAGCAATGCCTTATTGAGGGCGGGACTTTGTGATTATTAAGGGAGTTGGCCCGCAGCATGCACGAACTTCCTCTATGACCCATGAAGAAGAGGAAACTCGAAACGCGTCGGAACTGGGGGAAGCTGCATTACTTACCTGCTTGTGTAACACGTCCATACCTGATTGCAAATAAAGGCTGGTAACCCCGTGAAGGCTCGAGTGCATTTCTGAGTGAGCTGCCAATGTGGAGAAATATATTGAGGCGGACGGTCATCCGCCAGAAACTGCACCATACCAGGAATAGAAGGGAGCCGCAGGCACGAATACATCGTTCCAAATTGTGGGGCTGACATGCAGGATTGAGGACGTGACATCAAGCGGGGGTCCACTCAGGACTTAAACTGCAGGAATCAGTGCGTTTGAACCTTTTGCGGACATTTTGGCACTTCAACTCCCACAAGCCCCAGCAATGCCTTATTGAGGGCGGGACTTTGTGATTATTAAGGTTGTTGGCCCGCAGCATGCACGAACTTCCTCTATGACCCATGAAGAAGAGGAAACTCGAAACGCGTCGGAACTGGGGGAAGCTGCATTACTTACCTGCTTCTGTAACACGTCCATACCTGATTGCAAATAAAGGCTGGTAACCCCGTGAAGGCTCGAGTGCGTTTCTGAGTGAGCTACCAATGTGGAGAAAAATATCGAGGCGGACGCACATCCGCCAGAAACTGCACCATCCCAGGAATAGAAGGGAGCCGCAGGCACGAATACATCGTTCCAAATTGTGGGGCTGACATGCAGGATTGAGGACGTGACATCAAGCGGGGGTCCACTCAGGACTTAAACTGCAGGAATCAGTGCGTTTGAACCTTTTGCGGACATTGCGGCACTTCAACTCCCACAAGCCCCAGCAATGCCTTATTGAGGGCGGAACTTTGTGATTATTAAGGGAGTTGGCCCGCAGCATGCACGAACTTCCTCTATGACACATGAAGAAGAGGAAACTCGAAACGCGTCGGAACTGGGGGAAGCTGCATTACTTACCTGCTTGTGTAACACGTCAATACCTGATTGCAAATAAAGGCTGGTAACCCCGTGAAGGCTCGAGTGCGTTTCTGAATGAGCTACCAATGTGGAGAAAAATATTGAGGCGGACGCTCATCCGCAGAAACTGCACCATCCCAGGAATAGAAGGGAGCCGCAGGCACGAATACATATTCCAAATTGTGGGGCTGACACGCAGGATTGAGGACGTGACATCAAGCGGGGGTCCACTCAAGACTTTAACTGCAGGAATCAATGCGTTTGAACCTTTTGCGGACATTTCGGCACTTCAACTCCCACAAGCCCCAGCAATGCCTTATTGAGGGTGGGACTTTGTGATTATTAAGGGAGTTGGCCCGCAGCATGCACGAACTTCCTCTATGACCCATGAAGAAGAGGAAACTCGAAACGCGTCGGAACTGGGGGAAGCTGCATTACTTACCTGCTTGTGTAACACGTCCATACCTGATTGCAAATAAAGGCTGGTAACCCCGTGAAGGCTCGAGTGCATTTCTGAGTGCGCTGCCAATGTGGAGAAATATATTGAGGCGGACGGTCATCCGCCAGAAACTGCACCATACCAGGAATAGAAGGGAGCCGCAGGCACGAATACATCGTTCCAAATTGTGGGGCTGACATGCAGGATTGAGGACGTGACATCAAGCGGGGGTCCACCTAGGACTTAAACTGCAGGAATCAGTGCGTTTGAACCTTTTGCGGACATTTCGGCACTTCAACTCCCACAAGCCCCAGCAATGCCTTATTGAGGGCGGGACTTTGTGAGTATTAAGGGAGTTGGCCCGCAGCATGCACAAACTTCCTCTATGACCCATGAAGAAGAGGAAACTCGAAACGCATCGGAACTGGGGGAACCTGCATTACTTACCTGCTTGTGTAACACGTCCATACCTGATTGCAAATAAAGGCTGGTAACCCCGTGAAGGCTCGAGTGCGTTTCTGAGTGAGCTACCAATGTGGAGAAAAATATCGAGGCGGACGCACATCCGCCAGAAACTGCACCATCCCAGGAATAGAAGGGAGCCGCAGGCACGAATACATCGTTCCAAATTGTGGGGCTGACATGCAGGATTGAGGACGTGACATCAAGTGGGGGTCCACTCAGGACTTAAACTGGAGGAATCAGTGCGTTTGAACCTTTTGCGGACATTTGGGCACTTCAACTCCCACAAGCCCCAGCAATGCCTTATTGAGGGCGGGACTTTGTGATTATTAAGGGAGTTGGCCCGCAGCATCCACAAACTTCCTCTATGACCCATGAAGAAGAGGAAACTCGAAACGCGTCGGAACTGGGGGAAGCTGCATTACTTACCTGCTTGTGTAACACGTCCATACCTGATTGCAAATAAAGGCTGGTAACCCCGTGAAGGCTCGAGTGCGTTTCTGAGTGAGCTACCAATGTGGAGAAAAATATTGAGGCGGACGCACATCCGCAGGCACGAATACATCGTTCCAAATTGTGGGGCTGACACGCAGGATTGAGGACGTGACATCAAGCGGGGGTCCACTCAGGACTTAAACTGCAGGAATCAGTGCGTTTGAACCTTTTGCGGACATTTCGGCACTTCAACTCCCACAAGCCCCAGCAATGCCTTATTGAGGGCGGGACTTTGTGATTATTAAGGGAGTTGGCCCGCAGCATGCACGAACTTCCTCTATGACCCATGAAGAAGAGGAAACTCGAAACGCGTCGGAATGGGGAAGCTGCATTACTTATCTGCTTGTGTAACACGTCCATACCTGATTGCAAATATAGGCTGGTAAACCCGTGAATGCTCGAGTGCGTTTCTGAGTGAGCTACCAATTTGGAGAAAAATATTGAGGCGGACGCTCATCCACCAGAAACTGCACCATCCCAGGAATAGAAGGGAGCCGCAGGCACGAATACATTGTTCCAAATTGTGGGGCTGGCACGCAGGATTGAGGACGTGACATCAAGCGGGGGTCCACTCAGGACTTAAACTGCAGGAATCAGTGCGTTTGAACCTTTTGCGGACATTGCGGCACTTCAACTCCCACAAGCCCCAGCAATGCCTTATTGAGGGCGGGACTTTGTGATTATTAAGGGAGTTGGCCCGCAGCATGCACGAACTTCCTCTATGACCCATGAAGAAGAGGAAACTCGAAACGCGTCGGAACTGGGGGAAGCTGCATTACTTACCTGCTTGTGTAACACGTCAATACCTGCTTGCAAATAAAGGCTGGTAACCCCGTGAAGGCTCGAGTGCGTTTCTGAGTGAGCTACCAATATGGAGAAAAATATCGAGGCGGACGCTCATCCGCCAGAAACTGCAACATCCCAGGAATAGAAGGGAGCCGCAGGAACGAATACATTGTTCCAAATTGTTGGGCTGACACGCAGGATTGAGGACGTGACATCAAGCGGGGGGTCCACTCAGGACTTAAACTGCAGGAATCAGTGCGTTTGAACCTTTTGCGGACATTTCGGCACTTCAACTCCCACAAGCCCCAGCAATGCCTTATTGAGGGCGGGACTATGTGATTATTAAGGGAGTTGGCCCGCAGCATGCACGAACTTCCTCTATGACCCATGAAGAAGAGGAAACTCGAAACGCGTCGGAACTGGGGGAAGCTGCATTACTTACCTGCTTGTGTAACACGTCCATACCTGATTGCAAATAAAGGCTGGTAACCCCGTGAAGGCTCGAGTGCATTTCTGAGTGAGCTGCCAATGTGGAGAAATATATTGAGGCGGACAGTCATCCGCCAGAAACTGCACCATACCAGGAATAGAAGGGAGCCGCAGGCACGAATACATCGTTCCAAATTGTGGGGCTGACATGCAGGATTGAGGACGTGACATCAAGCGGGGGTCCACTCAGGACTTAAACTGCAGGAATCAGTGCATTTGAACCTTTTGCGGACATTTCGGCACTTCAACTCCCACAAGCCCCAGCAATGCCTTATTGAGGGCGGGACTATGTGATTATTAAGGGAGTTGGCCCGCAGCATGCACAAACTTCCTCTATGACCCATGAAGAAGAGGAAACTCGAAACGCGTCGGAACTGGGGGTAGCTGCATTACTTACCTGCTTGTGTAACACGTCCATACCTGATTGCAAATAAAGGCTGGTAACCCCGTGAAGGCTCGAGTGCGTTTCTGAGTGAGCTACCAATGTGGAGAAATATATATATATTTTTCACCAAAGTGCCCAAAGCAATGAGAGTGCACTCGACTTCAAAAGACACCTCTCGGTTTATTTAGCAAGGAAAATGGCCTTCAGTGTTCATGTTGAATTTCAGTCTGACGCGTTTCGAGGCTCCTGCCTCTTAGTCATGGATCATTATTCAAATACTCGGCAGATGGCTCCGTTTCAGCCTGCCTCATTTAAATACCCCCAGTGGGCCTTGCGATATGCAGGATTTCTTCAATGCAGGCTGGGACTTGTTGTTCCATACGGAGTATGTTTTTTTCCCTCAGTGGGCTCTGCTTCGTGAATGATATTAAAATATATTATGTTACCCTCCAGTGGGCCATGGCACTGAGCACATTTATATTTTCCACTTCTGAAGTGCTGCAAACCGAGTTAGGCACAGTTCCAACTCACAGCCTTTCCCTCGTAGTCTAGGAAATGGTGCAACTCTACACGGCAGGGCTGTTGTGTTAACATTTTTCACCAAAGTGCCCAAAGCAATGAGAGTGCACTCAACTTCAAAAGAAACCTCTCGGTTTATTTAGCAAGGAAAACGGGCTTCAGTGTTCATGTTGAATTTCAGTCCGACGCGTTTCGAGGCTCCTGCCCCTTAGTCATGGATCATTATTCAAATACTCGGCAGATGGCTCCGTTTCAGCCTGCCTCATTTAAATACCCCCAGTGGGCCTTGCGATATGCAGGATTTCTTCAATGCAGGCTGGGACTTGTGGTTCCATACGGAGTATGTTTTTTTCCCTCAGTGGGCTCTGCTTCGTGAATGATATTAAAATATATTATGTTACCCTCCAGTGGGCCATGGCACTGAGCACGTTTATATTTTTCGCTTCTGAAGTGCTGCAAACCGAGATAGGCACAGTTCCAACTCACAGCCTTTCCCTCGTAGTCTAGGAAATGGTGCAACTCTCCACGGCAGGGCTGTCGTGTTAACATTTTTCACCAAAGTGCCCAAAGAAATGAGAGTGCACTCGACTTCAAGAGAAACCTCTCGGTTTATTTAGCAAGGAAAACGGGCTTCAGTGTTCATGTTGAATTTCAGTCCGACGCGTTTCGAGGCTCCTGGTCCTTAGTCATGGATCATTATTCAAATACTCGGCAGATGGCTCCGTTTCAGCCTGCCTCATTTAAATACCCCCGTGGGCCTTGCGATATGCAGGATTTCTTCAATGCAGGCTGGGACTTGTGGTTCCATACGGAGTATGTTTTTTTCCCTCAGTGGGCTCTGCTTCGTGAATGATATTAAAATATATTATGTTACCCTCCAGTGGGCCATGGCACTGAGCACGTTTATATTTTCCGCTTCTGAAGTGCTGCAAACCAAGTTAGGCACAGTTCCAACTCACAGCCTTTCCCTCGTAGTCTAGGAAATGGTGCAACTCTCCACGGCAGGGCTGCCGTGTTAACATTTTTCACCAAAGTGCCCAAAGCAATGAGAGTGCACTCGACTTCAAAAGAAACCTCTCGGTTTATTTAGCAATGAATACGGGCTTCAGTGTTCATGTTGAATTTCAGTCCGACGCGTTTCGAGGCTCCTGCCTCTTAGTCATGGATCATTATTCAAATACTCGGCAGATGGCTCCTTTTCAGCCTGCCTCATTTAAATACCCCCAGTGGGCCTTGCGATATGCAGGATTTCTTCAATGCAGGCTGGGACTTGTGGTTCCATACGGAGTATGTTTTTTTCCCTCAGTGGGCTCTGTTTCGTGAATGATATTAAAATATATTATGTTACCCTCCAGTGGGCCATGGCACTGAGCATGTTTATATTTTCCGCTTCTGAAGTGCTGCAAACCGAGTTAGGTACAGTTCCAACTCACAGCCTTTCCCTCGTAGTCTAGGAAATGGTGCAACTCTCCACGGCAGGGCTGCCGTGTTAACATTTTTCACCAAAGTGCCCAAAGCAATGAGAGTGCACTCGACTTCAAACAAAACCTCTCGGTTTATTTAGCAAGGAAAACGGGCTTCAGTGTTCATGTTGAATTTCAGTCCAACGCGTTTCGAGGCTCCTGCCTCTTAGTCATGGATCATTATTCAAATACTCGGCAGATGGCTCCGTTTCAGCCTGCATCATTTAAATACCCCCAGTGGGCCTTGCTATATGCAGGATTTCTTCAATGCAGGCTGGGACTTGTGGTTCCATACGGAGTATGTTTTTTCCCTCAGTGGGTTCTGCTTCGTGAATGATATTAAAATATATTATGTTACCCTCCAGTGGGCCATGGCACTGAGCACGTTTATATTTTCCGCTTCTGAAGTGCTGCAAACCGAGTTAGGCACAGTTCCAACTCACAGCCTTTCCCTCGTAGTCTAGGAAATTGGGCAACTCTCCATGGCAGGGCTGCCGTGTTAACATTTTTCACCAAAGTGCCCAAAGCAATGAGAGTGCACTCGACTTCAAAAGAAACCTCTCGGTTTATTTAGCAAGGAAAACGGGCTTCAGTGTTCATGTTGAATTTCAGTCCGACGCGTTTCGAGGCTCCTGCCTCTTAGTCATGGATCATTATTCAAATACTCGGCAGATGGCTCCGTTTCAGCCTGCCTCATGATATTAAAATATATTATGTTACCCTCCAGTGGGCCATGGCACTGAGCACGTTTATATTTTCCGCTTCTGAAGTGCTGCAAACCGAGTTAGGCACAGTTCCAACTCACAGCCTTTCCCTCACCAAAGTGCCCAAAGCAATGAGAGTGCACTCGACTTAATAGGGTAACATGGCACTTTAAATAGAGAGTTCCTACCTTCTAGCGTTGTCATGTGATCAAGGCCGCGTTATGGCGGTATGGAGAAGCACTAAATAAAGACTACATTGCACTCAATTGGGTCCACTCTCGTTCTTTCGTGGAGGAGTATTTTGGATATATTGGGTCCGTGTTCGTCTTTTCCAGGGGAAACTGGAGGTTTTGAGACGAAGCCAACGATATATATATATATATATATATATTACCTACTGGCGGTCGCCAGTAGGTAGTTATAGTTAGGACAACGTTTCCATAGGAAAAGCATTTTTTGATGTGCTTATAACTTTGGCGTCGTTTGACGAATCTTTACGAAATTTTCCAAAAAGTTCCTCTTTTCAGGTCAGCTCCTATCCTAAAAGTGTGGGGGATTCGTCAAGGGGGCTAAGAAAAAGGGGGGTCCCAAAACGTGTTTTCTCCATGCAATTTCCATAGGAAACTTTAGACAAGGCTACAGGTCAAACTGCTGAAAGGAATTACGCCAAATTTGGCACAGAGAAAGGTCTTGGTCCAGAAAGCACGCTTTTGTTTAAATCGGGTAAATCCGTTCAGTAGTTTTAGAGAAATATCAAACTTTCCAGATATCGATATTTAAGAATTCTTACATCTGATTAGCTGAAGCGTTACGAGCACGAGCTTGCGGCTCATTGGCTGCGAACTGTTGAAACTAGTAAGTGTTGGCAGCCATTTTGTGATTCAGTCCGTCAGCTCACAACTCTCCCTCTACAAGGCATCAGGTCCGTAGTTCTACCTCTGCGAGGCAACGCTAAAAATATACCGCTGCTCTGTCTGTGCGAGATACCCGTTTCACAGTCCCTCTCCCCACATCACCAGCTCGCATCTATGCCTTTAGAAGCCAGTCCATCGGCTCGCAGCTCTGCGACTGCGAGCTGTGAGCCATTTTGTGACTCAGTCCATCAGCTCGCATCTCTCCCTCTAAAAGGCATCAGATCCGTAATTCTACCTCTGTGAGGCAATACTGAAAATATCCCGCAGGTCTGTCTGTGCGAGATACTCCTTTTACACTCCCTCTCCCCACATCATCAGCTCGCGGCTAAGCCTTTAGAAGCCAGTCCGTTGGCTCGCAGCTCTGTGTCTGCGAGCCGTCGGGCCCACAGCTCTACCTCTGTGAGCCACCTCGTTAGCTCGTAGCTGTGTCTGTGCTAGCAGGCTCGTCGGCCCATTACTCTCCCTCTGCGAGTTAGCCCGTCGGGTTGCAGCTCGGAGGGCTCGCAGCTGTATCTCTGCGAGCCAGCCCGTTAACTGATAGCTGTGTGTCTGCTAGCAGGCCTGTTGGCCTGTTGGTCTCCATCTGCAAGTCAGGCCACAGCTCTCCCTCTGCGAGCCAGTACGGTGCTGTGCTGTGCTTTTGCGAGCCAACGGCTCGTAGGTCTCCCTCTGCGAGCTGAGCTCACGGGCCGCAGCTCTTCCTCTGCGAGCCTGCCCGACGGCCCACAGGTGTCCCTCTGCTAGCCGAAATGGGGAATATAAGGCGGCTCTAAAAAGAGCCCTTGTGTTTATTAGTTGGAGCTACATGTAAGTGCGAATGCTCAGCTTCAGGTTAATCAGGAAAACTCGGTTTCCCTCATCTGTGAAGTGTACTCCATCACTTCTGTAGATATCAGCCATATCAAAACGTATGTTGTTGTTGCAAATCGACCCCATTCTATGGTCTCTGAGGTATGCAGACACAGCTTTGTTGACATTCTTCCTAGATTTTTCAATCTTATGACAAAATTGGTTTGACCATTTCCACTTCTGTCTTTGGCATATATTGGAAAGACAGTTTGAGGCAAAAGTAACATCAATTGTCCTAAGGTGTCCTTCATAAGCATTTCCAAACCTAGCCCAGTCAATGTGCCTAGGTGGTTACCACCACAGTGCACAATCATGAGATCAGGGTGTTGGAGATGCAAACAGGTTTTAACCAAAGGGAGCAATTGATGCCACTTCAATCCTCTCTGTGCAAACCATTTAATTTAATGTGCACATTTTGTAAACCTAGGTCTAAGTCAATACGTCTCTGTTCTGCATACCTCTTGCACAAGAAAACATAGTTATGTCCTACAATCCACACTAGCATTTTGAAGGTATGGCTAGAAGATATGGATAAATGTTTGTAGCTCATGCAGTCCGTTCGTAGAATAAGAGATATGTTTAAACATGGGGAACTACTTTTTTTTTACATATAAAACGTTAACCGATTGGGAGATTAAATGTATTGTGTCCTAAAAAGTAGGGTGTATATTAGTTTGATGAAAAGCATCTTTGTGATTGGTTAATAAAAAGCCGTTTATACGTGGAGTACATATTATACGATGAAATTTACTCAGCTCAACCACACCTGCTAATTGTATTTGGAAGGTGCAATTCAAACTTGAAAGAATGGTGAACTTTTGACCTCCACGTGCCGTTAAATGTTGGAGAAAATGTTGCAAAAAAAAATCAGTTGGTTTAAAAAAATGATGAACTTTTAACCTGCACGTGTCGTAGAATGTTCTAGGAAGTGTTGATACAATACGTTGAACTTTTCACCTGTATGTGTCCTAAAAAAACTGTTTATATGGAAAGTTCAAAAATAACCAATAAAGAGAGGTTTTGCAATCGAAAAAAAAAAGGAACTATTCTGATTTGTTCTTTACATGTATTTATGTGTGGAGCAACAGGGAAATTGTGCCACTCTTGATGAAAGCGGTGCATTACATGTACTGTGTGACAAGAAAAGAATTGCATGCGCTTGTGACATTTGAAGTCTGCATACCAACTACGAAGGTAAATTAGAAATTAAGATGGTGTGTTATGTGTTTTGTAGTAGTGGTTAAGTATTTGAGACGATATTTTTAACTTTGAAAGTATTTTTTATTTCTAAATAACATAATGTTAGTAAAGTCTGGTGTTTTATTGGTTCTAAAATATGCATAATGTGTAACTAGTCGTTAAACAAGTACTTTATATATGTTTAGGAGTTTTCACAAAGAAAAAGTGTAAGTTGTTATCTGTAAAAGACTGTGGGCCATATTCTCAAGATCGAGCGATAACATTATCGCCGCTTTAGCGGCAGTTTCCTGCCGCTAAAGCGGCGATAATGTTATCGCCATTCTTGTGAATATAGCCCTGTATGGGTTTGGAAATTCGATGTAGCGTTAATTTCGATTTGTATATCTATTCTGGCGAGATAAACAGAATGTCGCACGTTTGGAAGTTATGCTCAGTCTGGAAATAGTGGAGAAGGGGTGACAGTAGAAAATTCATGTGTTATTAAGTTAACAGAGATGGGAAAAAAAGAAGAAATGTTATGTGCACAGTTTGTGGTCTCATTTTTTACACTGAGAGGTAGATTTCAATGTCAGTCAAGGATGGTGTGGTACTGCGAGGCTTTGCATTTGGGTGTTCTTAGGAAATCTAAGTTGTTAGGGAGCGTTTCTTCAGAAGTCATTTTTTTTACATATGTGAGAAATAAAAAATAAATGAAAATGTTCTTAGTAAATTTTCTATACGATTTTTTCACACTAGTAAACTAACTGTGATTATAAGTGATGAAAATTGTTAGGTGTGAGAAGTTGGCCTGGCATATGCTGTCCACTAATTATAGTGGGCACCGTGCACCAGTCCAAATCGACTCTTATGGTAGGTAGGTTAAAGACAACCTTATTGAAAACTATCCTAGTGGTAGCTATGGAGAGCAGCCTTCAGGCTAAGTCTTGAAGGAATGTAAAGCAGCTTGTTTTACCAGTCTATAATCTCTTGAGTGACCAAATGAAAGAGCACCACACCAGGTATATATTCAAAATATATGTATTTATTACTAAACACACCCCTCTAGTCTCTTTATGAGGCTAGAGTTCAAAGTACATAGGTTATAAGATCTTAAATCACAGTAATAGCACAAATACACGTTTGGGCCCTAGGGGCGTACCAAACCATATACCAATAAAGTGGTATGCGAACCACGACTGAACTAGACACTAGGCCTAGAGCCTCTAGAAGTGCTTGGACCACAAGGAACCACCCAAGGTAGTGACACAGGGGACCCACGGGAGACGCGTGCAGTGTAAATACACAACCGCGATACGCCGTTAACTTCTAGGGAGAAAGTCGGGATCGGGAAAATAGAGGAAAGGGACACTTTAAAGAGGACTAGGACAAAACCCTTTGAGATCTAGGACTTTGAAGAGTCTCTACCCATGGGAGCACTGGAGTACTCGTGTTACCTCAGCCCAGGGAAGCCGGGTGCATAGGTGCCTTTCGGGGTCGGGTTTCGTCGTCGGTTCTTATGGCGATCTGCTGCAAAGTGCTGCTGGCGACCAGGAGAAAAAGTGTCCGGGTGGATCCAAGAGTGGATCGGAGTTCTGAAGAACCTGAAAGCAGAGGGGACAGAGTCTGGGCCACTAGCCAGTGACCAGGGAGGCGATGGACAGATGCCCACCGATGTCAAGTGCTTCAGGTTCGATGACGGTTGTCTTGACTCTTCAGCCACGAGGTTCGGGAGGCGTTGTTGGCGACCAGGAGCAGGATTCGGGCTGTTGCTCAATGTCTGTCGAGTGCAGAGGTGTCGGCGACCAGATTGGACCCAACAAGCCTTGGCAACGGCAAGTCTCGAGTAAAATGTAGATCATCGATGATGCAGACCAGGAAGGTCTGGGGAACTCACCCAGCGAGGGTAAGTGAGGGCAGGCCTGGAGCAACCAGACTGCCAAGTAAAGAAAAGATTGGCCTTCGTTAAGGGCTACTAGCCAACGGGCTAGCGACCGCAAAGGAGCCTCGTGACGCCGCACGTGGAGCTGGCTTACAGGACACTCGTGGAGTAGGGGCCAGTGATCTTCGGTGCAGGTGGTGCTGGAGGCTAGGGCTACTCGGAGCCCAAAGCACGACTTCTTGGGAGACCCAGAAGATGGTGCACTTGCAAGTGTGCTCGGTGTCCAGGGGTCACGGTCTCAAGTCACTCACGATAGCCACGGGCCTCAGCTTTGCTGGGGACTCAGGGTAGCCTCGGGGAAGTCTGAGAATCCACCTCTGGTGATGCGATGACTTCGGCGTCCGACGGGAGCTTCAGTGATGCAAACCGGACAGATGCTTCTTTGGTGCCTGCCAAGCAGATGAGTCACTCCTTGACCCCAAGGGAGATTCTTCAGTCCTCTAATCGTGAGTAGAGCATCGAAGGTCCAGGATTCTGTTTCAGAGTTTCGTCCAGGTATAATCTAAAGTCCTAAGGACTGGGTTCCTACCTTTATTCTAAAGATAGGGGTTGGACTACTCTGTGGCCCCACCTATGGGTGGGTCAGGGCAGAGAAGTGGCTACACCCCTTTCCCTTTGTCCAGTTTGCGCCAAAGCAGGGGCTGCAAGCCCCTGATCCGGTTTGAACTGGGGTATGCACAGGGACACCAAATGTGCCCCCAGTGCAGGACTTCAAAGCACCCGAAAGTGCTCCCGCCCAGCCCCAATACACATTGTCCTGTCTGGGGAGGTGGTCACACCTCCCTGGGACAGGAAACCTATTGTCCAGGCCTCCCCTGCCGGAGTTTCGTCCAGCAGCAGGAGGCCAGACTCGTGTCTGTGGCAGCAGCATCCATTTTGTGATGCCAGGGCTCTGGAAAGAAGTTACCAGACTCGTCAGAGTTAACATGCCTTTCCCTCTAGAAGGGTGGAATGCTACCCCCGCCGCCAGGATTGGCGGGGGGTAGTATTCCAAGATGTTTGACACCAAACACGACATGTTTAGGTGCAGCCATTCCATAGTTAGCATTTTACCGCGAGGATATAATGCGTTTGAAGTATATGGTCAGGCTGCACTACAAACAGCATCAGAGATGGTCTCCGAACGCTGCAGAGGGGCCCTGCTCATGCAGGGGCACCCTCTCACATAGGAACCATGCACTCTGCCTTTAGGATTGATAAGGCCTGCCTTAGGAGTGACTTATAGGTTTATATGTGTGTATGCATTTAGTGATATAGGTAACCTATACCACAGCAAGGGGTGCATGCACCACCTTACCCAGGCTGCAGTAGCAGACCTGGGGTGCCAGTTTGGATGGCCTACCAGGGGTGGCATAATACATGCTGCAGCCCCTGGCAGGCCTCTGAGGTACCTATGCCCTTGGTACATAGTATACCATATACTAGGGACTTACAAGGGCACTCCAGATCCCAATCAGTGATGTGCCTAAGGCACATGGAGACCCTTTTAAAGAGGAAACAGCTAGGCTGGGGTTCTGAATAGCAGGGCCCCAGCCAGACTAATGTCGAAAACCAGTGAAGTATCAGCAAAAAGTGGGGGTACCCCTGTGAAGCAGATCCTACTCTCCTACATTAGGGTGTGTCTCTGTGCTGAATGTACGCAGGACTTTAAGTGGACTGGGTGTTACCGGTGCTGAACACTGCTACCCCTTTTAGACACCCGCATTTTTTTCATCCCACTTAAAACCCTCAATATACGTATATTAAAGGAACGGTACAATAAAAGTTTAGGGATTACACCTCCGTTTCCTCTCCTCATGTGTCATCCCCATTTTGTGCACCAAACAGTGGTGTTTATAAAAATTAAGTAAGAGAGCTTTATATAGTATGAAAATAGCACTTATACCTTTATTAGCATGTTCATGGGATCTGTAGTGTAAAGAAAAGGTCGTAATCAGTTTCAATGGTACAAAAGTGAAGTAACATATGTTTGAAAGATTACATGGTTTTAGGAGTAAGGTATAGAGGTAACAAATAAGCAGTATAGTTTGTTATGTTTAAACGAGTCTGTAGTTTTGTAAATCAGATACGGCGTTAATTTGTGCAGCACACATTACACCCACAATGACCCTGGAACATGTCAATGAATGCCTTGGCACACTGCAGCACACATCCAAACGCCAAGTAGGCCCCCATCCACAATGTGCACAGAGTGACCCCCCCTATCACCAATATCACAACCTACCCTTGCACATATGCTGAATCCAGCAAACCAGCAGATCCATGACCCACACTGACTATGCAAGTAACACTGCATTTCGGATAGCATAGCAGCTGCACAAAGAAAATGACATGGCCCACGAAGCGACATGGACGGAGCCAAGTGCGGATCACATCCTCAAAGGAGCAGGTCACACTCCGACGTGTCCGCGTGCAACCACAACCCATGCCTTACAATACACGCAGCAGACCCAATGCACCAGGCCACAAAATAAGTCCGCGAGCACACAACACCCAAGTCAAAAGCAAAACAGGCCCCGAAAAGCACACAATCCAAAGGCACCCCGACTCAAGGGGAGAAGGCTACACGAAATCAGAGCTGCAGGGGCAATTCACCCACAATGCAGCCCACACACATAGCAATCACAGAACATCAGCACTGAAGGCAATGTGGTACAAAACTCCCCTCATACGGGTTCTGTGTCTGGTGTGTATGGCGGGGTGATGGCTGCATGGCTGTGTGCCCCTGACACATCAGACTGCGTAGGTGATGGGGCTGCATCAGATGTCGTCCAACACCTATGCAAAAACAATGTCTGGCTCACAGAGGCGGAGCTTGCCAAAGGGATACACCCCCATTGCACATGCGACAGTCAGTTCTTCCCTGTGTTGGGACGAGGCTCATTGTGGCACACGAGTGGACAATCTTTACAACACACCTCACAGTTAGACACCAGTGGAGTGGCATAGGCTTTATTGGCATGTGCGTGTCAGTACGGACGAGGCAACGGCCACAACAGGCACGGACATGGTTAAGACACTTATACGCAGCATGGGTACATGTCGAGGGGCAGATGATGTTGGGGATCAAATGGACAAGATTGATCACATATGGCAACGCTCACAGCCCACCTTGCCTTGCTGGACAAGTCATGTGTTGTTTGGCGTCTGCACAGTGCCCCGTGTGAGGGGGCACGACTGACTGTACGCGGGGTCTGCATGGTGCTCTGCCTCCGGGGTTTGGCAATTGTCTGCTCTGCCGAAAGTGATCAGGTGTGAGGGTCCGACAGGTTCGCATGTCATGCTACATCGCCATGTGTGTGCTCTCACCCAGCAGTGTGTCCCAATTGGCAACGTTGCCAAACAACGCTGTGTTACTCGGACCATGGACCTGCGTCGCCTTGGACAGGTGTGTGTGCACACATGTTATTCCACGCACATGCATCCAGAGCCCGACCGAAGGGAGACATGTCCTCTGTTTTGGTGGGATATGTGAGCAATCCCCACTGTGCAACAAGTTGTTGGGCCATGTGCTGTGGGTGGCAATAGGATGTGGCTGCAGGTACGTAGTTACTCGTCCATGAATGCCCGTGCAGCTTCATGTGCAATGTGTTCCAATAGTACGTTGTTGTCATGTTCAAGGAACACCAGGGTGAGCCAATCCATTAGGTGGTCCGGGCAGGTGTGCTCAGCCCACGCCGTGTCACCGATCCGCAACACAGCCCAATAGGGGATCGCCTCGATGTGGTCACTGCAGACGAGAAATTGTGCCATCTCCCATGCACAACTATCAATACATACGCAGTATGTCAAGGCATCCCATGCACGGCTGTCTCGGTTACACTCCTGTTCGTGATCCAACAGGGGGCGCAAACACAAGTCATAGTCCAATTCATCAACAGTTGTGTTGGATAGGCAGAGATCCATGGGACACTTGAATGTGCATGTTCGGCAGTGGAACCAGGGCTGGACGCAGGTGACGTGGGCAATGCGGAAGCTGAGCCTGCAACTGATCCGCAGCACTGTCAGTGGCAGTGCACCCAGTAAATGCAGCATACGTGCACGGGACTGTTCCACCTGACGGGCGTTTTGCATGTGCCCGGTATGGCCTGACATTGCGTTGGTGCGTCTCGTGAACAGGCACTCTTCTGGACTGCGGCTGTTGTGTGAAGGATATGCCACAGCTCTGAACAATAATTTGAATGTGTGTGCAACGTTGTGGGACATGGGTTGCTGTTTCCTTGGGTGTCAAGGCCTTCCCATGCGGGGGTACCACAGGCAGGGGCTTCTATGTGTGGGCTGTGGATAAGTCGGATGGTTTATTTGCGGAATGCGTGGTGTGGGAGTCGTCCCCATCTGCCATTGTATCTCTCTCAGGGTGTTCCAGGCGCGTTCGGGACCAAGGTCAGAGGTGCATGTGTCCTCCCGGCTTCTGCATTGGGACAATGGTGCTTTCATCCCTGATGTTTGTCTCACTACTACTTTCGTTTTGGGAATGTGATGTGTCTTTGGCGCTAAAATTGGGACTTGGCCTTGGGCTCATGGTGTACGGATGGCGATGCACACACATATGTGGGCATGTGGAGCCAGGTGCCCGTGCGTCCTTGCGCTGCTTGTGCTATCTCACTCCGTCTCTCTCCCTCGCTCTCTCCCTCTGTTTCGTTTGTTGCGCGCATGGCACACCATCTTGTCTTGGATTTGGTCTACCGGGCTGTGTGCTACGGATTGTCCAGTGGGAGCAGCTAGGACTCATCCTAGGGGTTGTTTCTGCTTTTGTTTGTGTGGTGTTTTGTATTGGTGGTTGCATTGCTGTATGACTGATTCTCCATTTTCTGGTCACGCATGTATGTTTATTTTGCTGCTTGTGCGACATCGGGCAAGATGTTTGTTTTGGGGTTGGTGGTGTTGGTGTGCAATTTCTTAGTCCGGTGTTGGGGGTGGTGCCGGGGGGTGTTCCGGGTGTGGGATGGGGTTGTGGGGTGTTGGCGGTGGGTGTTGTGGCCCTGTTGGGTGTCCGGGCCGCATGATGAGTTGCTCCATGGCATCTGTTGCCCTTCGGATGTTGCCCTGGGCTGTGCTCCCTTTTGTGGTGCTGGCTGCCGTCCAACTTTACACCAGGTCAGAGCAGGTGTAAATTTCCTGGTGCTAACGTGCCTTGTCGCCGGTTTTGTATTTTTATCGCGGATGTGGCTGGTCATTGTGAATGTTGAGGTGTTCTGTTGTCTCGGCTTTTGTCACGGGAATGCCTACTCTGCATCTCATTAGCGATATTTGCGAGGGTCCTCTGTGGCGATGTTTTTTGAGGCTGTTATCGCGGGTATACTGGTGGTGTGGGCTGTTAACACCGGCTTGTGAATGGGGGGGTAAATTTATCACGAGTTTGGCTGCGATAAAATGCTGTTAATTCGGCGATGGCTCCTTGTGAATATGTCCTTTAATCTTTCCCCCCTCTCCATCTCCATGTCGGTGGTTTTTGTTGCTGTCTAACAGTTGATCTGTACTTGTTTATGTACATCCACAATGAAATGTAAGCCTGTACCATATTTTTGCTAATATGGTGCAGTGTTATGCTTGCTAAGTTGCCGATAGAAGTGTTAAACTAATAAGGGTAACGTTTACATGTGCCATTTAGTTGAGAATATCACTCTAAGTATACAGATAACAATTTTACAAAATAGTATCTACAAAGTTATCTGTAGTGGGTTGCAGAGGAAGTGGCGTGGGACGGTGGGGTGCATGGGTCGGGGGTGGGGTGGGGGGGCGAGGGGCAAAGTAGGAGGTAGTGGAGTCACATATAAAATGGGAAGGTGAATCTAAATAATTCAATAAATACGTGCTGTATGTCGGATAACACTACCTGCCACCCTACTGTTCCCTTATTCCGCTCCAGTACCATGCAGCATTTCCTCTGCAAGCCGCCACTGGAACTTATATAATTGTATGTGATTATTTTGACATATTGAACAGATATAACAAATAATTGAAACTTTTTTTCATTCTCAGAAAATTGTTTGGATTAAAAATTGAAAATGCCTAGAAGAACTGAAAAAAAAAGGAAAAACAAAAAGGCAATCTACTTAAAGAAAAGTCAAAAATGTGGATTAGAAGAAAATCAGAGTACTACAAAAATAGTTTCTTCTGGTAAAAACACTAGACAATTTCTAAAAAAGTACTACGAACATTTAATGAAAATAACATCACACAAAGGAAAAATAAGACAAAAACAATTTCAAGAAATTCGTCAAAGAGTTTTTTGAAATAGAGTAATTCAGAATTTAATAAAAGGATGCCGCAAATATAAAAAGAAAGTGCTGCAATTGAAACAGAAACAGCGTGTTGAAAGCATGGTGGATACTGCTTTTAAGTTAAAACAAAAGATATTCATTTTCATTTTGAAGAGGATGAAAGTGTTGGATAAAACAATGAAGATTCTGAAAGACAAAAGTTAAAAAAAAGACGTGTGAACAGAAGCAACTTTTGTAAAATCTTCAGTGGAAAATGGAAACATACATCTAATAGTGAACCTTTTTTTAATGAAGAGAGTTACTTCCAAGAAAATAGTTTACCATTTTCAGTTGATACTGGAGGTCGTTGCTACGAAGTTCAGAATAGTTGTCCTGTTGCAAAAGAGGAAATGGTTACTATTAGTGCAGAACAGTTAATAGCTGAAGAAGTGCAAGGGAAACGCACACAAGCTCCTGTGTATAAGTGGGGTTGTAGCAGTATTTGTAGTATTCGACAGGAATCTATTGATATAATGCGAAATTTGTTATGAGAATATACACTGAAAAGTGTAAAACAGAAGATTATGTTGTTACAAACACTAGATCCTTGTAATGTAAGAACATATACTGAGAAACATGGGCATTCTCTGGCTTGTCTTTCAAGAAAAGTGTGTAAAAGTGTTTTTCATCACTTAAGGATGTTAGCAGTACACCATTCAGAAATGCGGATGTTTGTAAGGAAACTGTACTATGTAAAAAGTCCTGCATTATGTTTAGGTGAACTAAATACAGCTCTTTTACACGGTTCTTTATCAGATGTACAAAAAAAGTGTGATGATATTCAGTTCCGATATTTTGGTTCAGAAGAGCAGTGTATAGAAAGTGAAAGTTTGACAATTACAGATGTTGAAGAAGACGGGAAAGTGATTAAGATAGATCAGTTTGAAGAAGAAATTGGAAAGTTTAACATAGTGTGCTCTGAAATTCCAAACTATGTTTGTGTTTGTTGTCGACGTACTAATTATAAATTTCAAACTAGGAATGTTGATTTGTATTTGAAATCTGAAAAGAAGAAAAATGATAAATGGAAAGAATTTGCAACTTACTTGTTAGTGGAAGGTCAATTTGAGTTAGGCAGTGATTAACGTATTTGTAAATATTGTATAACAAATTAGAAGAGAACAAAATGCCCGCTAGAGCAGTACATAATAAGTTAGAATTAGTAGCTATTCTGGAGGAACTGGCAGATTTGAATACATATGAGTCAGTTCTAATTCAATCTGTTCATCCATTTCAAACTATAATTCGCATGGAGCCTAAAACAGGTAAACTGCCACCAACAGACTTACAAAGAGGGCTGAAAAGAAGAGTAGTGTACTTACCTTTGGATTTTAAGAAAAATATTGAAATATGCTGGTGGAGACAAAGATGAAAATGAAGCAGTAGTCATTCTAGTAAATGGAGTACCAACAAAGAGTCGGAAAATATGTCAAGAATTTGTGGATGTTAAAAAACTTCAAAAGGCTACGTTATATCTTGTGGAGAATAATATTTATTATAAAAGTGTAAATGTGGAACAACAGGTAATAAGTTTGGAAGATGAATCTGAAATTTCAAGTGGTCAAATAGAGAAAGTGGACAAGTCAAGGAGTGAAGAGATTTATGAACATTACACAATATGTCCTCTACATTCAAAAGAAGTAATAGGAAACAGTATTGAGTTATTTCAAATGAAAAAAGCAAAGGGAACTCCAATGAGTGTATGGGAGAAAAGCTTAGAAGCTCGTTGTTTTCCACAGCTGTTTCCTACTGGAGAAGGTGGACGATATGATGACCGACCTGTACATATTCCAGCTTCAGAATATCGCTCAACAAGATTATACTCTGAAGATCCTAGATTCCGGCAGTGTATACCATATATATTTCACCTTTTGTTTGAAAGTGATCTGTCTTCTCTGTCCTATGCAGTGAACCACATACTGAAAACTGGAGTTCATCAATCACTTCTTTCAGCGAAAGAATTTGTGGAGAAAGTTCAACAAACAGATGAAAATTTAGAAGCACAGTTAATTAATTTGATGGCATGTCATCGAGGAACAAATGGGTATTGGTATCGTCGTCATGGAGAACTGAAGTGTATGTTACGGAACTTAGGTACACCAACATGGTTTGTGACACTTAGCTGTGCAGAGTATGCATGGGAAGATTTGCTTGAATTTCTACGAGAAGCAAATTCCAATATAAAGAATGTTGAAATGAAGACACCTGGAGAACTGTGTTCTTTGGATCCTGTAAATGTGTGCAGATATTTTAATCATAGGTTTCAAGCTACGATGTCTTTCATCTGCAATAAAAAGAATCCACCTCTTGGAGAAGTTACCGATTTCTTTTGGAGAAAGGAGTACCAAGCGAGAGGTGCTCCTCATATACATATGCTATTGTGGATCAAGGATGCACCTAAATTTGGAACGGATTCAGATGACATAGTATTGTCTTTCATTGAACAGTATGTGACATGTGAGATTCCAAGAGAAGGAGGAGATAGAAGCTTGAGACAGCAAGTTTTACGTTTCCAAAGTCACCGTTGTGGAAAGTACTGCCGATGAAAATACAAGTCTAAAGGAAAATTTTATACCAAGTGTCGGTTTGGATTTCCACGTCCAGTAATTTCTAAAGTAAGAGTAAATTCTTTTTTCTTCTGTAAGGCACACAATAACTCGCAAATCTCCAAAGAATACCTACAACTTGAAAAGAACAGAACTGTCAAAGTATATTAATGACTACAATCCGGTTATTTTAAAAATGTGGAATGCAAATATGGACATCCAGTATGTTGCAGACAACTCAATTGCTGTTGCACGCTACGTTACATCATATATAACGAAATCAGAAAAAACCGAGATGAAACAAATGTGGGAAGAAATTGCACAAGAGAAAAGCCTTAGCAAAAAATTGTACAGTTTTACTTTGAAAATGCTTTCCCACAGAGAAATTGGATCGTATGAATGTTCAGACCGCTTGTCCTCTTCAAGTTTATATTCAAAATCACGAGGGATCTTTTGGGTAAGTTTAGGTCTTGCCTGCTCACGAAATAGAGTGTTGAAATCATTAGAAGAAATTGAATACTTAGCAGCAAATGAACCAGACAGTGCAGAAATTCTTAAAACTAATATGTTGGATACATACTATCCGAAAAGGAGTCGACATCTGGAACAGCTATGTCTGTATGAAGTACTTCAACATTACAGCTTCAAAAGAAATGTTAAACAGAATTTAAAACAAGGAAAATATGCAGTACTTGGATGTCATGGATGTTTAGTAAAACACACAAAAGGTAACCTTATCAACCACAAGAAACTCAGTTGTGAAACTCCAGACAAGCGAGAATTTTACTATTTAGCACTTCTCCAACTGTTCAAACCATGGCGTAGCGAAAGTGAATTACTTGGAGATTTCGACTGCTACGAAGATTCTTTTAATGCATGTAAAGATAGCATTGCATGTTCAATTTTCCCTACATATTTAAAAATGTTGAATGATGAAGTTGAACAGGAAAAGACTATTACAGCTGAAGTTGCAAATGAAAGTTCTCAAGATAGTCAAAGTTCTGGTCCATGTAGACAAGATCCACTTGGACAACCAATAGTGGAAAATGAAGCAGCGATTGCTATGCATGAAGTGGAAATTGCAATGCAACAAGCACAAGAGGAGAATATTACATTGGAAAAGTTAGAAAAACAAGTAAATATTGAACATAAAGAAATATATGTACAAGTGAGAGAACAGATGGAACATGGTTTGTTGCATGAAAAAAAGAATGTGTATGTTCATCATTTAAACCTATTCTGATGTACATCAGTGGTCAAGCTGGAACGGGTAAAAGTTTTTTAATTAAAGTTTTGACCAGTTATCTTAAAAAGACTACTGGTTCACATTTATCTTGTGTAGTAACAGCTCCAACTGGATTAGCTGCGCACAATGTTAAAGGAATTACTTTGCATAGATTACTAATGTTACCAGTTGAGCATGATAATAAATTAGAATATCAGAAGTTGTCTGGAGAAGCTTCTTATGAAGGGTCAAGAGTGCTGAAGAAGATTAAACTTTTAATTATTGATGAGGTGAGCATGGTCTCAACCTTAATTCTTGCTTTCGTGCATTTACGAATGCAACAGGTATTAAAAACAGATTACGACGTTCTCTTTGGAGGAAAACATTTAATTGTATTTGGAGATCTGCTACAACTAACTCCTGTAAATGGAGAACCAGTCTTTAAAACTCTTCTACATGAAGACACTAGGGGCCATATGTATCATTCCAAATTGCAATCGTAAACGCCGAAATTCACAGAATTTCGGCGTTCTACGATCGCATAGTGGGCTTAGTGGTATGTATTAAAGAAAAACTGCCTCGCAAAATAAGGAATCGCAAAATTTGCGATTCCCTATTTTGCAATTGCATTTAAGGAATCGCAAATTGCGATTCCTTAAATGCAATGTAAGAAGCACAAAAAAGTGCAATTTGGCCTTAAGGAATCGCAAATTACCACCAACTTCAAGTTGGTGGTAATTTGCGATTTCTTTGAAAAATTCACTTTTTTGCATTTTTCAAAGTGCAATGTGGTGCACATACATGCCCTTAGGGCATGTATGTGTGCCACATGTGCACCCATGCTTATTTCAGGGGTGCAACAGGGTGTCCCTTGCATTCTCAATTTACGATTCTCTAATTGCTAATCGCAAATTGAGAATGTCTTCCCATTCATTCCTATGGGCCTCTAGGCCCATAGGAATGAATGGGGAGAGTTTCCTTAATTGCGAATCGCACTTTGCGATTCGCAATTAAGGAATATGTAGGATTCGCAAATTTCTTTGCAAATCCTACATACATCTCGTTTTGCAATTTTCAAATAGCGATTCTCTAAAATTCGCTACTTGAGAATCGCAAAACCAAACTTTCATACATATGCCCCTAGGAAATCTTTGGGAAGTATTGGAAATGTGAATCTCTGGTTAAATTTTGAATATAAAGAACTCACTCAGAATATGCGACAAGCAAGTGATGAAGATTATGGAAATATTCTGAAAGTTGTAAGAATTGGTGTTCTAAGCAAACATGGTAAACAAGCTTTACAAAGTCGTCTACTAAAGAACTTGTTTACAACTGAAAACACACCAGCAGTAGTACTGTACAAGAACATTGCAGAAAAAAAGTCTATACTTTGCTTAATGCCTACACTGGAAGAGTGTTATACATTTAATCAAGAGCTTCTGAAATTGGAAAATCAAGAAATAGTTCACATTGAAGCTATTGATAAAAATCGAGCATCAAGGAATAACAATTCTTCTTTCAAATAAACTACAGACTAAATTGGATTCTTTGGAAAAGTCTGTATCAAAAACTGCTGGCTTAGAAATTTTTTTAGATGTATGTATAAACTGTCGGGTAATTTTGAGGCGTAATTTGAATATAGAACAAGGTTTAGTGAATGGAGCAATAGGGAAAGTTGTTGAATTTGTAAAGTATCAAAACAGAAATGCAATTGAATTCTTGAAAATTAAATTTGATCAGATTGCAGAGGTGAAACAAATTGGGCGTTGTGCTGTACGTTTTTTGCTGGTAAAAGACTTGTATGTTCGTAGAAAACAGTTTCCTTTCTGTTTAGCATATGCAATAACCATTCATAAATCTCAAGATTTAAGTGTAGATAATGCTTCAGTAAATGTTGGAAGAACTGTGTTTAAAGAGGGAATGGCATACGTTGCATTATCTTGAGTTAGAATATTGTCTGGTTTGTATTTAATTGATTTCGATGAAAACAAGGTTAGTGCTGAAGTAAATTGTGTAACAGAATATAATCGTTTAAGAAGTCTTTATGCACCAACTTTAGGTGAATATCCTATTTATGAAAAACGTGCTGTGTGTTCAAAACGCAAACATGTTGATGAATCAAGTGTGGTTGAAAAGCAGAAAAAAATTCAAGAGAAAAGAAAAGATGCAAAGAAACAGAAAATACAAACAAGTGATGATGTTGTGGGATACCAATTAGAAAATGCTTCTGGTGTCAACTGCTATGGTAATGTTATTCTAAACGTTATATTTTATCTAGAAGATCTTTATGGTGAAATTATGGAAAGTCAGGAAAAAAGATTATGTTCTGCACTTTATACTTTATTTGAACAATTGAGAACTGACAGAAGTAAGATCCATACTGCTTCTGGTATTCGACAACACTTGGATACATGTACTGGATCTTTAACGTTCAGTCCTAATATACAACAAGATGCACAAGAGTTTCTGATGGTTAAGCTTGGAGTATTAGAAGATGAAAGAATCCAGATTGAGAGTTTATTTGGACTCAGTTACAAATGGGATCACAAATGTGAACAGTGTTCATTAACTTCTAGTACTATAGTTGACAGAGAACGATTTCTATATTTAACAATACCTGACTGCAAATCTGTACCTTTTCCGAAATTAGTAAAAGAAGCAAATCATGATATGAAATGTTCTCGTTGTCAATCAGAAATGTTATCTACATTATGCCTAGAAAGATATGGAAAATATGTAATTTTAATGCTACAACGCTGTAGACCAAATGGAAGAAAAGTGGAAACGAAAATTAAAAATTTTGTTTCTAGTCAAGTATCAATTTCTGGAAGAACTTTCACAACACTGGCTATTGTTTTCCATGCTGGAGCTACTACCACATGTGGACATTATACTGTATATTTGAAATGCAAAAATGGTTGGAGTCACTGCAACGATACACACTTGGAAATTAAACCGAGATTGCCTTATGAATTATCCAACTCATACTTGATATTTCTGAAACAAAAATTTTAGATGCATTATTCGGCCTAGAGGGAAAATGGGAAGATGCTTTAAGGAATTGATACTAGATGATTTAAAAAAAAAATTCCACACATTATTTGGCCTTGAGGAAAAATGTCAACAGAAACTACACAGTAAAGGTAAGATTTAAAAATTGGAAATAGTATTGGATGTGTTATTTGTGTTGATTTGTTATTGTGGTTGTAAGAGTTAGTCATTTGTTTTTTTTAACAATCTAGTTGATTGGTTTTTTTCCCAGCTGTTTATGATGATACTACACTGACATCACTGTGAATAGTGAAGTTAAGTAGAATCTGATAACAGCAGAAAAAGGGAGAAAAATATGTTTTGAAAATGTTATATTATGTTGTATTATTTGATAAGTAACAGTGTAATTTGTGAAATATATTACATTACACAACAGTTTTACAGTTTATTTTCTTTTCTGTAGTGGAAAAGTCAGAAAAAACAGTACTAATGACAAATAGCAGAATAGTAGTTTAATATTTAAAAAAAATCAAATTCACTGAAAAAACCATAGGTTTTACAGACGTTATAGTTAGAAATTAGCATTTAAAAACCTTTGAAATTCACTGAAAAAACCATAGGTTTTACAGACGTTATAGTTAGAAATTAGCATTTAAAAAACCTTAGAAATTCACTGAAAAAACCATAGGTTTCAGGGACGTTATAGTTAGCTGGACATTTCACTTGTACAAAACCATAGAAATTCCACCGTTATAGTTAGTTCAGTTAACTATAACTCGCGCCCCCGCAATGCACTGCTCATGATGTCACATATTACATCATTCATGGCATGGTCAGTGACATCACTGATGACATCACTGATGACATCATCCACGTGATAATCTGATGCACCTCATCACATTCTAATATAACCTTTAATACACCCACTGTAAAATACACACTACCATTTTCGAAAGCATCCACACACCAATACCAGTTACTACATACTCACTCACTGATTCCTATGTCTGCACACACATCCACTCATTCACCTATACAATCACTTATACATGCAGTCACTTATCAATACAATACTATCATATGCACTCATACACCTATTCAGACACCCACACCTCCACTCATCCATGGAGTTACTCACACACCTAGTCAGTCATGCAAAGAATCAATCACACTCCCATTTACTCACCTAAACAGTTATACACACACCACCTCACTAATTCATACAGACAGTAACGCATAGTTACTCTCTTATGTAACCACTGAAACAAGTACAGACTCATCCATACATGCCACTCTCACAATCACTCAGTCTCACATATAGTTATTTATATACACCATCACTCACATATACTGCCTTTTACATATGTAGTTACTCACATATGTACCACTGAGACATCCATTCACTCACCAACACACCCATACACACACTCACCCACCCATACAGCTATTTCCACATGCACTCTTAAACCCATACACCCAGTGAATCAACCACTCACACATCTATGCAGAGAGTCACAGATCTCCAACCCACCCACACACACACTCAGTCCCCCATACAAATACTCAAGCAAACAATCAATAACCCATATAGACACTCATGTAGCTACTGACCAACCCATGTAGCAGCTTACACAACAACAGACAGACTGATACAGATATTCACACAGTTTAGTCACTAACCCATGCATTCAGTAAGACACGTTTAATGAGTCACTTATACAATCAGTTACATACCTCCTAAATCCTCCATCCAGACACTTATACACCCACTCATTCTTCAATACACCTTGCCATATATATAAAACATATTTAAACTTTACAGAAACACACAGTCACTGGATGATGTCATCAGTGATGTCATCAGTGATGTCATTTGAGATATCATCAGTGATGCCATCAGTGATGTCACTGACCATGCCATGAATGATGTAATATGTGACGTCATGAGCAGTGCATTGCGGGGCGCGAGTTATAGTTAACTGAACTAACTATAACGGTGGAATTTCTATGGTTTTGTACGAGTGAAATGTCCAGCTAACTATAACGTCCCTGAAACCTATGGTTTTTTCAGTGAATTTCTAAGGTTTTTTAAATGCTAATTTCTAACTATAACATCTGTAAAACCTATGGTTTTTTCAGTGAATATATATATATATATATACATATATATATATATATATATTATCTACTGGCGGTCGCCAGTAGATAGTTATAGTTAGGACCTAATTTCCATAGGAAATCCGCAACATTCTATTTGAAATAACGTTGGCGCCGGTTGACAAATCTTCGCGAAATTTTCCAACTTGTTGGGGCGCTCCGGTCCGCTCCTATCCTGAAATTCTCGGGTGATTCATCAAGCGGGGGCCGAGAAAAAAGGGGGTCCCAAAACGTGTTTTCCCCATTCATTTTTCCATAGGAACCGTTCATCGCGGCTACAGCCCGAACTGCTGAACGGAATTACACCAAATTTGGCAAAAAGGTAGCCCTTGGTTCAGAGTCGTGCCTTTTGCTTAAATGGTGTAAATCCGTTCAGTAGTTCCTGAGAAAATCAAAATTAAAATCACATATATATCTATGGCCGCGAAGGATCCGCGTACCCTCCCGATCACGAGCTGTATGCTAATTGGCTGTCAACACTCCAAATCAGGATGTGTTGGCAGCCATCTTGTTCCTCGGTAGAGGCACAAGAAAAGATGAAAACAGACGCAAAAAACGCAAAAAGGGGGCAGGGTAGAAACACCCTGACCCCCTAGGCCTGCTCAAGGGGTCCTACAAGGACCCCCAGGGCCAGAAAATTATTATTATTTTTTTTAAATCGGCAAAAAATGCGCTGGGTGCACGGATCCTGCCGATAAAAAAAAAAAACGAAGCACGGTCTCCCGCGCTTCGTTCTTAATTGGCCCCCGGGTGGGCGAAGTCCTGGGGGCATGCGGGGGTTAATAAAAATGATTGGGGGGCCTCTAAGGCCCCCCCAAGCCCCGGGGACCACCACCCCCCGGGGCTTTTATTTCAAAATGGTGCGGGAGGGCACTCGGCCCTCCCGCAGCCCCGGGGACCGCCACCCCCCGGGGCTTCTTTTTATTTAATTTAATGAACCTGTGTGGGGGGGCTCAAGCCCCCCCACACGCCCCGGGGACCGCCACCTCCCCGGGGCACTAATAATGTAAATACGGGGGTCCGTTACGGACCCCCGCGCCCCGGGGACCACCACCTCCCTGGGGCTTTAAAGACATGGGAGGGGGGCCATGCGGCCCCCCTCCTGGAGCCTGTGGTGGCCCTGGGGACTGCCACCCCCCAGGGCCGGCTCCTGCAGTGTCCTGGGGTGCCTACCCCCGGGACACTGCTGTTTGCAATGGCAGGACGGGAGCCTCGCGGCTCCCGTCCTGCCATTGCAAACTTGCTTTGCTTCATTGAAGTGAGAGCAGGAAACCTGCTCTCGCTTCCAATGAAGCAAAGCAGACTGCTTTTCCACAAGGGGAGCTGCATGTCAGCAGCTCCCCTATGGAAAAGCAATGCCGGCTCCCGCAGGACGCGGTGAGCCGGCGGGACCGTGGGGGCATTGGGGACCCCCCCACGGTCCCCAATGGAGAGGGCCAGCCCCGGGGGATGGGGTCCCCGGGGCTAGAAGTGGCCCAGGAGGGGGGCTCGTGGCCTCCCTCCCCAAAAAAACAAACAAAAAAATAATAAAAAAAGGGAAAGACCGGCCCCAGGGGATGGGGTCCCCGGGGCCATTAGAGGCCTCAGAAGGTGGGCCACGCAGCCCCCCTCAAAAAAAAAAAAAAAAAAAAAATGGTGGCATGCCCCGGGGGATGGGGTCCCCGGGGCCGGAATAGGCCACGGGAGGGGTCCCACGCGGACCCCTTCCCGTTTTTAATTTAAAAAAAAAAAGGTCAGGTCCTGGGGAATGGGGTCCCCAGAGCCCAAAAAAGGTAAAAGGAGGGGGGCCACACAGCCCCCTTCTTAATTTTTATTTTAAAAAAAGACCGCATCGTGCCGAGGCCCCGCCCCTCGCTGCAGCAGTGTGCAAACGCGCCCCTGGCGCGTTGTAAGAAGGGGAAGTAATTCCCCTTGAATACTGGGGGTCCTGGGGCCAACTAGCCCACCAGGAATCTCCAGTATGCACCAGGGGGCTGCGTTGCAGAGAGGTGTACAGAGGCTACGCCCCTTTTTACACCTCTCTGCAACGCAGCTCTGTGGTGCTTTTTGGAGCTACATGGTGGGCTAGTTGGACTCCAGGGACCCTCAGGATTCAAGGGGACTTAATCCCCCAACTTAAAACACGCCACGGGGCGCGTTTGCACAGTGGTGATGGGAGGGGGCGGGGCTTCAGGTGACATGTGTGCAAACAGGCCCCGTGGCGCGTTTTAAGATGGGGAATTGCAGAGTGTTGTAAAAAGGGGCATGGCCTCTGAACACCTCTCTGCAACGCAGCTCTCTGGCGCATACTGGAGGTATCTGGTGGGCTAGTTGGCCCCTAGGGACCCTCGGGATTGAGGAGGAATTAATTCTCCAACTTAAAACGCGCCACAGGGCGTGTTTGCAGACATGTCACTTCAGGCCCCACCCCTTCCTTCACCATTGTGCAAATATTCCTCTAAAATCAGCCGAACTACGAATTCCGATTTACTCACCTGTTATCAGGAGAGACCTCAGTGCTGCATCTTTGAGCCCAGTACTGATCCTGAAAAGTAATTTTAACCGTACTTACCAGTAACTTGAATTTCCTTCCATAGGCTAACATTGACTGGTTTCACTTGGAAATTCTTCTAAGTGTGGAGTTTTGTAACTTTATAATATTCCTCTAAAATCAGCCGAACTACGAATTCCGATTTACTCACCTGTTATCAGGAGAGACCTCAGTGCTGCATCTTTGAGCCCAGTACTGATCATGAAAAGTCATTTTAACCGTACTTACCAGTAACTTGAATTTCCTTCCATAGGATATCATTGCCTGCTTTTTGCTGAAAAAGTTTCTAAGTGTCGATTTTTGAAACATACAAATATTCCTCTAAAATCAGCAGAACTACGAATTCCGATTTACTCATCTGTTATCAGGAGAGACCTCAGTGCTGCATCTTTGAGCCCAGTACTGATCCTGAAAAGTAATTTTAACCGTACTTACCAGTAACTTGAATTTCCTTCCATAGGCTAACATTGACTGGTTTCACTTGGAAATTCTTCTAAGTGTGGAGTTTTGGAACTTTATAATATTCCTCTAAAATCAGCCGAACTACGAATTCCGATTTACTCACCTATTATCAGGAGAGACCTCAGTGCTGCATCTTTGAGCCCAGTACTGATCCTGAAAAGTAATTTTAACCGTACTTACCAGTAACTTGAATTTCCTTCCATAGGATATCATTGCCTGCTTTTTGCTGAAAAAGTTTGTGTCGATTTTTGAAACATACAAATATTCCTCTAAAATCAGCAGAACTACGAATTCCAATTTACTCACCTGTTATCAGGAGAGACCTCAGTGCTGCATCTTTGAGCCCAGTACTGATCCTGAAAAGTAATTTTAACCGTACTTACCAGTAACTTGAATTTCCTTCCATAGGCTAACATTGACTGGTTTCACTTGGAAATTTTTCTAAGTGTGGAGTTTTGTAACTTTGTAATATTCCTCTAAAATCAGCCGAACTACGAATTCCTATTTACTCACCTGTTATCAGGAGAGAACCCAGTGCTGCATCTTTTAGCCCAGCACTGACCCTGAAAAGTAATTCTAACCGTACTTACCAGTAACTTGTATTTCCTTCCATAGGAATCCTTTTTCTGGTTTTCAGCAGAAAAGTTTCAAAGAGTCGATTTGCACAAACTACAAATATTCCTTAAAAATCGCCTGTATGACTTAAACGCATTCTTTCAACTGTTTACAGGAGATGCACCAGTGCTGGATCCAGGATCCACCACTGAGTAAGAAAAAGTAACGATAACACTACTTACCTGCTAAGTGAATTTCCTCCCATAGGGTAACATTGGTGATTCTATGTGAAAAAGTTTCTGTCTACTTTTAAAATACAATATTATTCCTTAAAAATCACTAATGTAACCAAAACGCTTTTACTCAACTGTTTACAGGAGGTGTCCTAGGACTGAATCTAGGATCCAGTCCTGTGGTTAGAAAAGTAATCCATAAAGTAACTAATTGCATTTAACTAGAAATTCACATTGAGCTCAATGTTGCATTGTGTTTGAAATTGTGTTGCCCATTGCAACAACTGTAACTACTGTACTTAAAAGTCTATTGCCTATTTGAAAAGTATTTAAACTAAAGTAATTCATTCTGAGAAAGTATGTTTTGTAATGTAATGTATAATGTAATTACAATGTAATTTAAAAATAAAATATCTAAAAATAAATAGTTTAAAAAAATGTAGTAAATCAGTATCAAAAAATAAATATAACAATTAATACATTTAAAAATTGTCATTTACAAAACCTTTGAAATTTACTGAAAAAACCCATAGGTTTCAGGCACGTTATAGTTAGAAATTAGCATTTAAAAACCTTACAAATTCACTGAAAAAACCATAGGTTTTAGGGACAGTTATAGTTAGTTGGACATTGCACTCGTACAAAACCCGTGAAATTCCCCCGTTATAGTTAGTTCAGCTAACTATAACTCGCGCCCTCGCAATGCACTGCTGATGACGTCACATATTACATCACTCATGACATGGTCAGTGACATCACTGATGACATCACTGATGACATCTCAAATGACATCACTGATGACATCACTGATGACATCATCCACGTGATAATCTGATGCACCTCCTCACACCCTAATATAACCTTTGATACACCCACTCTAAATTACAGACTGCCATTCGCAAAACCATAGACACTCCAACACCAATAACTACATACCCACTCACTAATTCTTAGGTCTACACACACATCCACTCACTCACCCGTACAGTCACTCATACTTACGGTTACTCAGTAGAGGACTATCATATGCGCTCATACTCCTATATAGACACTCAAACACCGCCACTCATCCATAGAGGTACTCACACACCTAGTCAGTCATGCAAATAATTAAACACACTGCCATTTACTCACCTATACAGTTATACACACACCAGCTCACTTACTCATACAAATACTAGCATATTCTTATGCTCTTATACAATCACTGATACAAGCACACACTCATCCATACAGTCACTCTCACAATCACACACTCTCGCTTATAGCTATTTATATACTCCAACACACATATATACTGCCTTTCACATATGTAGTTACTCACACATGTACCACTGGGACATACATTCACTCACTAACACACTCTTACACACACTTAGCCACCCATACAGTCTATCACAGATGCACTCTTGAAACCATCCACCCAGTGAATCACCCACTCACACATCTATGCACAGAGTCGCACACACCCCACCCACACAAACACTCAGGCACCCATACAGATACTCAGACAACCAATCAATAACTCATATAGACACTCATGTAGCTATTCACAAACCCATGCAGCCACTTACACAGCAACAGACAGACGGATACAGACATTCACCCAGTTTAGTCACTAACCCATGCATTCAGTAAGATACGTTTAATCACTCACTTATAGAGTTAGTCACACACCTACTAAATCATCCATACAGACACTTATACACCCACTCATTCTTCAATACGCCTTTCCCTATATATATTAAAAATATTTAAACTTTACAGAAACACACAGTCACTGGATGATGTCATCAGTGATGTCATTTGAGATGTCATCAGTGATGTCATCAGTGATGTCACTGACCATGTCATGAGTGATGTAATATGTGACGTCATCAGCAGTGCATTGCGGGGCGCGAGTTATAGTTAGCTGAACTAACTATAACGGGGGAATTTCACGGGTTTTGTACGAGTGCAATGTCCAACTAACTATAACTGTCCCTAAAACCTATGGTTTTTTCAGTGAATATATATATATATATATATATATATGTATATATATATATATACATTGCTCCCAAACAAAATCACTCAGGAGACGGCACTTCGTAGAAACGAAATTCAGATTTAATGAAAAGGTTGCTAATTTCTAAGTATAACGTCCCTGAAACCTGTGGTTTTTAAGTGAATATATATATATATATATATATTCACTGAAAAAACCATAGGTTTCAGACACGTTATAGTTAGAACTTAGCATTTAAAAAATCTTTGAAACTCACTGAAAAAACCATAGGTTTTAGGGACAGTTATAGTTAGTTGGACATTTCATTCGTACAAAACCATAGAAATTCCCCCGTGGTGTTTGGGCAGTGTAGGGGGTCTTGCTGGGGGTAGTGTTTCAGGGTTTAGGGCAGTGCAGTGGTGTTCGTGCAGTGTAAGGGGTCGTGCTGGGGATGGTGTTTCAGGGTTTAGGGCAGTGCAGTAGTGTTCGGGCAGTGTAGGGGGTCGTGCAGGGGGGTGGTATTTCAGGGTTTAGGGCAGTGCAGTGGTGTTCGGGCAGTGTAGGGGGTTGTGCTGGGGGTGGTGTTTCAGGGTTTAGGGCAGTGCAGTGGTGTTCGGGCAGTGTAGGGGGTCGTGCTGGGGGTGGTGTTTCAGGGTTTAGGGCAGTGGTGTTCGGGCAGTGTAGGGGGTCTTGCTGGGGGTGATGTTTCAGGGTTTAGGGCAGTGGAGTGGTGTTCGGGCAGTGTAGGAGGTCTTGCTGGGGGTAGTGTTTCAGGGTTTAGGGCAGTGCAGTGGTGTTCGGGCAGTGTAGGGGGCGTGCTGGGGGTGGTGTTTCAGGGTTTAGGGCAGTGCAGTGGTGTTCGGGCAGTGTAGGGGTTCGTGAAGGGGTGGTGTTTCAGGGTTTAGGGCAGTGCAGTGGTGTTCGGGCAGTGTAGGGGTCGTGCTAGGGTTGGTGTTTCAGGGTTTAGGGCAGTGCAGTGGTGTTCGGGCAGTGTAGGGGTCGTGCTGGGGGTAGTGTTTTAGGGTTTAGGGTAGTGCAGTGGTGCTTGTGTAGTGTAGGGGGTCGTGCTGGGGGTAGTGTTTTAGGGTTTAGGGTAGTGCAGTGGTGTTTGTGTAGTGTAGGGGGTCATTTTTTAGGGAAGTGCAGTGGTGTTTGGGTAGTGTAGGGGTTCGTGCTGGGGGTAGTGTTTTAGGATGTAGGTTAGTGCAGTGGTGTTTGGGTAGTGTAGGGGGTCGTGCTGGGGGTAGTGTTTTAGGGTTTAAGGTAGTGCAGTGGTGTTTGTGTAGTGTAGGGGGTCGTGCTGGGGGTAGTGTTTTAGGATTTAGGGTAGTGCAGTGGTGCTTGTGTAGTGTAGGGGTCGTGCTGGGGGTAGTGTTTTAGGGTTTAGGGTAGTGCAGTGGTGTTTGTGTAGTGTAGGGGGTCATGTTTTAGGGTAGTGCAGTGGTGTTTGGGTAGTGTAGGGGGTCGTGCTGGGGGTAGTGTTTTAGGATTTAGGTTAGTGCAGTGGTGTTGGGGTAGTGTTTTAGGGTTTAGGGTAGTGCAGTGGTGTTTGTGTAGTGTAGGGGGTCATGCTGGGGGTAGTGTTTTAGGGTTTAGGATAGTGCAGTGGTGCTTGTGTAGTGTAGGGGGTCGTGCTGGGGTAGTGTTTTAGGGTTTGGGTAGTGCAGTGGTGTTTTTGTACTGTAGGGGGTCATGTTTTAAGATGCAACGCTCCAATACCTGACCAGTCTGCACTACATAAAACTGCAAAAACTAAAAATAAAAAGTGTTTTGCACTCTTTTGTCATTGGGCTATATGTGGGCTACATCTGGGTAATATTTGTGCTACATTTGGGCTCTTTTTTCACTGGTTGCCATCTTGGAAGACTTCTTTGTTATGAAGTTTCCTAATTTCCTCATTTACTGCAGTCTCCTCAGTATGAAATGCTTTCAGTTTTTACTTTGATTCCATCAAGAAGGCATTCAGATGTGTCACACATTTGCCATAAATTCAGAATGTTAGCACTCTAGTTGTTCATTAGATCACTGTAGTAAAGCTACTGCTCACCAAGGATTTAACTGGAAGTCTACTGCTGGTATTGAAAGTGATTGTTTCAGTCTGCATGTCAGAATTTTCTAATGAAATAGAAGAGGATTTGAGATCTCACTTAAAACATGCACTAAATTTTCTTTTGCAGCACTAACCATAATTTCTATGGCAAAATGAACCCCCTCATTTTGTTCCTTTTTAAATTAAATGTTTTAAGTGTTACCAGTTTATTCCAATCAAGATGGCTTCAGGTGTGCCATACTTTTGTCATAAGTAAGGCTGTTAGCACTCTAGTTGTTCTTTAGAACACTCTGGGAAGCTGCAGTAGAACACAAAGGCATCAACTGACAGGCTGCTCCTGTTGAAATGTAACAGGAAGATATTTGAGATCTCACTTAAAACATGTCCTAATTTTTCTTTCTACAGCACTAACCATAATTTCTATGGCAAAATGAACCCCTCATTTTGTTCCTTTTTAAATTAAATGTTTTAAGTGTTACCAGTTTATTCCAATCAAGATGGCTTCAGGTGTGCCATACTTTTGTCATAAGTAAGACTGTTAGCGCTCTAGTTGTTCTTTAGAACACTCTGGGAAGCTGCAGTAGAACACAAAGGCATCAACTGACAGGCTGCTCCTGTTGAAATATAACAGGAAGATATTTGAGATCACACTTGAAACATGTCCTAATTTTTCTTTCTACAGCACTAACCATAATTTCTATGACAAAATGAACCCCATCATTTTGTTCCTTTTTAAATTAAATGTTTTAAGTGTTACCAGTTTATTCCAATCAAGATGGCTTCAGGTGTGCCATACTTTTGTCATAAGTAAGATTGTTAGCGCTCTAGTTGTTCTTTAGAACACTCTGGGAAGCTGCAGTAGAACACAAAGGCATCAACTGACAGGCTGCTCCTGTTGAAATATAACAGGAAGATATTTGAGATCACACTTGAAACATGTCCTAATTTTTCTTTCCAGAGCACTAACCATAATTTCTATGACAAGATGAACCCCATCATTTTGTTCCTTTTTAAATTAAATGTTTTAAGTGTTACCAGTTTATTCCAATCAAGATGGCTTCAGGTGTGCCATACTTTTGTCATAAGTAAGGCTGTTAGCACTCTAGTTGTTCTTTAGAACACTCTGGGAAGCTGCAGTAGAACACAAAGGAATCAACTGACAGTCTCTGCCTTTGTTGGATGTACATGTTTTACTGAGAATGTCAGACTTCATTCTCACATGACTGAGAAAGATAATGTGAATTTACAGAAAATATGCTCTCATTTTAGCTTCTGGAGCACCTTCCAAAACTGTATGGGACAAGCATGTGAAAATAGTTTTCTCTCAAACATGATTCATGATATCCCAGCAGAAGGTTTTTCACAGGGTAAAATCACCTTAGAACACACCACAATTCCTGAAATTAGTATGGTACCATCAACAAATGAATTCTAATGTAACTAAAGTCTGTTATCACCCTTTATAGTTCTCCTTTTGGTAACCCTCAAAATCTTTGATTCACTACAATGCATTTCAATGGGGTACTATCATTTATATTGGTCCCAAGATGGCTGCCAGCAATTCCAGGATGAAGTGCTGACAGCCAATCAGATCTCACGATGACATGTGTGGTTAGGCTCCGCCCAGATATATATGTGTTTTTACTTTTGATTTTCTCAGCAACTACTGAACGGATTTACACCATTTAACAAAAAGGGTTCTTTCTGAACCAAGAACTACCTCTTTACCAAATTTGGTGTAATTCCGTTCAGCAGTTCGGGCTGTAGCCTTGCATAAAGTTTCCTATGGGAAATTGATTTTTTGACTCTTATTTTTTTAATTTCTCCGCAACTACTGAACAGATTTACACCATTTAACAAAAAGGGTTCTTTCTGAACCAAGAACTACCTCTTTGCCAAATTTGGTGTAATTCCGTTCAGCACTAACCCATGCATTCAGTAAGACACGTTTAATGAGTCACTTATACAATCAGTTACATACCTCCTAAATCCTCCATCCAGACACTTATACACCCACTCATTCTTCAATACACCTTGCCATATATATAAAACATATTTAAACTTTACAGAAACACACAGTCACTGGATGATGTCATCAGTGATGTCATCAGTGATGTCATTTGAGATATCATCAGTGATGCCATCACTGATGTCACTGACCATGCCATGAATGTTGTAATATGTGACGTCATGAGCAGTGCATTGCGGGGGCGCGAGTTATAGTTAACTGAACTAACTATAACGGTGGAATTTCTATGGTTTTGTACGAGTGAAACCTCCTGTTGGTTTAGGCATAGGATGCGTCCCCATCCATAAATGAAAGGTAAGATACTGGCTATTATTTCCAGTGCAGTCAAAAGGCAATCAATGCTGGAGCTGTACAAATACTGGTACGGCGCGATCAATCCGCCCGGGACGCTGGCAGCCGTCCTAAACCAACAGGAGGTTTCCCTATCCAGCGAGGACCAGCTGTAGGTGTATAACTAAGACATTACACCGACACGCAGGTTGCCCCTACTGTCCTGAGGAAGACCCGCAGGCCGAGGCCCCCAACTATCCCTTGAGCCCCAAGACGGGTCGAAACGTCGACGCCCATATACATCTAACCTGGACCACCAGTCTCTGACCCTAAACGTGCCTCACAAGAATTGTATTGTGTATTTCGGAATTAAATGGAAATTGGTTTGAAATTATAAAATGTGGCCAGGTAGAACAAAGACTGAGAATTATTTATCAGTCCAATGAATGAACTCTTTTAACTTTCTTTCACCGCATCATCTGAATTTTATTCACCCTTCGCACAGCTTGAGCACTTTTCTATTCTTGCACATTCTCTGGAGCAACCTTTCCTCTGTCTCTTAGTATTACGTTCAGTAAAGTATATACTGTTGCATTAATTATGATGGAATAAAACGCTTGCAAAAGAAACTAAGTTTGTGGTTGTTGCACTTTAGTAAATTGTTTGTAATTAATTACTGTGAGACAATAGGAATTGGGCTCAGCAAATAATTTGTTACAATATTATTGTAGGTTGTGATTCAATTCATCTTTTGGAAATTAGGTCTAGGACCATTGTTTTTCGTTATCTGTGAACCTAGCACCAATTGGCTGCATTTAAAAGTTGAAGATGACTGGAGAAAGTATGGAACCTTGGGTGACTCTACAGGTGATATAGATCATTTGCGACCTGGAGGTGCCCTTGTGAGCAAACTGTTGTCCCTTGACAAGGTAGGGGGAGAACCAGGGAATGACATTGCTGGTGAATCTCATGTAAGACTCCAGGGTGTGTATGAGGGTGCAATGGTCGACTGTGTTGAAGGCAGCAAACCAAGTGTCATCTTCATCTGGGTTCAAAATTTCATTGTCTATGATGTGTAAGGTAGCAATCTATGTGCTGCAACATGATTTGAAGCCAGGCTTGTAGCCATGAAGGAGATCGTTATGATTGATGAGATCTTAGAGTTGAACATAGACTGCTTTCTCAGTGATCCTGCCGATGAGTTGAAGGTCAGTGATGGACTGGTAGTTGGTGAGGTCATAAGGGTCTAATGCACATTTCTTTGGCGTAGGAAATTCTGGTGTGCCTTGAGAGCTTATGGGAAGATTCCACGAGTGATAGATGCATGGACAATGGTAACTAGGGGTAAGAGAGTGGCCCCAGAGAGAGCTTTGATGAAAGACAATGGTAAGAAATCATCTTCATAAGCAGTGACTTTGAGGGAGTTGATTATGTCCACAAGACATGGGACAGATATGGCTTTGAAGGCTGACCATTGTGGGATTTTGTGGGAGGGGGTTGGTGTGAGAGATGAAGCAGGCTTGGTGTCAAAGATGTGCTTTCAGATCTTCTACACTTTTTTACTGAATAAGAGGTTGGAGTGTGGAATAGGTGGATGTGGCGGAGGATTGATCAGTGCTTCATTGTCTTCAACAGGGTTCTCATTCTTTTGGTGGCTTCATTGATGGTGCTGGTATAGCACTTTGCTTTGGCTGATGAATGAATGAATGAATGAATGGTATTTAATATAGCGCTCAGCTACTCATCAAGAGTGTCCCGGCGCTGTGGGAGCAAGGTAGGTTCTGATGTGATGATCTCTCTGTGTGCTGCATAGAGGAACTTCAGTATCAAGATGTCAACAGAAATGTCCATTTCCCTTCACATCCTCTTTTCCCTTAGCTCTGGTTTTCCTTCATAGTTCTTGACATTAGATTCAGGTCAGGAGTTGACTCAAAAGGGGAGTTAGTTGGATTGCCCTCACTATTCCGCATCCAGTTATCCAAGGTTTGTGACACTTGGCCACCAAGAATACCTCCTTACATCTGCTACATACTTAGGGCCAAATTTATCCAAGAGTTACTTCGCCCTTGCACCACGTAATGGGGCACAAAAGCGATGCAACTCTTAAGTTAGATTTATCAAGCCACGCAAGGCCACCTTGCATGGCCCTGAGTGGCTTGATAAATCTGGAGCAACGAAACACCGTGCAATTTGCTGTGTTGCATTGCTCTGCCCCAGGGAGGCATTCCATGGGTGGAGCATGGGTGGTCTCATGCATCCACCCATGGATGTGGCACATTCTCAGATTTACCATTACTGGTAGACCTGGGAATGCATCAAACAGTTACCCCTTCCCAGGTGAGGCATAACTCCTCGTTGTTTGTTCTTTCTATGTGTGCAGCATTCTGCAGCACACATATAAAGAGGAAGATGCATCAGGGGATTGGTTTTGTGCAGGAAGGTGTTCCTTGGGTGTTTTATAGCCTAACATGTGTGTGAGTCCCCCTTTTTTGGGGGTCAAAAAAATTATGGAAAGGAGGCCAGTGATAGTGATGGTCTAATAAACCCATTAGCCATATTTCCATTGAAATACTGCTTAAGATATTTTGCTTCTGATTCAGTAAATGCATAAACTTGGACACAAGGTATCAGTGACTAAGTCAGTTTCACAATCCTGGCTATTATGTGGCGGAAATACATCTGCTTTTTTATCAAACCCATCGTGGAAACTTACATTACGAGAGGGTATGGAAGTCACATTATCAATTCCTGTGACAGCCTAAGAAAGATGACTCCTAAAGGAAATAAATGAAATCAAGCAACTAGTCTGAAAGTAACTGGAATTTAATCCAATGACCGAGATGCCTAGTCAATACTGGGGCTATGTAAAGTCAATTAATGCATACCTTTAAACTCAGGTGAATCAATGAAATCTAAACAAATCTCTTCATGATGGATTCCAAAACAATGCAAAGAAGTCACGTGTGTATGAAATCATACAGGAACTGAAGGTAAAACTGAACCATCAGCTGCCTTGCCATCCTCAGGGACATTTGTCTTAATCAGTTGTATTTGGAAAGAGTGAGCAAGCTTAATATCCGTAGATTTGTACTGAAACTTCCTAATCTAGATGTCCTAAAACAAACTTGTCTGTCTACTGACAATGTGATTTTTATTGGTAAAATCAAATGAGTAACAGATGTCCACATGGTATTCACAATCCATTTGGGACTTGGCTTAATTTCTTCACTCGACAAGGCAGCTCCTTTAATTGTCGTGGAACCTCATTTGCCACGAGCTGTCTTTTAGTAGGTTACATTATCAATGCTTGCTTCTTTGATAATCTGGATGTACTTCTGCAGCCCTTAAAAAAATGACCTGACCTTTCACAATATAAACAATCGTGTATATGTCTTCTTTCTCTTTCCTCGTTTGACATAGGACCACTCACACTGCCTAATGCCATGGATTCTGAAACGTCTGTGGTTCTTCTCTCTTCTAGTCTTTGCCGAACTATCAGTGTCTGTCTTAGTTTTTTCTACATGGCATTTAGATAGATAATGCTCTAATTGCACTAACGAGGGCCTCATCAGCAGCAATAATTCCTGGTGGAATTAAGTCATCTGCAATTACAAGTTTCTCTAGGCCCAGAATTGTCAGATCTGCAAACTGCAGACCTGATCATTTGATTCCATGCCCGGAAAGATCTGACCTGTCTCTGTTGCTGCAGGAGCAGAGGATGTGGGCAGCTCGCAGCACAGCCCCCGCCTGACCGCTGCAAGTGGGGAGCAGAAAATGCTCCGTAATACAGGATGAAGATAGCTCTGTTTCCAGGTTAATGACTCACTATCCGAAGATGACTGTCATTTTCTATCAAACAATTGGAAGCATTGCCGCTAAAATATGACAAACAAAAGTCTACTTTAGTTTGCTCATCTGAAAGCTCATGGGTTTGATTAAGAAATAATTCAATCTTCTTCTGATCTATAGTAAATCTCCTAAGTAGTACTAAATATATTTTCGGAGTTACCATTGAATAGATATGTTGACAAAAATGAGAATCTCTTAATGGAAATGGCAAGTTCCAAGGATCTATATTTTTAAGATCTGAGGGTACTGGCACTTAACTAGTGTATTTCTTTTCAGATTTTGCATAACACATATCTCGTGTTTGACTGTAATCAATTCTGCCTGAAGGCACAGACCTCCTGTTCTAATTTGGTCAGGTTATCTAGTACCTGAGACAGAGTAGTATTGGAATGCATCACTCAGGTTGAATGATAACATGTGCTATGCAATCCGTCAGAAATCACCAACCTTGTGGTCTGGATACAATGACAGTAATGTTCTCTTCCACATTTCACTATATCCGTTACTAGGCCTGGGCGAAATTTCACTCACGCCGGAGTAGTCAGAGTTATTTCAGTAATTCTGCATTATTTTTTGCCCAGAATTACTGTTCATAATGTGATTACACCTGCTAGCATATTTAAAAGTAATTTTGGGGGAAAACATCCTACTGCAAGAACACGTTTCCCAAGCACGAGAGGCTGCTCTCGCTCAATAGTTGTAATCTATTGCCTTTAGCACTAGTTCATCTCACAAAAATCATTATTGTGTCCATTTTGGAGCATTTTGTGCTACGAAACTAGTGCTAAATGCCAGGAGTGAGTTGGGAAAATTGCATATTCGTGTTCTGTTGCATTTAATGGTATTTCTTAGCGCAAAATGCATCCTGGCTTCCATTGTGGATGTATTTTTGAGCTAAGAAAATAGATGTAAATGCAGAATTACTCTTCTCACATAATTCATGGAATGTTTGAGTAATTATGCGTGATTACACTATACAGAATTACACAAGTTATGGCCACTCCTACCCATTACCAACAACACACAATGGGCCCGATTACGATGCGGTTAGGAATGGCTCCGACCCTTGGTCGGAGCCATTCTAACCGCATCGGACTTGCCCGTTCGGATTCTTTCTGACCGAGCCATTCCGATGGAATCCGACTCAGTTTTCCAGATGGCGTCCGGCGGGCTCGGAGAGCCCGTCCGCCATCCGGACACCCTTCAGTACTCACCCGGCTGGTTCTTTCCAGCTGAGGGAGTACGATAGCAGTTTCCCACTGCTTTTCTGTGCTGGCCTTTCCGACACAGAAAGGCAGTGGGAAACTGTCTTTTGGGGCCCCCAGCAGGGCCCCCATGGGTGCGAGGCCACCGAATGGTGGCCTAGGGGGCACCATCGGTGCCCCCCTGTTGATCCCTGCACCTGGTGGCAGGCACCTTGGGGTGCCTGCTACGGGGTGCAGGGATGAACTGCACCTCTGCACTTAACGATGAGAGCATGCATTCCGTTCGGAATGCATGCTCTCATTGTTAAGTATAGGATTGCGACCGAACAGGGTTCGGTCGCATCCTACTTGCAGGTCTGGAACCAATGTCAAGAGGTCATCCGGTTCCAGTTCCGGACTGATGTCGGACGGACTCCGGTCCGTCCAACATCGTAATCGGCCCCAATATGTACATGTTGGTGCAGAGCAGAATCAGGAAACGGGGGTGGACAAGAGATTAAATAGAGACACTGAATGTCACCACTCTGAATGGTCAGTCTCCTGGATTCTACCATCTACATGTTTTAATGGATATCTAAATGTATGTGGACATACTAGGATTCCTCTAATGCTGACAGTAGAAATGATATATCGTAAGAATATCTCATTGTTTTAATTATCTGTTCTCTAATTGGAAACTGGCATTCCTGAAACTGAAACATAATATCTAAGCAACTAACTCATTATTATACTGAAACTCCTTCCCTGCTGACAAGGTATCTACCTTGTACATTAGTAGACACGTAGTCTTTGATTCTGATAGTGTTAGGTTTTATGTCTTCTGTGATCTGAAATATAAAAATATATCAGTATTCTGTGGCACTTTGCTAAGAGCAATTTATCACTTCCATTAATACCACATGTACCTGTATACGTGCAAACGCACAAACACACACACATACATGACTTACACACATAGACACACACATATACATTTACTGGAAAAACAAAGGTTAAAATGATGTTATAGATAGTTGTTGAAATGGGTTAAAAGCAAACATTTATAAACCAAAAAAACACTGAAGTTTCCCAGTTACAGTTCTGTGAACTAACTATAACTTGTGTCCCCACCATGCACCTCTTATGAACACACACACATATATATATATATATATATATATATATATATATATATATCCAAACGAGATCGCGAATCTCTCTGCCTCTCACGGCGGTGGGCTCAAGTGAGGGCGCAAACCTCTTCAATGTCCATAATACCTTTGTTGATAAACAAAATGTACTCGAGCCCAAATCCATAAAGCGTAGTTTAATCAAAACATGTGGAAAAAAAACGCCCGACGCGTTTCGGTGCTGCCGCACCTTGGTCACGGGTCAAGGACTGCTTGTGAAATCAAAAACATATATTGCACTTATTCAAAATAGAGGTAGGACTACATATCTCAATGCATAGTTAAGGGCAGGAAAAACGGCATCCATTTTGAAGCAGTAACCTCATATATAGGATTAATATAAAAGCTGCATAATATCTTTAAACTGAAACTTATTCCACCAGTTCAATTCTTCCAGTGATTTAAATAATAAATCAAAATCGCTTATCGGAAATGTAACGAATTATCAATGACAATTCATAAATTCACAATTTTGCCCAAGTGGGCCATAATTATCAAGGATATAATCATGTTCTATTCATTTCCGACTATATTCGATCTCACTATCATGTTTATATTAATCCTATATATGAGGTTACTACTTCAAAATGGATGCCGTTTTTCCTGCCCTTAACTATGCATTGTGATATGGAATCCTACCTCTATTTTGTGTAAGTGCACTATATGTTTATGATTTCACAAGCAGTATGTTGTTAATGACACTTGATGTCAACAGTTTATACACTTGTATACCACACAACTTAGGAATGGAGGCTAGTCGTCATTTCTTGAAACAACTTGACTTATCCTATTTCATGCATACAGAAATGCATGTTAAGTATGATGTTCACATGCCTGTCCAACAATTACTTCTTGTTTGATCATTTCATCTATCGTCAAACCCAGGGGAAGGCGATGGGAACCTGCTTCGCTCCCAACTATGCGGGTTTTTACCTAGGCTGGTGGGAGGAGCAGGTGGCTAGTAACATCGCAGCCTTTACCCAGAATGTCGTCCTCTGGGCAAGGTATATAGATGATGTTTTCTGTATTTGGAGAGGGACGGAAGATGAAGCTGCACAGTTTGTAGTCACATTGAATGATAATCAATGTAATTTAAAATTCACGAGTACAGTACACAGGGAAATCATTGAATTCCTGGATGTGGAAGTCAAGGTACAGGGTGACAAATTAGAAAGCAAACTGTTTCGTAAAGTAACTGCTGGAAACAGTTTGCTACACGCTAAAAGCTGTTATCCGAAGAACTTGATTAACAGTATACCGTATGGTGAGCTTTTGAGAGCTAGAAGAAACTGCAGTTCAGAACAGGCCTTCCAAGAAGAAATGTTGAACATGAAGACTAGATTTTTGGAGAGAGGTTACTCAGGCAAAGTCATTAAACAGGTGTGTGCAAAAGTAATGACAGTGAACAGAGCAGATACCTTAAAAACGAAAACTGAGGAATTAACTGTAGAAGAATCTATACAATTTATAACTTCGTACAGTAACCAGTCATGGGAAGTCAGGAAATGCCTTAAGAAATATTGGCATGTTTTACATGCAGATGAGACACTGAAAAAACATGTTGGTGGGCAACCTAAAATAACGTTCAGAAAATGTACTGCTCTTAATGACATACTATGCAGCAGTTCATTACGACAAGAAAAAGATCCCAGTCCCATACAAGGCTTCTTTACATGTGGTTCATGTAAGGCTTGTAAAAAGAGCGTAAATCGCAAAGAGATCAAGCTGTCCCAAGACCATAAACCATTTATTATCACCAAACATCTTACATGCAAATCAGATTATTGTGTGTACGCATTAAGTTGTCCTTGTTCATTGACATACATAGGTAGCACTATTCATCAGGTCAAAAAACGCATCTTGGAACATATGAGGGCTATTGCCAATGAGGATAGGCAATATCCTGTTGCCAGGCATTTTAAAGAGTTTCATAATAAAAACACCAGTCTCTTGCGTTTCTGTGCCCTGGATAGAATCCCAAAATCAGAAAGAGGAGTCAACAGAGTAAGAGAACTGAGACGCCTGGAGTCCAAGATGATTATAAAATTTGGTACAGTGCATCCTATGGGACTGAATAAAGATGAAGAGCTGTCTGTCCATTTAGGCTAGCTGTTTTAACTAGAATAGCCCTGTTCCGTTGTTTAATGATATTCTTAACCTATTCATCGTAAGCCATGTCTGTTTTTTAAAAATCACATTATATTTTATTGATTGCACTGTTTTTTACTCTTGTAGGAGACGAAGATATCAGCATGCCATGTTGAAGGAACGCAAAAGAGCCGCAGATATTGTATTAAGCTTAGATTCTAACTGAAATGATGTTTTTTGAACATTTTGTGATTTGTTATTTGCCCACTGGGGCAGGATAGTGAGATCGAATATGGTCGGAAATGAAAAGAACATGATTATATCCTTGATAATTATGGCCCACTTGGGCAGAATTGTGAATTTATGGATTGTCATTGATAATTCGTTACTTTTCCGATAAGCGATTTTGATTTATTATTTAAATCACTGGAAGAATTGAACTGGTGGAATAAGTCTCAGTTTAAAGATATTATGCAGCTTTTATATTAATCCTATATATGAGGTTACTGCTTCAAAATGGATGCCGTTTTTCCTGCCCTTAACTATGCATTGTGATATGTAGTCCTACCTCTATTTTGTGTAAGTGCACTATATGTTTATGATTTCACAAGCAGTCCTTGCTGCTGTGTTTTGAGTAATCTGGAGGTGTTTGATATGGTATTTTGGCAAACCCAAGAAGAGGCCATTGCCATAATCCAGATGTGGAGTGATCGGGGCGTGTATCACTGTCCTACGAGCAGTTAGAGGTATGAAGGCAAGACATTTTTTCAAGGTTCTTAGCTGCACAAAACAAGTCACTGAGACATTAAGAATATGCGGCCTGAATGATAGGTCAGAGTCAAACCTTAACTCCAGGTTTTTTGCTGTGGTGGTGGGTGGAGGGATGGGTGATGCCCTCAGGCCATCAGTTTATTGGTGAGCATGCATTGTATTTACCAAATAGGATAATCTATTTTTATCAACGTGGCATTTTAGGTGATTGTGGTTCATCCAGTTGATTACCTCTGCATGACAGGAAGTTGAGCTCAGAACTGGACGGCTGTCACTATTATCTGGGTCTCATTGGCATTTGATATAACCATGATCCCTAAGGATTCGATAGGGTGGGCTAAATGTCATAAAGATATTAAAGAGAGTAGGGCTGAGGGACAAACCCTGTGGGACCCCATATTTGTGAAGGATGGCTACAGATGTGATAGGTGGTAACCTGACCGTCTGAGTTCTCCTTGTGAAGAAAGGAAATTCCCCACTATCCCCACTTCTTTGAGGCGTCTCAGCAGAAGTGTGTGGGGGACTGTGTCGAATGCCGCAGACAGTTCTAATATTATCAGGACTGCATTCTTTCCCTCATCCAAAGTAATCTTGATCATCTCTGAAACTTCTAACAGTACAGTTTCTGTGCTACATTGTGTCCTGAACCAGACTGCAATGCCTGAAATAGATTTTACGAGGTCAGATAATGTGAGAGCTGTTTATTAATCAGCTTCTCAGTGACTTTTAATAACATAGGCAGCAGTGATATAGGCCTATAGTTGGCCAAGATTTTGGGGTCTGCTGTTGGTTTCTTTAGGAGTAGCTTGATAAAGGCTTCTTCCACATTGATGGAACTAGGTCCATTGATAATGAAGTGTTGATTGGGGGATTGATGTAGAGATTCACTGTTTTTGAGGCCTTGTGTAGGAGCGCAGAGTGACATGGGTTGTAACAAAATCCTGATTTGCAGTGCTTCAGAGCCTGTTCTGAATCCTGCAGAGAAATAGAGGCAAACGTAGTAAAAGTGCAGGTCACCTAGGCTTTTACTACTGTTTCTGGATATGAGACTTCATGTTTGTTAACTTTTTCCTTAGGGAAGATTGCATAGATATTATCTATCTATCTTCTTCTCGAAGAAGCTGGCTATCTCATTACAAAGCTCCTGGTATGGCAGAATTAAGTGTGTGGTGGCTTTAGGATTGAGGAATTCTTTTGATATGCTGAATATTTCCCTTGAGGAGTTTTTGCTGATTCAGTCTTCTCAGCAAAGTAAATCTTTTTTTCATCTTTTATCAGTCTATGGTACTTCTTTAGTGCTACTTTATAATTATACTTAATCAGTGTCTGAGTAAGTCACACTCTACTTTCTCTCTAGCCTTTTGCAGGCCATTGTCTCCTCTAATAGTGATACTGAGTACAGAGGAACAGTTTAGGCAGAACGTGAGTTAATTTTAATGGGAGAAAGTTTGTCCAGGACCACAAGAATACCCTTTTTGAAGGCAATAGTGTCCTTCTCAAGGTCACCATGATTGGTGTGGAGGGATAGCTTCAATTCCTCTGCAAATTTTGCCTCATTAATGTATTTTAGTCTATGGTATTGCACGCAGTGACCTGTAGACTGTGACTTGGTAGAGGGCTCGGGCTGTTTAATATGGAACTGAGCCAAGTACTGGTCCATTCAGATGAGGGGTTCTGGCTCTTGCGTGCTCAGAGATGTAAAATTAGAAAAAATAAGGTCCAGTGTGTGGCCTGCTGAATGAGTAGGGCCTTGTACTTTCTGCTCCAGACCTAATGTGTAGGCCCAATCCATCAGTGTTTACCTCATTGTATTGTGGATATTGTCTACATGGATGTTAAAATGGGTGTTAAAATCACCTAGCATGGTGAAGTTAGCAAACTGCATGCAATGTTGAGCGATGGCGTCACCTAGGATGTCGAGGAACACAGAGCTAGGACCAGCAGCTTGGCAAAGAAGTACTCCTGAGAATGAGAACTGTTCTGATAGTTTAAATCTGAAGCCTATGCAATATCACCCCTTTAGCTCATTCACTGTGGATGAAGAGAATAGGTCGTTGTACAGTGGATCAAGGCAATCCCTCCTCCTCTTGTACCTGCCTTATCAAACCTGGTTATAGCGTAACCTTCAGGAGTGGCCATGGTGATGTCAGGATTGGAGGTATTGTTAAGACATGTTTCGGTGAGGAATATGAACTCAAATTTCCTGTCTCTGATGAGATTATAAATGTCAGTAGAGTGTTTGAATAGAGAGCAAGCATTTAGTAGGCCTCCTAGCCAGCACGCGCTTTTTTTATGTAAGCTGAGGGATGCGTAGGAGGTTTGAGGGAGGTGAACAATTGACTGCAGAGACCCCTGTGATGTTACGCTCTGTTCTACATCTACAGAAGGAGATAGGGCCCTCAATCTCTCCTGCAGATAGCATGTGGAGGCAGGGGTTTCAGTGATTCATCATGTGTAGAGAAGAGGAGGAGTACCTTATTGGAATTGCTGATGTAAAACTTGCATGGGTGCAGACAGACTTGCCTTTGGCACGACTATGGTGCGCAAGCTATGCACCCCCTGCATGCGTTCATTGCACATCCGCACTGATCTTGGCTTTTTATGGGTGGCCGCTGCTAGCATTGAAAGAGGTAGAGTGGCAGCCCTCGTTAAATGGCAGCCAGGCATGGCACAATAATGGCGGTTTAATTCTGCAGGTCCCAGGTAAGGCAGACCGCAGTTGAAGTAAATGTAGTGGTCAAGGCAATGAATAAAAAGTTAAAACAAATTATGGTTCCCCCTGCAGCCAGTAACACATACAGAAAGTACTAACTTAGAATGCAAAATTTCTGCTGCGCGTCTGCAGTAGGTAGTAAAGGGTCCACAAACGCATACAGCATGGATTGACTACATGCACATGTGTGCATGGCTGAAATAGAATATAGTGCAGTACTGGAGACAAGCTTGATTCATTAGGGTAAAACTTTTAAGGTGCACAATTTAGCTACCAGTAAACATTTAAGTGCAAACAGTACTTCAATTGTACAAGTTAGAGTCTAGGCGCTACTAGAGTGAGTTACAGACATACGTTACAAATTGGTTGCTGCCTATATCAAAGTCCTGTTTCCAAAATACATGAGAAAATCTAAAGCTTATTCACCTGTGGATTTATGTGCACATGCTGACTTTATAGATTTTACATGTGGCCCTATTGACAATTTCAATATAATCTAGAGATTTGTTAGATGCCATAATTATTTTTAGACGTTTAGTGAAAATTCTGAGCCATTGTGTATGGGTGACTCACAAGTGGTTCAAGCCACAGTATGACTGTAAGCGTTGTGATAATGATGTATGCCATTCTGCTCATTTCAGGAATATATGTATGTATTTTCTTAAAAACTACAGACGTTTTCAACAGGACCTGGTTATACATGCCTTATCAGTAGCTAATGCATAGATATAAAGCATTTGACTTAAAATTCTATGTCAGGTGAGGTATTTAACAAGTTCATGTTATTAAGGTAAATAATCATTAAACACTCTCTTGAATGGTAACTTACTAATCACATTTCTGATCACATTAATATCTACAGGACAATACTGGGGAATTCAGAAATGGTAAATTACACTTGCGAGCAATTTACACGTGTAAATTTACTCTTACATATATTGCTGATCAAATTAATGTCGAGATAGACTTTACGATTCTTATGCACCTGAATACCAGTTAAAAAAGAGCATAATATCAGTTGATGTGGGTGATTTCACAGATATGCTTCATGTTCTGCATTCTGCGAAAGTTTACACCCTCTAGCACTACAGAGATTATAGGAAATTGGGACTAGATGTACCTCCCTGAATGCATTCGAGTATAATAAGCAAATACCAATCTGCTACATTCATTGGATGATGTCATCAGTGATGTCATTTAACATGTCATGAGTGATATAATATGTGAGGTCATAAGCAGTGCCTAGTGAGGGTGCAAGTTATAGTTAGTTCACTGAACTATACCTGGAGAATTTCAGTCAGTGTTTTTGTTTTATAAACTTTAGATTTTAGCTAATTTTATCACCTAGCAATAACATCACTTTAATCTTTGTTTTTTCAGCAAATTTCCTTTTTTTTAATGAAAGGGAAGATCGTATTACTATATCTAACTATAATGTCTCTTTAACTTTTGTTTTTTTTCACTGAATTGCCTGGGTTTCTTGATCATATTCAGCCAACACCTGAACTGTGCATGGCTTCAGCCATGTGCAGCAGGAGTTGGTCAAGGTCCACCCCATGGGTGGCCAACCCACAGCAGCCTGCCCTCCATGGTCAGCTTGCTGCCCTTGCCCCAGCCTGTCCTCTGTTCTCCATCCGCCTGCCCATCCCACCTTTCGAATGTCATCTGTGTCCTACCCATGCCAACCTGCCCATAATAGTCAGTCTGCTGCCCCTGTATCCCTCCTGCCTGCCCTCTGTCATCCATCTGCATAACTCAGTTTGCTTTTCCTCCCCATGCCAGCAGGGACTTCATAGTCTCCTTACTGCCCATGCACCCTTATAGTGCCCTACGTTCTATCTCTGAGTGCCCCTGACCTCCCTCCTTGATCCATTGTGCTACCCCTTCCACCCCTTCCGGAATGCCCTCTGTGGTCAGCTTGCTCATGATTGTGACCAAGGCTATTTCCAGCCAAAATGCATTGATGCTTGTCACCCGCACCATGCAGAAATAAATTGTAAATTGTAACTGCACCGTACTCTGAGTGTCTCTCTTTACTGGATTAGTAAAGCTTTGTGGAGATTGAAAAGTGTTGGCAGCGCTCGCACCATCTCAATGGCACCACCAGTGGTTAGGAAGCATGCCGTCAACCGCCATGTTCCTGTGTAATATATATATATATCCAGTTACACTCCAATGTGCAGCTTTTACAACGAGGCCAGAACCACGCATAGCCTTTACAATGCCACCATTGCAATGAATGTGTCTTTTTACCATGAACATGCCTCTACCACGCATGTCATTATGGCGAAAATGTAAGGACTTCGCAAGTAAGGGTAATATATATATATATATATATATATATATATATATATATATATATATATATATATATATATATTCAAAATAAGATATTCATTCCTCTCAGGAAATAATCGTCCAGCACTCCCAGGCGGGTTAGGTCACTCGGTTTTTATTTAAATGACAAACATCAACGCGTTTCAGCAGTCTCAGCTGCCTTGCTCACGATGTCTGAGCGCCATCATTTTTCCTTAAAATACTCGCTTTCAAAAAGAAAGAACATTGAGGAGGGACTACAAGGATTAAGGAACATTAGCCAGCACGCTTTTCCTGTTACAACGGCGGCCATATTAGAACATGCAAGGTGCACACAAAAACAAATTACACGGATAGTTCCATTTGTTACAGTTATTACTGCTTTTAGCAGCACGGAATTTCCATATTGGTTGTTCAAGTCATACTTGTGCTTTGACTTCCTGGATTTTTATATCTAGCAGAGACTCTTGCAATTATAATCCAGATACCCGGTCAAATTTCACATATCAATATCTCAGAGAATATACAAATGAACATCCAATTCTAACTGAACCATGTTTCTGTTTTAACAACCTCTAATTCCTCAGATTATATGTTCTAAATATATTTCAACAGTTTCAAAGCCAACGGGGAGTAAAAAAGATTATTTTTTGATTACATATATCGTAAAAATCTTCAATTATTAAAGTGCAAGTGCTTGGTGCAAATTAATCACTGAAAGTGCAAGTGCTTCACAGTATATTATTATACATATTTCATATACTTATTAAAACACCTTATAAAAAATATATATAATTAAAATGACATTATATATTCCAAAATTTTAAAGTGCAAGTGCACATATATATGTGTGTGTGTGTGTGTGTGTGTGTGTTGCGATGGTGCAAGGGCGTTTTAGGGTTTTGGGTGGCATGGCCGTTTTTAGGGTTTAGGGTGGGTATAGGTTTTTGGGTGGCAAGAGTAATATTGGGGTGGGGGTGGGGTTTTGGGCGGCAAGGGTACTTTTAGGGTTTAGGGTGGGAGTGGGTTTTTGGGTGGCAAGGGAATTAATAGGGTTTAGGGTGGGTATGAGTTTTTGAGTGGCAAGGGTATTTTCTGGGTTTACAGGTGGGTATGGGTTTAGGAGTTTATGGGTTAATAAGGCAAGAAATATACATACATATATATATGTGATCAAGGGGTTCTCCCCGAAACGCGTTGAGTGTGTCAGAAGCCTGAAATAAACAACCGCTTTGCAACTTATCTGGTCTACGGCGTGCTGTTTGAGAAGAAAGAATCAGCATTAGCATTGATATATATATATATATATATAGATATATATAGATATATACACATACACTCGCATACATATATACATATGTGTGTGTGTGTATATATATATAGGGTCTATTCTTACGTAATATTTTCACCATGCAACCTTGCATGCCTTTACCCCAAAAATATATATATGTACATATTAAAAGGGTTTATACTTACCTGTAAAATGCTTACATTTTTGTGGTAAAGATATGCATGGTAAAAGCATATGCGTGGTTAAAGAGTTTATGGTAACAGCATTCATGGTAAAGACGTATGCATTGTAATGGCGTCATTGTAAAGGCATCTGTTCTAAAGGCATGCGTGGTTCAGTCATACAACCACATATATATATATATATATATATATATATATAGGTTAGGATGTAAGGGCATTGATGCCCAGTATTGTTATTCCCTGCCGCCAAAAATGGATTTATCCAGGTGAATACATAAAAGAAAAGATATGTGATGGTGAGGCCAATGACATTGAGGCAAGATATTGTAAAGATTGATACAATTTATCATACAACATTGATTTAAAAATGTTCACGTATTTTATTTGAAAAAAATATTTATTTGCACTTACAGTATTATGGGTTTTTTAATTGTTTTTTTTTTAACTTGAATTTATGTTGAGAAAAAAGAAAAAGAAAAAAAGGTTAGAAATTGTAAAAAAATGTAAACCTACAAAGTCTTTCTTTAACAGATCGGTACAGGAAGTGTTTGCGATATATATATATATATATATATATATATATATATATATATGTACATATTAAAAGGGTATATATATATATCGCAAACACTTCCTGAACCGATCCGTCAAATCCACAAGGCAAAGACCACACTTTTTCCAAAATATATATACTCTCTCCATTCCTGCTTCCTCCAATACAAACATGTACCGACACAGCTGGGATCGATAGAGATTATCTTTACTGCAGCTGACTTTGACGCGTTTCAGCAGTTATAACTGCCTTGCTCACAATACATAGATGCCATTTTCAATTCTATTTACATACTGCCGCGTGTTACGTACATAGCGGCATAAGCATGGAAGAAATACTTCTATTCCACTGACTTTTTTTGAAAGTACAATTTGTGCTCTAAATTTCATACAAACTAAAAACACCTAAAGTGCACCACAATAATTAATTCCATGACAATGTGATTATTATTTACAACATAGCAATATTTCAGCAATGCGCATCAATGCATTTTGAAACCATGATTCAAGTAACCCTCTTCATAGTGGGACTAGGTATACAGTTCAATATAACCAAATTCATATCATCTAAATGAAAGGGAAAATATGTACAAAGGGGGAAATGATGGAAATATATTCTGAATTCTGGTCTTAATGTACCCATTCTCCATACCTATAGTGATGGCATTCACTGATCTAAGTACAATGAAATTAAAATTAATTGATAACTAATTAAACACTGGTGCACACCTCACATCACTCCCAAGTGGACAATGTATACCGATGATCAGCAACTCTGTTTTACTATATTGCATCACTAACTAGGTTATTTATCTCTGTTCCCCAAGTGGGCTTCCACATTCATTATTTCATCCCATTCAAAATGTCAGTATTACATCATAATCAAAATTGCACAGCATATATTATGCCGATATTCTGCTAAGATCGTCATAGTACACTACTTGGACAGTGCGTCACACTGGAGTCAATCATTCTAAAAAAAATAATAATAATAATATCTAATAAGTGCATGCTAAATCAAATCTAGAAATTGTACTTTGTATCTACAAATGGCTAATTATGGAGGAGAGGAAGCGAACACATAAATTGATCACAGATGGACCTGCAATTCGCTGAATTCAGTCCTATTGGTATCTTACTATTTAGGATAATTATATATATGGATTCAAGTCTTCTTAATTGGAGTTCTCTGTTCCCTCCCCTGATGTTTTTGGGCACTGAATCTATTACAAAGTAGAACAGATCTGTAGCATTGCCATTCTGTATTTCATGTATATGGCGGGCCACTGGATAAGTACTGTCTTCATTGCTTATGGCTCTTAGATGTTGCAAAATTCACACATGTACCTTGTGGATGGTGCTGCCAATGTATATTTTAGGGCAGGTGTACTGCGAGATATATACCACATGGTCACTCCTACAATTGTATGCATTGCGTATCTGAAGTGGGGTGCTCATGAATGGAGATATGAACTCTTTGATTTTAACGCCATGTCTACACGCTTTGCATTTGTGGCAATGCTGGAACCCAGGGATCCCTTTTAACCACATCTCTGGTTTGCTCATTTGTGGACTGTTCACCACCAATTCTTGGTGCATTGATTTTGTGCGTCTGAAGGTGAGTAATTGTTTCTTTGGTATTGTGTGGCCTATCTGTGGGTCACTCTTAATGAGATGCCAATGCCTCGCTAGGGTTCTTCTCACTTGTTGATGTTTTGTGTTGAACCCCGTAATTATTCTTAATTCTTTGGCTTTAACTACAATCTTGCCTTCTCTAGCAAACAACAACGATTCCCTCTTCTTTTGGTTAGCCTTTCTCTTGGAAATCTCTACCACCTCATGACTATAGCCTCTCACTAGAAACCTTGCCTGAAGCTCATTCTGTGCCTCTCCGAGTGTATTTCCATCACTACAGTTGCGCCTCATATGGAGATTCTCCGCTTACGGTATGCTATTTTTCATTTTTTGGGGTGGAATTCCTTTTCTGTATTTCTTCGTATGGATTTTATTGTCCTTCACAAAGATGACTAAATCCAAAAAGTGGCCTTCTGTGGTACTGATGTCAGTTGTGAAACCTAGATTCAAATTATTGTTATTCAACTTGTCTGAAAATACCTTAGCTGAAAGGGGTGTACCCCTCCACAAGACAAAAAGATGGTCTATAAAACATGTCCAAAGGACTACGTTTTCTGACCTTTTTGTGGCATAGTCTCTGGCGAGCACCTGCTCCTCCCACCAGCACATATGCAAATTTGAATAGCTGGGGCGAAGCAGGTGTCCATGGCCGTGCCTCTAATCTGCCTATATGTGTCAGGATTCCTGCCACAGCTCACCTCTCTTGACTATCACAATATACCGGCATGACTCATATTATTCCTCCCAACACTTATAAATGAACAATCGTCTTGTACCCTGACTTTTGACCATATTACATGCTGTTGGTAATAGCTAGCTGCAGCCGGTGTTCCCCGGTTTGTTTGAAAAGGCTTAATAGCTTTTACAAATGTTTACCATGCATGTGCAAGGTCAGGTTTCAGGCGCCACAGAAAGATCCAGAAATCCACCAGAATAAGCATCAAGCAACCGGCAGAGATGACCTCAACATGAACCTTACTGAAGACAGCCCTCATCAAATTAATCCCCTGCACCTGTTCCTTGCTATAAGCAATTAGAACACGACCTTTGTGAACATTCTAAAACACCTTCTAGAAGACAGCCTCATCAAATTATTCATTTGCTCCTGTTCCTTGCTATAAGCAATTAGAACACAAACTTTGTGAACATTCTAAAACACCTTCTAGAAGTCAGTCTCATCAAATTAATCATCTGTTCCTTGCTATAAGCAATTAGAATGCAACTTTTGTGAACATTCGAAAGCACATTCTAGAAGGCAGCCTCATCAAGCTAATAATCTGCACCTCTTCCTTGTTACAAACAATTAGAATGTGACCTTTCTGAACAGTCTAAAGCAGTCTTATTTAAGGACTGTCCACACTCCTCCCCTTCGCTTAGCCTCTTCTTCTGCCTCTTACCTTTTTCCCACCTTCCAGGACTCTGTGTTGCCAGCTCCCTAGATCCTTCCACTTCGACCTCACATCAAAGGACGTCCGGCATCATTTTGCACCTTGATGGAAAAATAAGAAGAAAAGGAGAGACGCATTAACAGACTTGGGGCCAGATGTACGACGTGATTTTGCATGCGCAAACGGGTTTGCGAACCCATTTGCGCATGCAAAATCACTGTTGGCCATGTACAATTCCTAAATAGCGAGTTGCAATTTATTTGCGACTCGCTATTTAGGAATTGCGAGTCGCAATTAGGAAGGGGCGTTCCCTTCCTAATTGCGTCTGCAATGCTATGTGTGAATGTTTTGTGACCGCAATTGCGGTCGCAAAACACTCGCAGATTACCACCCTCTTCAAGAGGGTGGTAATGCAGTCGCAATTTGGAAGGGGTCCCCAGGGGACCCCTTCCACTTTGTGACTGTTTCTAAAAATATTTTTTAAGGGCAGGCAGTGGTCCCAGGGAAACATTCTATCCTGGTCTGTCCATAATTAAAATTTGTTGGGCACAGTACATAAGGCCCAGGGACAAAATGTGTTCCTCCGCCTGGGCCAATTGCATGTCTGTTAAATTAACTATAGTCTGGGTATTGGCTGCACTCATCATTTGTTTTGGCGGGTTTGTCTGGTTTTTGGACCTGTTTTTGTTACCACTGCGTTGTTTCCTTCTTTGCCTCCACCCTTTGGATTTTTCTCTTTTCTTTGTGGGCGCAGCCTCAAATTCAATGTCGGATCTAATCTTAAAAATCAAAGCTCTTCCATGACTGTGGGAATGTCTCTGGCAGACCCTGTGCTTCCTGAAGTACCCTCTTCAGGATCCATTTCCACCTCTGAGCTAAACTCAGAACTGGTCCCGGTGGTGTGTGGTGGTGCAATATTAAGCAACCTCTCCGAAATGTTCTGCCTCCCTAGGTTGTCAAATATTTGAGAAAGCATATAGATTTGCCACCTTTGGTAATCTAATTTGTCCTTGAGGAACTTAGCGGATTTACGATCCTTTATCAGCTGCTCATGTTTCTGCAGATGGCCTTTCATTTCTTTATCATGTTTTTGTACCTCCGCTTGATCAGGGTGTTGATTCAGCTCCTCTAAGATCTTGTCACAATCTGAATTGGCATACTTTATCAAGATGGTCATCATCCTTCTCGATGACTCAGAGCTATTTTTGGCCCATTCACGGAGCTTGTCAGGTTTCGGGTTCTCGTAAGTCAGGGCAATTAGTATCCATTGGTCTCTAGGAGGTGCCCCACCTCTAAGAATTTCTGGAGGGATTTTCATTCCCACCACTTTGAAACTTCACTCTTCCGTAGCTTTTATAGTCTGCATAGCTTGGTGCATAAGTCTATCTCTGGGGGATTGGAGGCAGAGCCTCTGCCACTCACACTCAATTCCACTGTTGTATTCCCATTAATCATCCTTTCCATGGCTACCTCTCATTCTTTTAGCCATTCATTAGCCATCCTTTTTCTATATAATATCACTCTTGATTCCAGCCCACCTGTGTGTCTCAGCAGCTCCCTCTCCCAATAGCCTTTAATGACACAAGCACAGACGCCGGTGGCCGCTTACCTGCAGTTCTGGGCACACATTGACACTCTGGCTGCTGGTTTTTGTTTGGGAAGGGTAATTTTAGGGTTTAAGGTGGGTGTGAGTTTTTAGGTGGCAAGGGTATTTTTAGGGTTTGGGGTGGGTGTGGGTTTTAGGGTGGCAAGGGTCTTTTTAGGGTTTAGGGTGGATATGGGTTTTTGGGTGGCAAGGGCATTTTTAGGGTTTAGGGTTGTTATGGGTTTTTGGGTGGTAAGGGTATTTTGAGGGTTTAGGGTGGGTATGGGTTTTTGGGTGACAAGGGTATTTTTTATGGTTTAGGGTGGGTATGGGTTTAGGAGTTTAACGGTTAATAAGACAAGAAATATACATATACATACATATGAAATTTTATATTTATATATATATGTATACATACACACACATATGTATATATGTCTGTGAGTGTGTGGGTTTATGTTTGCCTGTAATAATCAAAACAATGCCCTTTCAGGCATAGAGTGATGCATAAATTATGCAAAAAAGGAAGCAGAGAACTCTGGGTAGTTCTCAAGTTTAGGTGGAAAGCAGCTCCTGTGTAGAGCACTCTCAACACCAGCGACACTCTAGATCTGCTCACCTCAAATGTCTGCTTTTCAATCAAAGTCTTTAAGTATAGGATTAGCACAGTGCCATCCACGCCGAGGTATATATATGTATATATATAGATATAAATATATATATATATATAAATATATATCCTTTCACAACGGCCCACTCTTCTGACTCCTGGGCGCTCTTGGCGGTGCGGTTTCGGCAGAGCCAAGCCGATAATAATTCACACCACTTTTCCCCAACGGGAGTTCCGCTCGCACTCACGAGTAAGGACGCTTCAGATAACATTTGTTACAGCTTCAATTTATTTCAGCATGCCAGAAACATCTCTACGTGTTTCAGTCTCTCCAGAGACCTTGCACACGAGAAAAAAAAACAAATATATATATATACATATATATATATTACCTACTTGCGGTCGCCAGTAGGTAGCTATAGTTAGGACCTCGTTTCTATTCAAAAATCATTTTTTCTTTTGCCAATATCTTTGGCGCCGTTTGATGAAACTTCGCGAAATTTTCAAAACGAATGGTTCACTCAGGTCAGCTCCTGTCTTCAGGGTGATTCGTCGAGCGGGGGCCAAGAAAAAGGGGGGTCCCAAAATGTGTTTTCTCCATGTTAATTTCCATAGGAAACTTTAGACAAAGCTACAGCCCGAACTGCTGAACGGAATTACACCAAATTTGGCAAAAAGGTAGGTCTTGGTTCCGAAAGCATGCTTTTTTTAAATGGTGTAAATCCGTTCAGTAGTTCCTGAGAAATTCAAAAATAAAAAATATCAATATCTGGTGGCCGAGGAGGATTCACGAACCCTCCCGAGCACGAACTTCATTTTGATTGGCTGTCAACACTCCAGACCAAGAAGTGTTGGCAGCCATCTTGTGACTCAGTAAAACCAAGTCACAAGAAAAAGGGAACAAAATGATTAACAAAAAGAAAAGGGGCAGGGTAGAAACACCCCCGACCCCTAGGCCTGCTCAGGGGTCCCACAGGGACCCCAGGCCCAAAAAGCATTAAAAAAAAAACGGCAGAATTCGTACTGGGTGCGCAAATCCTGCCGAGAAAGTTTAAAAAAATGAAGCGTAGTCTCCCGCGCTTTGTTTTAATCAGCCCCCGGGTGGACCAGGTCCCGAGGGCAATCAAAAAATAGCCCAGAGGACTGCCACCTCCCATGTTGATTACTTAGGGGATGAAGTCCACTTTAGTCCTGAGGTCCTCAGGACACAAGAGGACCTCATTGCCCCACCAGCAGTGCGCCAGGACAGAGGCGCATTTGCAGAGTGGTGTAAAAAGGGGGCATGGCCTCGGACCACTCTCAGCAATCCAGCTGTGTGGGGCTTACTGTTGGTTCCTGGTGGGCTAGTTGGCCCCCAGGGACCCTTAGGATTCAAGGGGACTTTAATCCCCATACAAGAGCGTGCCAGGAAGCGCGTTTGCAGAGTGGTGGGGAAAGGGGGCGTGGCCTGCTATGAGAACTTAGCAATCCTGCTGTGTGGGACCTACTGGAGGTAATAGGAGGGTAGTTGGCCCCCAAGGTTAGCCTTGGGGGCCAGCTACCTCTCCTGTTACCTCTAATAAGTCCCACACAGTGGGATTGCTAAGAGGTCTTCGCTCACCTTTCTCCACCACTCTGAAAATGCGCCTCGTGGCACAGTACTGGTTGGGGGATGAAGTCCACTTTACTCCTGAGGGACTTTGGGGGCAAAGAAGCCCTCCTGGTACCTCCTGCAAGTCCTCCACAGCAGAATTCCTGAGCGTTGGTTGGAGGCCCAGCTCCCTTTTTCCACCACTCTGCAAACGCGACTACCAGTTAAAGAAGTATTTGTAATGTAATAGGTCTCGCATCTGCGTGAGTTAGAGCTACTGGCGTTGTAAATGTAAAAGTTTTTTGGTAATGTTTTTTGGAGTGGAGTGGATGTACGTTGTGTGTAGTGGAATTATGTGGTATGTTGTGCAGTGAAATTATGTGGATAGAAAGTATGTGGTATTTAGTGTATAGTAATTATGTAGAGTGGGATTATGTGTTATGGAGAGTAATTATGTGGTATGGTAGTCTGTGTTGTGGAGTGGTAATCTCAGGTTTAGTCTTCCTTGTTTCCATAGAAGCTAAACTATAAACTCAATGAGAGAAAAAAGAAGGACTCACTGAGGAGCACTTCTGGACCTAGTCAGAGGTATGAGCAGGGCCACTGGAATTATGCGACTGTTTGGCTGCACCAACTTTTGCACAATTATACATTTTCCGCATTTGCCACATAATCCATCATCTGCTGCCTAATCTGCAGATTTGAACAAAAAAAGCCTTGTTTTTAGCTCAAATGGCTCAAATGTTACCAAATATGCAGCGACAAGTGTTACAGCATGGTGGAAGGTCCTTTGCAAACCTAGAATGGTCACCTGTTACTTATTGCTAAATGTGGGTGCTAAATTGGTACTAATGGTGTGCAAGCCACTCTTGCTTCTTCCTGCGCCTCTCTTGCCTCTTTCTGCATTTCTGTTGCTTCTTTATGCACCATTCTTTCTTTTGATGCACTTCTCTTGCCTCTTTCTGCAAATCCCTTCTACTTTCTGCACTTCTTTTGCCACTTTCTGCACCTCTGTTGCCTCTTTCTGCACCTCACTTGCTTCTTTGTGCACCCCTCTTGCCTCTTACTGCACCCCTACTGCCTCTTTCTGCACCTCTGTTCCTTCTTTCTGCACTGCTTTTGTTTCTTTCTGCACCTCTCTTGTGTCTTTCTGCACCCCTCTTGCCTCTTTCTCCATCCCTCTTCCCCGCTTCTGCATCTCTGTTGCTTCTTTCTGCACTTCTCTTGTCTCTTTCTCAACCCCTCTTACCTCTTTCTGCACCTTTGTTGCTTCTTTCTGCACCTCTCTTGCTTCTTTCTGCACCCCTCGTGCCTCTGTCACACCCCTCTTCCGGTACCCCTCTTGCCTCTTTCTGCACCTCTGTTTCTTCTTTCTGCACTTCTTTTGTTTCTTTCTGCACCTCTCACTTCTTTCTGCACCCCTTTTGCCTCGTTCTGCACCCCTCTTCCCTCTTACTGAACCCCTCTTGCCTCTTTCTGCACCTCTGTTCCTTCTTTCTGCACTTCTTCTGTTTCTTTCTACAGCACTCTTGCTTCTTTCTGCACCCCCTTACCTCTTTCTCCACCCATACACCCTCTTTCTGCTCCCCTGTTGCCTCTTTCTGCAGCTCTGTTCTTTCTTTCTGCACTTCTGTTTCTTTCTGTACATCTCTTGCTTCTTTCTGCGCCCCACGTGCCTCTTTCTGCACCCCTCATCCCTCTTTTTGCATCCCTCTTGCCTTTCAGCACCTTTGTTGCTTCTTTCTGCACTTCTCTTGCTTCTTTCTGCACTCCTCTTGCATCTTTCTGCACCTCTGTTCCTTCTTTCTGTACTTCTTTTGTTTCTTTCTGCACATCTCTTGCTTCTTTCTGCACCCCTCGTTCCTCTTTCTGCACCCCTCTTTTTGCACCCCTCTTGCCTCTTTCTGTACCTCTGTTGCTTCTTTCTGCATTACTCTTGCTTCTTTCTGCACCTCTTTGTTTCTTTCTGCACCACTTGTGCTTCTTTCTGCATCCCTCTTCCCTCTACCTGCACCCCTCTTGCCTCTTTCTGCACCTCTGTTCCTTCTTTCTGCTCTTCTTTGTTCATTTCTGCACCTCTCTTGCTTCTTTATGCACCCCTCTTGCCACTTTCTCCACCCCTGTTCCCCCTTTGTGCATCTCTGTTGCTTCTTTCTGCACTTCTCTTGCCTCGTTCGCCACCCATCATCCTTCTTTGTGCACCTCTTTTGCTTCTTTCTGCACTTCTCTTGCTTCTTTCTGCACCTCTGTCCCTTCTTTCTGCAACCCTTGTGCCTCTTTCTGCACCCCTCTTCCCTCTTTCTGCACCCCGCTTGCCTCTTTCTGCACCTCTGTGCCTTCTTTCTGCACTTCTTCTGATTCTTTCTGCAACTCTCTTGCTTCTTTCTGCACCCCTCTTGCTTCTTTCTGCACCACTTATGTGCCTCTTTCACACCCCTCTTCCCTCTTTCTGCACCCCTTTTTCCTCTTTCTGCATCTCTGTTCCTTCTTTCTGCACTTCTTTTGTTTCTTTCTGCACGTCTCTTGTTTCTTGCTGTATCCCTCTTGCCTATTTCTCCACCCCACTTCCCCCTTTCTGTATCTCTGTTGCTTCTTTATGCTTTTCTCTTGTTTCTTTCTGCATCTCTCTTGCTTCTTTCTGCTCCCCTCATGCCTTTTTCTGCACCCCTCATCCCTCTTTCTGCACCCCTCTTGCCTCTTTCTGCACCTCTGTTCCTTCTTTCTTCACTTCTTTTGTTTCTTTCTGCATCTCTCGCTTCTTTCTGCACCCATTTTGTCTTTTTCTACACCCCTCTTGCCTCTTTCTGTACCTGTGTTCTTTCTGTCTGCACTTATTTTGTTTCTTTCTGCAGCTCTCTTGCGCTCTGCACTTCTGTTCCTTCTTTCTGCTCTTCTTTTGTTTCTTTCTGCACCTCTCTTGCTTCGTTCTGCACCCCTCTTGCCACTTTCTCCACAACTGTTCCCCCTTTTGCATCTCTGTTGCTTCTTTCTGCACTTCTCTTGCCTCTTTCTCCACCCCTCATCCCTCTTTCTGCGCCTTTGTTGCTTCTATCTGCACTTCTCTTGCTTCTTTCTGCACCTCTGTCCCTTCTTTCTGCAACCCTTGTGCCACTTTCTTCACACCTTCCCTCTTTTGCACCCCTCTAGCCTCTTTCTGCACCTCTGTTCCTTCTTTCTGCACTTCTTTTGTTTCTTTCTGCAACTCTCGTTCTTCTTTCTGCACCCCTCTTGCTTCTTTCTGCACCCCTCATGCCTCTTTCACACCCCTCTTCCCTCTTTCTGCACCCCTATTGCATCTTTCTGCACCACTGTTCCTTCTTTCTGCACTTCTTTTGTTTCTTTCTGTACCTCGCTTGTTTCTTTCTGTATCACTCTTGCCTATTGCTCCACCCCACTTCCCCCTTTCTGTATCTCTGTTGCCTCTTTATGCACTTATCTTGCTTCTTCCTGCACCTCTCTTGCTTCTTTCTGCACCCCTCGTGTCTCTTTCTGCACCCCTCTTCCCTCTTTCTGCCCTCCTCTTGCCTCTTTCTGCACCTCTGTTGCTTCTTTCTGCACTTCTTTTGTTTCTTTCTGCAGCCCTCTTGCCTCTTTCTACACCTCTGTTCCTTCTTTCTGCACTTTTTGTGTTTCTTTCTGCACATCTTGCTTCTTTCTGCACTCCTTTTGCCTCTTTCTGCACCCCTCTTGCTTCTTTCTGTACCCCCTTGCCTCTTTCTCCACCCCTCTTCCCTCTTTCTTCACCCCTGTTGGCTCTTTCTGCTCCTCTGTTCCTTCTTTCTGCTCTTCTTTTGTTTCTTTCTGCAGCTCTCTTGCTTCTTTCTGTACCCCCTTGCCTCTTTCTCCACCCCTCTTCCCTCTTTCTTCACCCCTGTTGGCTCTTTCTGCACCTCTGTTCCTTCTTTCTGCACTTCTTTTGTTTCTTGCTGCATATCTCTTGCTACTTTCTGCACCCCTCGTGCCTCTTTCTGCACCCCTCTTCCCTATTTTTGCAACCGTCTTGTCTCTTTCTGCATTTCTCTTGCTTCTTTCTGCACTACTCTTGCTTCTTTCTGCACCTTTTTGCTTCTTTCTGCACCACTCGTGCTTCTTTCTGCACCTCTCTTCCCCCTTTCTGCTCCCCTCTTGCCTCTTTCTGCACCTCTGTTCCTTCTTTCTACTCTTCTTTTGTTTCTTTCTGCACCTCTCTTGCTTCTTTCTGCACCCCTCTTGCCACTTTCTCTACCCCTATTCCCTCTTTTTGACTCTCTGTTGCTTCTTTCTGCACTTCTCTTGCCTCTTTCTCCACCCCTCATCCCTCTTTCTGTACCTCTGTTGCTTCTTCTGCACTTCTCTTGCTTCTTTCTGAACCTCTGTCCCATTTTTCTGCAACCCTTGTGCCTCTTCCGGCACCCCTCTTCCCTCTTTCTGCACCCCTCTTGCCTCTTTTGGACCTCTGTTCCTTCTTTCTGCACTTCTTTTGTTTCTTCCTGCAACTCTCTTGCTTCTTTCTGCACCCCTCTTGCTTCTTTCTGCACCCCTCGTACCTCTTTCACACCCCTCTTCCCTCTTTCTGCACCCTTCTTGCCTCTTTCTGCATCTTTGTTCCTTCTTTCTGCACTTCTTTTGTTTCTTTCTGCACCTCTCTTGTTTCTTTCTGTATCCCTCTTGCCTCTTTCTCCACCCCACTTCCCCCTTTCTGCACTCCTCTTGCCTCTTTCTGCACCTCTGTTGATTCTTTCTGCGCTTCTTTTGTTTCTTTCTGCACCCCTCTTGCCTCTTTATGCATCTCTGTTCCTTCTTTCTGCACTTCTTTTGTTTCTTTCTGCAAATCTCACTTCTTTCTGCACCCCTTTTGCCTCTTCCTGCACCCCTCTTGCCTCTTTCTGCACCTGTGTTCCTTCTTTCTGCACTTCTTTTGTTTCTTTCTGCAGCTCTCTTGCATCTTTCTGCACCCCTCTTCCCTCTTTCTCCACCCTCTTCCTTCTTTCTTCACCCCTGTTGCCTCTTTCTGCATCTGTGTTCCTTCTTTCTGCACTTCTTTTGTTTCTTTCTAGACCTGTCTTGTTTCTTTCTGTATCCCTCTTGCCTCTTTCTCCACCCTACTCCCCTTTCTGTATCTCTGTTGCTTCTATATGCACTTCTCTTGCTTCTTTCTGCACCTCTCTTGCTTCTTTCTCCACCCCTCGTGCCTCTTCCTGCATCCCTCTTCCCTCTTTCTGCACTCCCCTTGCCTCTTTCTGCACCTCTGTTCCTTCTTTCTGCACTTCTTTTGTTTCTTTCTGCACCCCTCTTGCCTCTTTCTGCACCTCTGTTCCTTCTTTCTGCACTTCTTTTGATTCTTTCTGCACCTCTTGCATCTTTGCGCATCCCTTTTTCCTATTTCTGCACCCCTCTTGCCTCTTTTAGCACCTCTGTTCCTTCTTTCTGCTCTTCTTTTGTTTCATTCTGCAGCTCTCTTGCTTTTTTCTGCACCCCCTTGCCTCTTTCTCCACCCCTCTTCCCTCTTTCTTCACCCCTGTTAGCTCTTTCTGCACCTATGTTCCTTCTTTCTGCACTTCTTTTGTTTCTTGCTGCATATCTCTTGCTACTTTCTGCACCCCTCGTGCCTGTTTCTGCACCCCTCTTCCCTATTTTTGCACCCCTCTTGCCACTTTCTCCACCCCTGCTCCCCCTTTTTGCAACTCTGTTGCTTCTTTCTGCACTTCTCTTGCCTCTTTCTCCACCCCATTCCCTCTTTCTGCACCTCTGTTGCTTCTTCTGCATTTCTCTTGCTTCTTTCTACACCTCTGTCCCTTCTTTCTGCAACCCTTGTGCCTCTTTCTGCACCCCTCTTCCCTTTTTCTGCACCACTCTTCCCTCTTTCTGCACCCCTCTTGCCTCTTTCTGCTCCTCTGTTCCTTCTGTCTGCATTTCTTTTGTTTCTTTCTGCAACTCTCTTGCTTCTTTCTGCACCCCTCTTGCTTCTTTCTGCACCCCTCGTGCCTCTTTCACACCCCTCTTCCCTCTTTCTGCACCCCTCTTGCCTCTTTCTGCATCTCTGTTCCTTCTTTCTGCACTTATTTTTTCTCTTTCTACACCTCTCTTGTTTCTTTCTTTATCCCTCTTGCCTCTTTCTCCACCCCACTTCCCCCTTTCTGTATCTCTGGTGCTTCTTTTTGTAATTCTCTTGCTTCTTTCTGCATCTCTCTTGCTTCTTTCTGCACACCTTGTGCCTCTTTCTGCACCCCTCATCCCTCTTTCTGCACCCCTCTTGCCTCTTTCTGCACCTCTGTTCCTTCTTTCTGCACTTCTTTTGTTTCTTTCTGCATTTCTCGCTTCTTTCTGCACCCATTTTTGTCTTTTTCTACACCCCTCTTGCCTCTTTCTGTACCTGTGTTCTTTCTGTCTGCACTTATTTTGTTTCTTTCTGCAGCTCTCTTGCGCTCTGCACTTCTGTTCCTTCTTTCTGCTCTTCTTTTGTTTCTTTCTGCACCTCTCTTGCTTCGTTCTGCACCCCTCTTGCCACTTTCTCCACAACTGTTCCCCCTTTTTGCATCTCTGTTGCTTCTTTCTGCACTTCTCTTGCCTCTTTCTCCACCCCTCATCCCTCTTTCTGCACCTTTGTTTGCTTCTATCTGCACTTCTCTTGCTTCTTTCTGCACCTCTGTCCCTTCTTTCTGCAACCCTTGTGCCACTTTCTTCACACCTTCCCTCTTTTTGCACCCCTCTAGCCTCTTTCTGCACCTCTGTTCCTTCTTTCTGCACTTCTTTTGTTTCTTTCTGCAACTCTCGTTCTTCTTTCTGCACCCCTCTTGCTTCTTTCTGCACCCCTCGTGCATCTTTCACACCCCTCTTCCCTCTTTCTGCACCCCTATTGCATCTTTCTGCACCACTGTTCCTTCTTTCTGCACTTCTTTTGTTTCTTTCTGTACCTCGCTTGTTTCTTTCTGTATCACTCTTGCATATTGCTCCAACCCACTTCCCCCTTTCTGTATCTCTGTTGCCTCTTTATGCACTTATCTTGCTTCTTCCTGCTCCTCTCTTGCTTCTTTCTGCACCCCTCGTGTCTCTTTCTGCACCCCTCTTCCCTCTTTCTGCCCTCCTCTTGCCTCTTTCTGCACCTCTGTTGCTTCTTTCTGCACTTCTTTTGTTTCTTTCTGCAGCCCTCTTGCCTCTTTCTACACCTCTGTTCCTTCTTTCTGCACTTCTTGTGTTTCTTTCTGCACATCTTGCTTCTTTCTGCACTCCTTTTGCCTCTTTCTGCACCCCTCTTGCTTCTTTCTGTACCCCCTTGCCTCTTTCTCCACCCTCTTCCCTCTTTCTTCACCCCTGTTGGCTCTTTCTGCTCCTCTGTTCCTTCTTTCTGCTCTTCTTTTGTTTCTTTCTGCAGCTCTCTTGCTTCTTTCTGTACCCCTTGCCTCTTTCTCCACCCCTCTTCCCTCTTTCTTCACCCCTGTTGGCTCTTTCTGCACCTCTGTTCCTTCTTTCTGCACTTCTTTTGTTTCTTGCTGCATATCTCTTGCTACTTTCTGCACCCCTCGTGCCTCTTTCTGCACCCCTCTTCCCTATTTTTGCACCCGTCTTGCCTCTTTCTGCATTTCTTTTGCTTCTTTCTGCACTACTCTTGCTTCTTTCTGCACCTTTTTGCTTCTTTCTGCACCACTCGTGCTTCTTTCTGCACCCCTCTTCCCCCTTTCTGCTCCCCTCTTGCCTCTTTCTGCACCTCTGTTCCTTCTTTCTACTCTTCTTTTGTTTCTTTCTGCACCTCTCTTGCTTCTTTCTGCACCCCTCTTGCCACTTTCTCTACCCCTATTCCCTCTTTTTGCCTCTCTGTTGCTTCTTTCTGCACTTCTCTTGCCTCTTTCTCCACCCCTCATCCCTCTTTCTGTACCTCTGTTGCTTCTTCTGCACTTCTCTTGCTTCTTTCTGCACCTCTGTCCCATTTTTCTGCAACCCTTGTGCCTCTTTCGGCACCCCTCTTCCTCTCTTTCTGCACCCCTCTTGCCTCTTTTGGACCTCTGTTCCTTCTTTCTGCACTTCTTTTGTTTCTTCCTGCAACTCTCTTGCTTCTTTCTGCACCCCTCTTGCTTCTTTCTGTACCCTCGTACCTCTTTCACACCCCTCTTCCCTCTTTCTGCACCCTTCTTGCCTCTTTCTGCATCTTTGTTCCTTCTTTCTGCACTTCTTTTGTTTCTTTCTGCACCTCTCTTGTTTCTTTCTGTATCCCTCTTGCCTCTTTCTCCACCCCACTTCCCCCTTTCTGCACTCCTCTTGCCTCTTTCTGCACCTCTGTTATTTCTTTCTGCGCTTCTTTTGTTTCTTTCTGCACCCCTCTTGCCTCTTTATGCATCTCTGTTCCTTCTTTCTGCACTTCTTTTGTTTCTTTCTGCAAATCTCACTTCTTTCTGCACCCCTTTTGCCTCTTCCTGCACCCCTCTTGCCTCTTTCTGCACCTGTGTTCCTTCTTTCTGCACTTCTTTTGTTTCTTTCTGCAGCTCTCTTGCATCTTTCTGCACCCTCTTTCCTCTTTCTCCACCCTCTTCCTTCTTTCTTCACCCCTGTTGCCTCTTTCTGCATCTGTGTTCCTTCTTTCTGCACTTCTTTTGTTTCTTTCTAGACCTGTCTTGTTTCTTTCTGTATCCCTCTTGCCTCTTTCTCCACCCCACTACCCCTTTCTGTATCTCTGTTGCTTCTATATGCACTTCTCTTGCTTCTTTCTGCACCTCTCTTGCTTCTTTCTCCACCCCTCGTGCCTCTTCCTGCATCCCTCTTCCCTCTTTCTGCACTCCCCTTGCCTCTTTCTGCACCTCTGTTCCTTCTTTCTGCACTTCTTTTGTTTCTTTCTGCACCCCTCTTGCCTCTTTCTGCACCTCTGTTCCTTCTTTCTGCACTTCTTTTGATTCTTTCTGCACCTCTTGCATCTTTGCGCATCCCTTTTTCCTATTTCTGTACCCCTCTTGCCTCTTTTAGCACCTCTGTTCCTTCTTTCTGCTCTTCTTTTGTTTCATTCTGCAGCTCTCTTGCTTTTTTCTGCACCCCCTTGCCTCTTTCTCCACCCCTCTTCCCTCTTTCTTCACCCCTGTTAGCTCTTTCTGCACCTATGTTCCTTCTTTCTGCACTTCTTTTGTTTCTTGCTGCATATCTCTTGCTACTTTCTGCACCCCTCGTGCCTGTTTCTGCACCCCTCTTCCCTATTTTTGCACCCCTCTTGCCACTTTCTCCACCCCTGCTCCCCCTTTTTGCAACTCTGTTGCTTCTTTCTGCACTTCTCTTGCCTCTTTCTCCACCCCATTCCCTCTTTCTGCACCTCTGTTGCTTCTTCTGCATTTCTCTTGCTTCTTTCTACACCTCTGTCCCTTCTTTCTGCAACCCTTGTGCCTCTTTCTGCACCCCTCTTCCCTTTTTCTGCACCACTCTTCCCTCTTTCTGCACCCCTCTTGCCTCTTTCTGCTCCTCTGTTCCTTCTGTCTGCATTTCTTTTGTTTCTTTCTGCAACTCTCTTGCTTCTTTCTGCACCCCTCTTGCTTCTTTCTGCACCCCTCATGCCTCTTTCACACCCCTCTTCCCTCTTTCTGCACCCCTCTTGCCTCTTTCTGCATCTCTGTTCCTTCTTTCTGCACTTATTTTTTCTCTTTCTGCACCTCTCTTGTTTCTTTCTTTATCCCTCTTGCCTCTTTCTCCACCCCACTTCCCCCTTTCTGTATCTCTGGTGCTTCTTTTGTAATTCTCTTGCTTCTTTCTGCATCTCTCTTGCTTCTTTCTGCACACCTTGTGCCTCTTTCTGCACCCCTCATCCCTCTTTCTGCACCCCTCTTGCCTCTTTCTGCACCTCTGTTCCTTCTTTCTGCACTTCTTTTGTTTCTTTCTGCATTTCTCGCTTCTTTCTGCACCCATTTTTGTCTTTTTCTACACCCCTCTTGCCTCTTTCTGTACCTGTGTTCTTTCTGTCTGCACTTATTTTGTTTCTTTCTGCAGCTCTCTTGCGCTCTGCACTTCTGTTCCTTCTTTCTGCTCTTCTTTTGTTTCTTTCTGCACCTCTCTTGCTTCGTTCTGCACCCCTCTTGCCACTTTCTCCACAACTGTTCCCCCTTTTGCATCTCTGTTGCTTCTTTCTGCACTTCTCTTGCCTCTTTCTCCACCCCTCATCCCTCTTTCTGTGCCTTTGTTGCTTCTATCTGCACTTCTCTTGCTTCTTTCTGCACCTCTGTCCCTTCTTTCTGCAACCCTTGTGCCACTTTCTTCACACCGTCCCTCTTTTTGCACCCCTCTAGCCTCTTTCTGCACCTCTGTTCCTTCTTTCTGCACTTCTTTTGTTTCTTTCTGCAACTCTCGTTCTTCTTTCTGCACCCCTCTTGCTTCTTTCTGCACCCCTCGTGCCTCTTTCACACCCCTCTTCCCTCTTTCTGCACCCCTATTGCATCTTTCTGCACCACTGTTCCTTCTTTCTGCACTTCTTTTGTTTCTTTCTGTACCTCGCTTGTTTCTTTCTGTATCACTCTTGCCTATTGCTCCACCCCACTTCCCCCTTTCTGTATCTCTGTTGCCTCTTTATGCACTTATCTTGCTTCTTCCTGCACCTCTCTTGCTTCTTTCTGCACCCTCGTGTCTCTTTCTGCACCCCTCTTCCCTCTTTCTGCCCTCCTCTTGCCTCTTTCTGCACCTCTGTTGCTTCTTTCTGCACTTCTTTTGTTTCTTTCTGCAGCCCTCTTGCCTCTTTCTACACCTCTGTTCCTTCTTTCTGCACTTCTTGTGTTTCTTTCTGCACATCTTGCTTCTTTCTGCACTCCTTTTGCCTCTTTCTGCACCCCTCTTGCTTCTTTCTGTACCCCCTTGCCTCTTTCTCCACCCCTCTTCCCTCTTTCTTCACCCCTGTTGGCTCTTTCTGCTCCTCTGTTCCTTCTTTCTGCTCTTCTTTTGTTTCTTTCTGCAGATCTCTTGCTTCTTTCTGTCCCCCTTGCCTCTTTCTCCACCCCTCTTCCCTCTTTCTTCACCCCTGTTGGCTCTTTCTGCACCTCTGTTCCTTCTTTCTGCACTTCTTTTGTTTCTTGCTGCATATCTCTTGCTACTTTCTGCATCCCTCGTGCCTCTTTCTGCACCCCTCTTCCCTATTTTTGCACCCGTCTTGCCTCTTTCTGCATTTCTCTTGCTTCTTTCTGCACTACTCTTGCTTCTTTCTGCACCTTTTTGCTTCTTTCTGCACCACTCGTGCTTCTTTCTGCACCCCTCTTCCCCCTTTCTGCTCCCCTCTTTCTGCACCTCTGTTCCTTCTTTCTACTCTTCTTTTGTTTCTTTCTGCACCTCTCTTGCTTCTTTCTGCACCCCTCTTGCCACTTTCTCTACCCCATTCCCTCTTTTTGCCTCTCTGTTGCTTCTTTCTGCACTTCTCTTGCCTCTTTCTCCACCCCTCATCCCTCTTTCTGTACCTCTGTTGCTTCTTCTGCACTTCTCTTGCTTCTTTCTGCACCTCTGTCCCATTTTTCTGCAACCCTTGTGCCTCTTTCGGCACCCCTCTTCCCTCTTTCTGCACCCCTCTTGCCTCTTTTGGACCTCTGTTCCTTCTTTCTGCACTTCTTTTGTTTCTTCCTGCAACTCTCTTGCTTCTTTCTGCACCCCTCTTGCTTCTTTCTGCACCCCTCGTACCTCTTTCACACCCCTCTTCCCTCTTTCTGCACCCTTCTTGCCTCTTTCTGCATCTTTGTTCCTTCTTTCTGCACTTCTTTTGTTTCTTTCTGCACCTCTCTTGTTTCTTTCTGTATCCCTCTTGCCTCTTTCTCCACCCCACTTCCCCCTTTCTGCACTCCTCTTGCCTCTTTCTGCACCTCTGTTGTTTCGTTCTGCGCTTCTTTTGTTTCTTTCTGCGCTTCTTTTGTTTCTTTCTGCACCCCTCTTGCCTCTTTATGCATCTCTGTTCCTTCTTTCTGCACTTCTTTTGTTTCTTTCTGCAAATCTCACTTCTTTCTGCACCCCTTTTACCTCTTCCTGCACCCCTCTTGCCTCTTTCTGCACCTGTGTTCCTTCTTTCTGCACTTCTTTTGTTTCTTTCTGCAGCTCTCTTGCATCTTTCTGCACCCCTCTTCCCTCTTTCTCCACCCCTCTTCCTTCTTTCTTCACCCCTGTTGCCTCTTTCTGCATCTGTGTTCCTTCTTTCTGCACTTCTTTTGTTTCTTTCTAGACCTGTCTTGTTTCTTTCTGTATCCCTCTTGCCTCTTTCTCCACCCCACTACCCCTTTCTGTATCTCTGTTGCTTCTATATGCACTTCTCTTGCTTCTTTCTGCACCTCTCTTGCTTCTTTCTCCACCCTCGTGCCTCTTCCTGCATCCCTCTTCCCTCTTTCTGCACTCCCCTTGCCTCTTTCTGCACCTCTGTTCCTTCTTTCTGCACTTCTTTTGTTTCTTTCTGCACCCCTCTTGCCTCTTTCTGCACCTCTGTTCCTTCTTTCTGCACTTCTTTTGATTCTTTCTGCACCTCTTGCATCTTTGCGCATCCCTTTTTCCTATTTCTGCACCCCTCTTGCCTCTTTTAGCACCTCTGTTCCTTCTTTCTGCTCTTCTTTTGTTTCATTCTGCAGCTCTCTTGCTTTTTCTGCACCCCTTGCCTCTTTCTCCACCCCTCTTCCCTCTTTCTTCACCCCTGTTAGCTCTTTCTGCACCTATGTTCCTTCTTTCTGCACTTCTTTTGTTTCTTGCTGCATATCTCTTGCTACTTTCTGCACCCTCGTGCCTGTTTCTGCACCCCTCTTCCCTATTTTTGCACCCCTCTTGCCACTTTCTCCACCCCTGCTCCCTTTTTGCAACTCTGTTGCTTCTTTCTGCACTTCTCTTGCCTCTTTCTCCACCCCATTCCCTCTTTCTGCACCTCTGTTGCTTCTTCTGCATTTCTCTTGCTTCTTTCTACACCTCTGTCCCTTCTTTCTGCAACCCTTGTGCCTCTTTCTGCACCCCTCTTCCCTTTTTCTGCACCACTCTTCCCTCTTTCTGCACCCCTCTTGCCTCTTTCTGCTCCTCTGTTCCTTCTGTCTGCATTTCTTTTGTTTCTTTCTGCAACTCTCTTGCTTCTTTCTGCACCCCTCTTGCTTCTTTCTGCACCCCTCGTGCCTCTTTCACACCCCTCTTCCCTCTTTCTGCACCCCTCTTGCCTCTTTCTGCATCTCTGTTCCTTCTTTCTGCACTTATTTTTTCTCTTTCTGCACCTCTCTTGTTTCTTTCTTTATCCCTCTTGCCTCTTTCTCCACCCCACTTCCCCCTTTCTGTATCTCTGGTGCTTCTTTTGTAATTCTCTTTGCTTCTTTCTGCATCTCTCTTGCTTCTTTCTGCACACCTTGTGCCTCTTTCTGCACCCCTCATCCCTCTTTCTGCACCCCTCTTGCCTCTTTCTGCACCTCTGTTCCTTCTTTCTTCACTTCTTTTGTTTCTTTCTGCATTTCTCGCTTCTTTCTGCACCCATTTTTGTCTTTTTCTACACCCCTCTTGCCTCTTTCTGTACCTGTGTTCTTTCTGTCTGCACTTATTTTGTTTCTTTCTGCAGCTCTCTTGCGCTCTGCACTTCTGTTCCTTCTTTCTGCTCTTCTTTTGTTTCTTTCTGCACCTCTCTTGCTTCGTTCTGCACCCCTCTTGCCACTTTCTCCACAACTGTTCCCCCTTTTTGCATCTCTGTTGCTTCTTTCTGCACTTCTCTTGCCTCTTTCTCCACCCCTCATCCCTCTTTCTGCACCTTTGTTGCTTCTTTCTGCACTTCTTTTGTTTCTTTCTGCAACTCTCGTTCTTCTTTCTGCACCCCTCTTGCTTCTTTCTGCACCCCTCGTGCCTCTTTCACACCCCTCTTCCCTCTTTCTGCACCCCTATTGCATCTTTCTGCACCACTGTTCCTTCTTTCTGCACTTCTTTTGTTTCTTTCTGTACCTCGCTTGTTTCTTTCTGTATCACTCTTGCCTATTGCTCCACCCCACTTCCCCCTTTCTGTATCTCTGTTGCCTCTTTATGCACTTATCTTGCTTCTTCCTGCACCTCTCTTGCTTCTTTCTGCACCCCTCGTGTCTCTTTCTGCACCCCTCTTCCCTCTTTCTGCCCTCCTCTTGCCTCTTTCTGCACCTCTGTTGCTTCTTTCTGCACTTCTTTTGTTTCTTTCTGCAGCCCTCTTGCCTCTTTCTACACCTTTGTTCCTTCTTTCTGCACTTCTTGTCTTTCTTTCTGCACATCTTGCTTCTTTCTGCACTCCTTTTGCCTCTTTCTGCACCCCTCTTGCTTCTTTCTGTACCCCCTTGCCTCTTTCTCCACCCCTCTTCCCTCTTTCTTCACCCCTGTTAGCTCTTTCTGCTCCTCTGTTCCTTCTTTCTGCTCTTCTTTTGTTTCTTTCTGCAGATCTCTTGCTTCTTTCTGTCCCCCTTGCCTCTTTCTCCACCCCTCTTCCCTCTTTCTTCACCCCTGTTGGCTCTTTCTGCACCTCTGTTCCTTCTTTCTGCACTTCTTTTGTTTCTTGCTGCATATCTCTTGCTACTTTCTGCATCCCTCGTGCCTCTTTCTGCACCCCTCTTCCCTATTTTTGCACCCGTCTTGCCTCTTTCTGCATTTCTCTTGCTTCTTTCTGCACTACTCTTGCTTCTTTCTGCACCTTTTTGCTTCTTTCTGCACCACTCGTGCTTCTTTCTGCACCCCTCTTCCCCCTTTCTGCTCCCCTCTTTCTGCACCTCTGTTCCTTCTTTCTACTCTTCTTTTGTTTCTTTCTGCACCTCTCTTGCTTCTTTCTGCACCCCTCTTGCCACTTTCTCTACCCCATTCCCTCTTTTTGCCTCTCTGTTGCTTCTTTCTGCACTTCTCTTGCCTCTTTCTCCACCCCTCATCCCTCTTTCTGTACCTCTGTTGCTTCTTCTGCACTTCTCTTGCTTCTTTCTGCACCTCTGTCCCATTTTTCTGCAACCCTTGTGCCTCTTTCGGCACCCCTCTTCCCTCTTTCTGCACCCCTCTTGCCTCTTTTGGACCTCTGTTCCTTCTTTCTGCACTTCTTTTGTTTCTTCCTGCAACTCTCTTGCTTCTTTCTGCACCCCTCTTGCTTCTTTCTGCACCCCTCGTACCTCTTTCACACCCCTCTTCCCTCTTTCTGCACCCTTCTTGCCTCTTTCTGCATCTTTGTTCCTTCTTTCTGCACTTCTTTTGTTTCTTTCTGCACCTCTCTTGTTTCTTTCTGTATCCCTCTTGCCTCTTTCTCCACCCACTTCCCCCTTTCTGCACTCCTCTTGCCTCTTTCTGCACCTCTGTTGTTTCGTTCTGCGCTTCTTTTGTTTCTTTCTGCACTTCTTTTGTTTCTTTCTGCACCCCTCTTGCCTCTTTATGCATCTCTGTTCCTTCTTTCTGCACTTCTTTTGTTTCTTTCTGCAAATCTCACTTCTTTCTGCACCCCTTTTACCTCTTCCTGCACCCCTCTTGCCTCTTTCTGCACCTGTGTTCCTTCTTTCTGCACTTCTTTTGTTTCTTTCTGCAGCTCTCTTGCATCTTTCTGCACCCTCTTCCCTCTTTCTCCACCCCTCTTCCTTCTTTCTTCACCCCTGTTGCCTCTTTCTGCATCTGTGTTCCTTCTTTCTGCACTTCTTTTGTTTCTTTCTAGACCTGTCTTGTTTCTTTCTGTATCCCTCTTGCCTCTTTCTCCACCCCACTCCCCCTTTCTGTATCTCTGTTGCTTCTATATGCACTTCTCTTGCTTCTTTCTGCACCTCTCTTGCTTCTTTCTCCACCCCTCGTGCCTCTTCCTGCATCCCTCTTCCCTCTTTCTGCACTCCCCTTGCCTCTTTCTGCACCTCTGTTCCTTCTTTCTGCACTTCTTTTGTTTCTTTCTGCACCCCTCTTGCCTCTTTCTGCACCTCTGTTCCTTCTTTCTGCACTTCTTTTGATTCTTTCTGCACCTCTTGCATCTTTGCGCATCCCTTTTTCCTATTTCTGCACCCCTCTTGCCTCTTTTAGCACCTCTGTTCCTTCTTTCTGCTCTTCTTTTGTTTCATTCTGCAGCTCTCTTGCTTTTTTCTGCACCCCCTTGCCTCTTTCTCCACCCCTCTTCCCTCTTTCTTCACCCCTGTTAGCTCTTTCTGCACCTATGTTCCTTCTTTCTGCACTTCTTTTGTTTCTTGCTGCATATCTCTTGCTACTTTCTGCACCCCTCGTGCCTGTTTCTGCACCCCTCTTCCCTATTTTTGCACCCCTCTTGCCACTTTCTCCACCCCTGCTCCCCCTTTTTGCAACTCTGTTGCTTCTTTCTACACTTCTCTTGCCTCTTTCTCCACCCCATTCCCTCTTTCTGCACCTCTGTTGCTTCTTCTGCATTTCTCTTGCTTCTTTCTACACCTCTGTCCTTCTTTCTGCAACCCTTGTGCCTCTTTCTGCACCCCTCTTCCCTTTTCTGCACCACTCTTCCCTCTTTCTGCACCCCTCTTGCCTCTTTCTGCTCCTCTGTTCCTTCTGTCTGCATTTCTTTTGTTTCTTTCTGCAACTCTCTTGCTTCTTTCTGCACCCCTCTTGCTTCTTTCTGCACCCCTCTTGCCTCTTTCTGCATCTCTGTTCCTTCTTTCTGCACTTATTTTTTCTCTTTCTGCACCTCTCTTGTTTCTTTCTTTATCCCTCTTGCCTCTTTCTCCACCCCACTTCCCCCTTTCTGTATCTCTGGTGCTTCTTTTTGTAATTCTCTTGCTTCTTTCTGCATCTCTCTTGCTTCTTTCTGCACACCTTGTGCCTCTTTCTGCACCCCTCATCCCTCTTTCTGCACCCCTCTTGCCTCTTTCTGCACCTCTGTTCCTTCTTTCTTCACTTCTTTTGTTTCTTTCTGCATTTCTCGCTTCTTTCTGCACCCATTTTGTCTTTTTCTACACCCTCTTGCCTCTTTCTGTACCTGTGTTCTTTCTGTCTGCACTTATTTTGTTTCTTTCTGCAGCTCTCTTGCGCTCTGCACTTCTGTTCCTTCTTTCTGCTCTTCTTTTGTTTCTTTCTGCACCTCTCTTGCTTCGTTCTGCACCCCTCTTGCCACTTTCTCCACAACTGTTCCCCCTTTTTGCATCTCTGTTGCTTCTTTCTGCACTTCTCTTGCCTCTTTCTCCACCCCTCATCCCTCTTTCTGCACCTTTGTTGCTTCTATCTGCACTTCTCTTGCTTCTTTCTGCACCTCTGTCCCTTCTTTCTGCAACCCTTGTGCCACTTTCTTCACACCTTCCCTCTTTTTGCACCCCTCTAGCCTCTTTCTGCACCTCTGTTCCTTCTTTCTGCACTTCTTTTGTTTCTTTCTGCAACTCGCGTTCTTCTTTCTGCACCCCTCTTGCTTCTTTCTGCACCCCTCGTGCCTCTTTCACACCCCTCTTCCCTCTTTCTGCACCCCTATTGCATCTTTCTGCACCACTGTTCCTTCTTTCTGCACTTCTTTTGTTTCTTTCTGTACCTCGCTTGTTTCTTTCTGTATCACTCTTGCCTATTGCTCCAACCCACTTCCCCCTTTCTGTATCTGTGTTGCCTCTTTATGCACTTATCTTGCTTCTTCCTGCTCCTCTCTTGCTTCTTTCTGCACCCCTCGTGTCTCTTTCTGCACCCCTCTTCCCTCTTTCTGCCCTCCTCTTGCCTCTTTCTGCACCTCTGTTGCTTCTTTCTGCACTTCTTTTGTTTCTTTCTGCAGCCCTCTTGCCTCTTTCTACACCTCTGTTCCTTCTTTCTGCACTTTTTGTGTTTCTTTCTGCACATCTTGCTTCTTTCTGCACTCCTTTTGCCTCTTTCTGCACCCCTCTTGCTTCTTTCTGTACCCCCTTGCCTCTTTCTCCACCCCTCTTCCCTCTTTCTTCACCCCTGTTAGTCTCTTTCTGCTCCTCTGTTCCTTCTTTCTGCTCTTCTTTTGTTTCTTTCTGCAGCTCTCTTGCTTCTTTCTGTACCCCCTTGCCTCTTTCTCCACCCCTCTTCCTCTTTCTTCACCCCTGTTGGCTCTTTCTGCACCTCTGTTCCTTCTTTCTGCACTTCTTTTGTTTCTTGCTGCATATCTCTTGCTACTTTCTGCACCCCTCGTGCCTCTTTCTGCACCCCTCTTCCCTATTTTTGCACCCGTCTTGCCTCTTTCTGCATTTCTCTTGCTTCTTTCTGCACTACTCTTGCTTCTTTCTGCACCTTTTTGCTTCTTTCTGCACCACTCGTGCTTCTTTCTGCACCCCTCTTCCCCCTTTCTGCTCCCCTCTTGCCTCTTTCTGCACCTCTGTTCCTTCTTTCTACTCTTCTTTTGTTTCTTTCTGCACCTCTCTTGCTTCTTTCTGCACCCCTCTTGCCACTTTCTCTACCCCTATTCCCTCTTTTTGCCTCTCTGTTGCTTCTTTCTGCACTTCTCTTGCCTCTTTCTCCACCCCTCATCCCTCTTTCTGTACCTCTGTTGCTTCTTCTGCACTTCTCTTGCTTCTTTCTGCACCTCTGTCCCATTTTTCTGCAACCCTTGTGCCTCTTTCGGCACCCCTCTTTCTGCACCCCTCTTGCCTCTTTTGGACCTCTGTTCCTTCTTTCTGCACTTCTTTTGTTTCTTCCTGCAACTCTCTTGCTTCTTTCTGCACCCCTCTTGCTTCTTTCTGTACCCCTCGTACCTCTTTCACACCCCTCTTCCCTCTTTCTGCACCCTTCTTGCCTCTTTCTGCATCTTTGTTCCTTCTTTCTGCACTTCTTTTGTTTCTTTCTGCACCTCTCTTGTTTCTTTCTGTATCCCTCTTGCCTCTTTCTCCACCCCACTTCCCCCTTTCTGCACTCCTCTTGCCTCTTTCTGCACCTCTGTTGTTTCTTTCTGCGCTTCTTTTGTTTCTTTCTGCACCCCTCTTGCCTCTTTATGCATCTCTGTTCCTTCTTTCTGTACTTCTTTTGTTTCTTTCTGCAAATCTCACTTCTTTCTGCACCCCTTTTGCCTCTTCCTGCACCCCTCTTGCCTCTTTCTACACCTGTGTTCCTTCTTTCTGCACTTCTTTTGTTTCTTTCTGCAGCTCTCTTGCATCTTTCTGCACCCTCTTCCCTCTTTCTCCACCCCTCTTCCTTCTTTCTTCACCCCTGTTGCCTCTTTCTGCATCTGTGTTCCTTCTTTCTGCACTTCTTTTGTTTCTTTCTAGACCTGTCTTGTTTCTTTCTGTATCCCTCTTGCCTCTTTCTCCACCCCACTCACCCCTTTCTGTATCTCTGTTGCTTCTATATGCACTTCTCTTGCTTCTTTCTGCACCTCTCTTGCTTCTTTCTCCACCCCTCGTGCCTCTTCCTGCATCCCTCTTCCCTCTTTCTGCACTCCCCTTGCCTCTTTCTGCACCTCTGTTCCTTCTTTCTGCACTTCTTTTGTTTCTTTCTGCACCCCTCTTGCCTCTTTCTGCACCTCTGTTCCTTCTTTCTGCACTTCTTTTGATTCTTTCTGCACCTCTTGCATCTTTGCGCATCCCTTTTCCCTATTTCTGTACCCCTCTTGCCTCTTTTAGCACCTCTGTTCCTTCTTTCTGCTCTTCTTTTGTTTCATTCTGCAGCTCTCTTGCTTTTTTCTGCACCCCCTTGCCTCTTTCTCCACCCCTCTTCGCTCTTTCTTCACCCCTGTTAGCTCTTTCTGCACCTATGTTCCTTCTTTCTGCACTTCTTTTGTTTCTTGCTGCATATCTCTTGCTACTTTCTGCACCCCTCGTGCCTGTTTCTGCACCCCTCTTCCCTATTTTTGCACCCCTCTTGCCACTTTCTCCACCCCTGCTCCCCCTTTTTGCAACTCTGTTGCTTCTTTCTGCACTTCTCTTGCCTCTTTCTCCACCCCATTCCCTCTTTCTGCACCTCTGTTGCTTCTTCTGAATTTCTCTTGCTTCTTTCTACACCTCTGTCCCTTCTTTCTGCAACACTTGTGCCTCTTTCTGCACCCCTCTTCCCTTTTTCTGCACCACTCTTCCCTCTTTCTGCACCCCTCTTGCCTCTTTCTGCTCCTCTGTTCCTTCTGTCTGCATTTCTTTTGTTTCTTTCTGCAACTCTCTTGCTTCTTTCTGCACCCCTCTTGCTTCTTTCTGCACCCCTCATGCCTCTTTCACACCCTCTTCCCTCTTTCTGCACCCCTCTTGCCTCTTTCTGCATCTCTGTTCCTTCTTTCTGCACTTATTTTTCTCTTTCTGCACCTCTCTTATTTCTTTCTTTATCCCTCTTGCCTCTTTCTCCACCCCACTTCCCCTTTCTGTATCTCTGGTGCTTCTTTTTGTAATTCTCTTGCTTCTTTCTGCATCTCTCTTGCTTCTTTCTGCACACCTTGTGCCTCTTTCTGCACCCCTCATCCCTCTTTCTGCACCCCTCTTGCCTCTTTCTGCACCTCTGTTCCTTCTTTCTGCACTTCTTTTGTTTCTTTCTGCATTTCTCGCTTCTTTCTGCACCCATTTTTGTCTTTTTCTACACCCCTCTTGCCTCTTTCTGTACCTGTGTTCTTTCTGTCTGCACTTATTTTGTTTCTTTCTGCAGCCTCTCTTGCGCTCTGCACTTCTGTTCCTTCTTTCTGCTCTTCTTTTGTTTCTTTCTGCACCTCTCATGCTTCGTTCTGCACCCCTCTTGCCACTTTCTCCACAACTGTTCCCCCTTTTTGCATCTCTGTTGCTTCTTTCTGCACTTCTCTTGCCTCTTTCTCCACCCCTCATCCCTCTTTCTGTGCCTTTGTTGCTTCTATCTGCACTTCTCTTGCTTCTTTCTGCACCTCTGTCCCTTCTTTCTGCAACCCTTGTGCCACTTTCTTCACACCTTCCCTCTTTTTGCACCCCTCTAGCCTCTTTCTGCACCTCTGTTCCTTCTTTCTGCACTTCTTTTGTTTCTTTCTGCAACTCTCGTTCTTCTTTCTGCACCCCTCTTGCTTCTTTCTGCACCCTCGTGCCTCTTTCACACCCCTCTTCCCTCTTTCTGCACCCCTATTGCATCTTTCTGCACCACTGTTCCTTCTTTCTGCACTTCTTTTGTTTCTTTCTGTACCTCGCTTGTTTCTTTCTGCATCACTCTTGCCTATTGCTCCACCCCACTTCCCCTTTCTGTATCTCTGTTGCCTCTTTATGCACTTATCTTGCTTCTTCCTGCACCTCTCTTGCTTCTTTCTGCACCCCTCGTGTCTCTTTCTGCACCCCTCTTCCCTCTTTCTGCCCTCCTCTTGCCTCTTTCTGCACCTCTGTTGCTTCTTTCTGCACTTCTTTTGTTTCTTTCTGCAGCCCTCTTGCCTCTTTCTACACCTCTGTTCCTTCTTTCTGCACTTCTTGTGTTTCTTTCTGCACATCTTGCTTCTTTCTGCACTCCTTTTGCCTCTTTCTGCACCCCTCTTGCTTCTTTCTGTACCCCCTTGCCTCTTTCTCCACCCCTCTTCCCTCTTTCTTCACCCCTGTTGGCTCTTTCTGCTCCTCTGTTCCTTCTTTCTGCTCTTCTTTTGTTTCTTTCTGCAGCTCTCTTGCTTCTTTCTGTCCCTCTTGCCTCTTTCTGCATCTCTGTTCCTTCTTTCTGCACTTATTTTTTCTCTTTCTGCACCTCTCTTGTTTCTTTCTTTATCCCTCTTGCCTCTTTCTCCACCCCACTTCCCCCTTTCTGTATCTCTGGTGCTTCTTTTTGTAATTCTCTTGCTTCTTTCTGCATCTCTCTTGCTTCTTTCTGCACACCTTGTGCCTCTTTCTGCACCCCTCATCCCTCTTTCTGCACCCCTCTTGCCTCTTTCTGCACCTCTGTTCCTTCTTTCTGCACTTCTTTTGTTTCTTTCTGCATTTCTCGCTTCTTTCTGCACCCATTTTTGTCTTTTTCTACACCCCTCTTGCCTCTTTCTGTACCTGTGTTCTTTCTGTCTGCACTTATTTTGTTTCTTTCTGCAGCTCTCTTGCGCTCTGCACTTCTGTTCCTTCTTTCTGCTCTTCTTTTGTTTCTTTCTGCACCTCTCTTGCTTCGTTCTGCACCCCTCTTGCCACTTTCTCCACAACTGTTCCCCCTTTTTGCATCTCTGTTGCTTCTTTCTGCACTTCTCTTGCCTCTTTCTCCACCCCTCATCCCTCTTTCTGTGCCTTTGTTGCTTCTATCTGCACTTCTCTTGCTTCTTTCTGCACCTCTGTCCCTTCTTTCTGCAACCCTTGTGCCACTTTCTTCACACCTTCCCTCTTTTTGCACCCCTCTAGCCTCTTTCTGCACCTCTGTTCCTTCTTTCTGCACTTCTTTGTTTCTTTCTGCAACTCTCGTTCTTCTTTCTGCACCCCTCTTGCTTCTTTCTGCACCCCTCGTGCCTCTTTCACACCCCTCTTCCCTCTTTCTGCACCCCTATTGCATCTTTCTGCACCACTGTTCCTTCTTTCTGCACTTCTTTTGTTTCTTTCTGTACCTCGCTTGTTTCTTTCTGTATCACTCTTGCCTATTGCTCCACCCCACTTCCCCTTTCTGTATCTCTGTTGCCTCTTTATGCACTTATCTTGCTTCTTCCTGCACCTCTCTTGCTTCTTTCTGCACCCCTCGTGTCTCTTTCTGCACCCCTCTTCCCTCTTTCTGCCCTCTTCTTGCCTCTTTCTGCACCTCTGTTGCTTCTTTCTGCACTTCTTTGTTTCTTTCTGCAGCCCTCTTGCCTCTTTCTACACCTCTGTTCCTTCTTTCTGCACTTCTTGTGTTTCTTTCTGCACATCTTGCTTCTTTCTGCACTCCTTTTGCCTCTTTCTGCACCCCTCTTGCTTCTTTCTGTACCCCCTTGCCTCTTTCTCCACCCCTCTTCCCTCTTTCTTCACCCCTGTTGGCTCTTTTCTGCTCCTCTGTTCCTTCTTTCTGCTCTTCTTTTGTTTCTTTCTGCAGCTCTCTTGCTTCTTTCTGTCCCCCTTGCCTCTTTCTCCACCCTCTTCCCTCTTTCTTCACCCCTGTTGGCTCTTTCTGCACCTCTGTTCCTTCTTTCTGCACTTCTTTTGTTTCTTGCTGCATATCTCTTGCTACTTTCTGCATCCCTCGTGCCTCTTTCTGCACCCCTCTTCCCTATTTTTGCACCCGTCTTGCCTCTTTCTGCATTTCTCTTGCTTCTTTCTGCACTACTCTTGCTTCTTTCTGCACCTTTTGCTTCTTTCTGCACCACTCGTGCTTCTTTCTGCACCCCTCTTCCCCTTTCTGCTCCCCTCTTTCTGCACCTCTGTTCCTTCTTTCTACTCTTCTTTTGTTTCTTTCTGCACCTCTCTTGCTTCTTTCTGCACCCCTCTTGCCACTTTCTCTACCCCATTCCCTCTTTTTGCCTCTCTGTTGCTTCTTTCTGCACTTCTCTTGCCTCTTTCTCCACCCTCATCCCTCTTTCTGTACCTCTGTTGCTTCTTCTGCACTTCTCTTGCTTCTTTCTGCACCTCTGTCCCATTTTTCTGCAACCCTTGTGCCTCTTTCGGCACCCCTCTTCCCTCTTTCTGCACCCCTCTTGCCTCTTTTGGACCTCTGTTCCTTCTTTCTGCACTTCTTTTGTTTCTTCCTGCAACTCTCTTGCTTCTTTCTGCACCCCTCTTGCTTCTTTCTGCACCCCTCGTACCTCTTTCACACCCCTCTTCCCTCTTTCTGCACCCTTCTTGCCTCTTTCTGCATCTTTGTTCCTTCTTTCTGCACTTCTTTTGTTTCTTTCTGCACCTCTCTTGTTTCTTTCTGTATCCCTCTTGCCTCTTTCTCCACCCCACTTCCCCCTTTCTGCACTCCTCTTGCCTCTTTCTGCACCTCTGTTGTTTCGTTCTGCGCTTCTTTTGTTTCTTTCTGCACTTCTTTTGTTTCTTTCTGCACCCTCTTGCCTCTTTATGCATCTCTGTTCCTTCTTTCTGCACTTCTTGTTTCTTTCTGCAAATCTCACTTCTTTCTGCACCCCTTTTACCTCTTCCGGCACCCCTCTTGCCTCTTTCTGCACCTGTGTTCCTTCTTTCTGCACTTCTTTTGTTTCTTTCTGCAGCTCTCTTGCATCTTTCTGCACCCCTCTTCCCTCTTTCTCCACCCCTCTTCCTTCTTTCTTCACCCCTGTTGCCTCTTTCTGCATCTGTGTTCCTTCTTTCTGCACTTCTTTTGTTTCTTTCTAGACCTGTCTTGTTTCTTTCTGTATCCCTCTTGCCTCTTTCTCCACACCACTCCCCTTTCTGTATCTCTGTTGCTTCTATATGCACTTCTCTTGCTTCTTTCTGCACCTCTCTTGCTTCTTTCTCCACCCTTGTGCCTCTTCCTGCATCCCTCTTCCCTCTTTCTGCACTCCCTTGCCTCTTTCTGCACCTCTGTTCCTTCTTTCTGCACTTCTTTTGTTTCTTTCTGCACCCCTCTTGCCTCTTTCTGCACCTCTGTTCCTTCTTTCTGCACTTCTTTTGATTCTTTCTGCACCTCTTGCATCTTTGCGCATCCCTTTTTCCTATTTCTGCACCCACTTGCCTCTTTTAGCACCTCTGTTCCTTCTTTCTGCTCTTCTTTTGTTTCATTCTGCAGCTCTCTTGCTTTTTTCTGCACCCCCTTGCCTCTTTCTCCACCCCCTCTTCCCTCTTTCTTCACCCCTGTTAGCTCTTTCTGCACCTATGTTCCTTCTTTCTGCACTTCTTTTGTTTCTTGCTGCATATCTCTTGCTACTTTCTGCACCCTCGTGCCTGTTTCTGCACCCCTCTTCCCTAATTTTGCACCCCTCTTGCCACTTTCTCCACCCCTGCTCCTCCTTTTGCAACTCTGTTGCTTCTTTCTGCACTTCTCTTGCCTCTTTCTCCACCCCATTCCCTCTTTCTGCACCTCTGTTGCTTCTTCTGCATTTCTCTTGCTTCTTTCTACACCTCTGTCCCTTCTTTCTGCAACCCTTGTGCCTCTTTCTGCACCCTCTTCCCTTTTTCTGCACCACTCTTCCCTCTTTCTGCACCCTCTTGCCTCTTTCTGCTCCTCTGTTCCTTCTGTCTGCATTTCTTTTGTTTCTTTCTGCAACTCTCTTGCTTCTTTCTGCACCCCTCTTGCTTCTTTCTGCACCCCTCGTGCCTCTTTCAAACCCCTCTTCCCTCTTTCTGCACCCCTCTTGCCTCTTTCTGCATCTCTGTTCCTTCTTTCTGCACTTATTTTTTCTCTTTCTGCACCTCTCTTGTTTCTTTCTTTATCCCTCTTGCCTCTTTCTCCACCCCACTTCCCCCTTTCTGTATCTCTGGTGCTTCTTTTTGTAATTCTCTTGCTTCTTTCTGCATCTCTCTTGCTTCTTTCTGCACACCTTGTGCCTCTTTCTGCACCCCGCATCCCTCTTTCTGCACTCCTCTTGCCTCTTTCTGCATCTCTGTTGCTTCTTTCTGCACTTCTTTTGTTTCTTTCTGTACCCCTCTTGCCTCTTTCTGCATCTCTGTTCCTTCTTTCTACACTTCTTTTGTTTCTTTCTGCAACTCTCGCTTCTTTCTGCAACCCTTTTGCCTCTTTCTGCACCCCTATTGCCTCTTTCTGCACCTGTGTTCCTTCTTTCTGCACTTCTTTTGTTTCTTTCTGCAGCTCTCATGCCTCTTTCTGCACCCCCTTGCCTCTTTCTCCACCCCTCTTCCTTCTTTCTTCACCCCTGTTGCCTCTTTCTGCACCTCTGTTTCTTCTTTCTGCACTTCTTTTGTTTCTCTCTGCACATCTCTTGCTTCTTTCTGTACCCCTCGTGCCTCTTTCTGCACCCCTCTTCCCTCTTTTTGCACCCGTCTTGCCTCTTTCTGCATCTCTGTTGATTCTTTCTGCACTACTCTTGCTTCTTTATGCACCTCTTTGCTTCTTTCTGCACCACTCATGCTTCTTTCTGCACCCCTCTTTCCTCTTTCTACACCCCTCTTGCCTCTTTATGCACCTCTGTTCCTTCTTTCTGCTCTTCTTTTGTTTCATTCTGCACCTCTCTTGCTTCTTTCTGCACCCCTCTTGTCACTTTCTGCATTCCTCTTGCCTCTTTCTGCACCTCTTGCTTCATTCTGCTCCCCTTTTGCCTCTTTCTGCACCCCTCTTGCCTCTTTAAGCACCTCTGTTCCTTCTTTCTGCTCTTCTTTTGCTTCTTTCTGCGCTTCTCTTGCCTCTTTCTCCACCCTTATTCCCTCTCTCTGCACCTCTGTTGCTTCTTCTGCACTTCTCTTGCTTCTTTCTGCACCTCTGTCCCTTCTTTCTGCAACACTTGTGACTCTTTCTTCACCCCTGTTCCCTCTTTCTGCACTCCTCTTGCCTCTTTCTGCTCCTCTGTTCCTTCTGTCTGCATTTCTTTTGTTTCTTTCTGCAACTCTCTTGCTTCTTTCTGTACCCCTCTTGCTTTTTTCTGAACCCCTTGTGCCTCTTTCACACCCCTCTTCCCTCTTTCTGCACCCCTCTTGCCTCTTTCAACATCTCTGTTCCTTCTTTCTGCAATTTTTTTCTCTTTCTGCACCTCTCTTGTTTCTTTCTGTATCCCTCTTGCCTCTTTCTCCACCCCACTTCCCCCTTTCTGTATCTATGTTGCTTCTTTATGTATTTCTCTTGCTTCTTTCTGCTCCATTTTTGCCTCTTTCGTCACCCCTGTTGGCTCTTTCTGCACCTCTGTTCCTTCTTTCTGCACTTCTTTTGTTTCTTGCTGCACATCTATTGCTTTTTTCTACACACCTCGTGCCTCTTTCTGCACCCCCTTCCCTCTTTTTGCACCCGTCTTGCCTCTTTCTGCATCTCTGTTAATTCTTTCTGCACTACTATTGCTTCTTTCTGCACCTCTTTGCTTCTTTCTGCACCACTCGTGCTTCTTTCTGCACCACTCTTCCCTCTTTCTGCACCCTCTTTCGTCTTTCTGCACCTGTGTTCCTTCTTTCTGCTCTTCTTTTGTTTCTTTCTACACCTCTCTTGCTTCTTTCTGCACCCCTCTTGCCACTTTCTCCATCCTTGTTTCCACTTTTTGCATCTCTGTTGATTCTTTCTGCACCCCTCTTCCCTCTTTCTGCAACTCTGTTCCTTTTTCCTGCACTTCTTTTGTTTCTTTCTGCAACTTTCACATCTTTCTGCAATCCTTTGCCTCTTTCTGCACCCCTATTGCCACTTTCTGCACCTGTGTTCCTTCTTTCTGCACTTCTTTTGTTTTTTTCTGCAGCTCTCATGCCTGTTCTGCACCCCTTTGCCTCTTTCTCCACCCTCTTCCTTCTTTCTTCATCCCTGTTGCTTCTTTCTGCACCTCTGCTCCTTCTTTCTGCACCGCTTTTGTTTCTCTCTGCACATCTCTTGCTTCTTTCTGCACCCCTCGCGCCTCTTTCTGCACCCCTCTTCCCTCTTTTTGCACCCCTCTTGCCCCTTTCTGCACCTCAATTGCTTCTTTCTCCACTACTCTTGCTTCTTTCTGCACCTCTTTGCTTCTTTCTGCACCATTTGTGCTTCTTTCTGCACCCCTCTTCCCTCTTTCTGCACCCCTCTTGCCTCTTTCTGCACTTCTGTTCCTTCTTTCTGCACTTCTTTTGTTTCTTTCTGCACCTCTCTTGCTCCTTTCTTCACCCCTCTTGTCACTTTCTGCACTCCTCTTGCCTCTTTCTGCACCTCTTGCTTCATTCTGCTCCCCTTTTGCTTCTTTCTGCACCTCTGTTGCTTCTTCTGCACTTCTCTTGCTTCTTTCTGCACCTCTGTCCCTTCTTTCTGCAACCCTTGTGACTCTTTCTGCACCCTTCATCCCTCTTTCTGCACTCCTCTTGCCTCTTTCTGCACCTCTGTTGTTTCTTTCTGCACTTCTTTTGTTTCTTTCTGCATCCCCTCTTGCCTCTTTATGCATCTCTGTTCCTTCTTTCTGCACTTCTTTTGTTTCTTTCTGCAAATTTCACTTCTTTCTGCACCCCTTTTGCCGCTTTCTGTACCCCTCTTGCCTCTTTCTGCACCTGTGTTCCTTCTTTCTGCACTTCTTTTGTTTTTTTCTGCAGCTCTCTTGCTTCTTTCTGCACCCCTCTTCCCTCTTTCTCCACCCCTCTTCCTCTTTCTCCACCCCTCTTCCTTCTTTCTTCACCTCTGTTACCTCTTTCTGCACCTCTGTTCCTTCTTTCTGCACTTCTTTTGTTTCTTTCTGCACATCTCTTGCTTCTTACTGCACCCCTCATGCCTCTTTCTGCACCCCTCTTCATTATTTTTGCACCCCTCTTGCCTCTTTCTGCACCTCTGTTGCTTCTTTCTGCACTACTCTTGCTTCCTTCTGTACCTCGTTGTTTCTCTCTGCACTACTTGTGCTTCTTTCTGCACCCCTCTTCCTCTTTCTGTACCTCTCTTGTCTCTTTCTGCACCTCTGTTCCTTCTTTCTGCATTTATTTTGTTTCTTTCTGCACCTCTCTTGCTTCTTTCTGCACCCTCTTGCCACTATCTCCACCCCTGTTTCCCCTATTTGCATCTCTGTTGCTTCTTTCTGTACTTCTATTGCCTCTTTCTCCACCCCTCATCCCACTTTCTGCACCCTTGTTGCTTCTATCTACACTACTCTTGCTTCTTTCTGCACCTCTGTCCCTTCTTTGTGCAACCCTTGTGCCTATTTCTTCACCCTCTTCCTGCACCCCTCTTGCCTCTTTCTGCACCTCTGTTCCTTCTTTCTGCACTTCTTTTGTTTCTTTGTGCAACTCTCTTTCTTCTTTCTGCACTACTGTTGCTTCTTTCTGCACCCTCGGTGCCTCTTTCACACCCCTCTTCCCTCTTTCTGCACCCCTTTGCCTCTTTCTACACCACTGTTACTTCTTTCTGCACTTCTTTTGTTTCTTTCTAGACCTGTCTTGTTTCTTTCTGTATCCCTCTTGCCTCTTTCTCCACCCCACTCCCTCTTTCTGTATCTCTGTTGCTTCTATATTGCATCTCTTGCTTCTTTCTGCACCTCTCTTGCTTCTTTCTCCACCCTCGTGCCTCTTCCTGCATCCCTCTTCAATCTTTCTGCACTCCTCTTGCCTCTTTCTGTACCCCTCTTCCCTCTTTTTGCACCCGTCTTGCCTCTTTCTGCATCTCTGTTGATTCTTTCTGCACTACTCTTGCTTCTTTATGCACCTCTGTTGATTCTTTCTGCACCTCTCTTGCCTCTTTCTCCACACCTCATCCCTCTCTCTGCACCTCTCTTGCCTCTTTTTGCACTTCTGTTCCTTCTTTCTGCACTTCTTTTGTTTCTTTCTACATCTCTCTTGCTCCTTTCTGCATCCCTCTTGCAACTTTCTCCACTCCTGTTCTGCCTTTTTGCATCTCTGTTGCTTCTTTCTGCACTTCTCTTGCCTCTTTCTCCACACCTCATCCCTCTTTCTGCACCTCTGTTTCTTCTTCTGCACGTTTCATGCTTTTTTCTGAACATCTGTCCCTTGTTTTTGCAACTCTATTCCCTCTTTCTACACCCCTCTTGCCTCTTTCTGCACCATTGTTCCTTCTTTCTGTACTTCTTTTGTTTCTTTCTGCAACTCTCTTGCTTCTTTCTGCACCCCTATTGCTTCTTTCTGCACCCCCATTCCTTCTTTCACACCCCTCTTCCCTCTTTCTGTAACCTCTATTGCCTCTTTCTACACCACTGTTACTTCTTTCTGCACTCTTTTGTTTCTGTCTGCACCTCTCTTGTTTCTTTCTGTATCCCTCTTGCCTCTTTCTGCACTCCTCTTGCCTCTTTCTGCACCTCTTGCTTCATTCTGCTCCCCTTTTGCCTCTTTCTGCACCCCTCTTGCCTCTTTAAGCACCTCTGTTCCTTCTTTCTGCTCTTCTTTTGTTTCTTTCTGCAGCTCTCTTGCTTCTTTCTGCACCCCCTTGCCTCTTTCTCCACCCCTCGTCCCTCTTTCTGCACCACTGTTGGCTCTTTCTGCACCTCTGTTCCTTCTTTCTGCACTTATTTTGTTTCTTGCTGCATATCTCTTGCTACTTTCTGTACCCCTCGTACCTCTTTCTGCACCCCTCTTCCCTCTTTTTGTACCAGTCTTGCCTCTTTCTGCTTTTCTGTTGCTTCTTTCTGCACTACTCTTGCTTCTTTCTGCACCTCTTTGCTTCTTTCTGCACCACTTGTGCTTCTTTCTGCACCCCTCTTGCCTCTTTCTGCTCCTCTGTTCCTTCTTTCTGCTCTTCTTTTGTTTCTTTCTGCAGCTCTCTTGCTTCTTTCTGCACCCCCTTGCCTCTTTTTCCACCCCTCTTCCCTCTTTCTTCACCCCTGTTGGCTCTTTCTGCACCTCTGTTCCTTCTTTCTGCACTTCTTTTGTTTCTTGCTGCATATCTCTTGCTACTTTCTGTACCCCTTGTACCTCTTTCTGCACCCCTCTTCTCTCTTTCTGCACTCCTCTTGCCTCTTTCTGCACCTCTTTCTTCATTCTGCTCCCCTTTTGCCTCTTTCTGCACCCCTCTTGCCTCTTTAAGCACCTCTGTTCTTTCTTTCTGCTCTTCTTTTGTTTCATTCTGCAGCTCTCATGTTTTTTTCTGCACCCCCTTGCCTCTTTCTCCACCCCTCTTTCCTCTTTTGTCACCCCTGTTGGCTCTTTCTGCACCTCTGTTCCTTCTTTCTGCACTTCTTTTGTTTCTTGCTGCACATCTATTGCTTTTTTCTACACCCCTCGTGCCTCTTTCTGCACCCCCTTCCCTCTTTTTGCACCCGTCTTGCCTCTTTCTGCATCTCTGTTGATTCTTTCTGCACTACTCTTGCTTCTTTCTGCACCTCTTTGCTTCTTTCTGCACCACTCGTGCTTCTTTATGCACCCTCTTCCCTCTTTCTGCACCCTCCTTCATCTTTCTGCACCTCTGTTCCTTCTTTCTGCTTTTCTTTTGTTACTTTCTGCACCTCTCTTGCTTCTTTCTGCACCCCTCTTGCCACTTTTTCCGCCCCTGCTCCCCCTTTTTTCATCTCTGTTGCTTCTTTCTGCACTTCTCTTGCCTCTTTCTCCACCCCTATTCCCTCTTTCTGCACCTCTGTTGCTTCTTCTGCACTTCTCTTGCTTATTTCTGCACCTCTGTCCCTTCTTTCTGCAACCCTTGTGCCTCTTTCTGCACCCCTCTTCCCTCTTTCTGCACCCCTCTTCACTCTTTCTGCACTCCTCTTGCCTCTTTCTGCTACTCTGTTCCTTCTTTATGTACTTCTTTTGTTTCTTTCTGCACCTCTCTTGCTTCTTTCTGCACCTCTCTTGCCACTTTCTCCACCCCTGCTCCCCTTTTCCATCTCTGTTGCTTCTTTCTGCACTTCTCTTGCCTCTTTCTCCACCCCTATTCCTCTTTCTGCACCTCTGTTGCTTCTTCTGCACTTCTCTTGCTTATTTCTGCACCTCTGTCCCTTCTTTCTGCTACTTTTGTGCCTCTTTCTGCACCCCTATTCCCTCTTTCTGCACCCCTCTTACCTCTTTCTGCATCTCTGTTCCTTCTTTCTGCAACTATTTTGTCTCTTTCTGCACCTCTCTTGTTTCTTTCTCTATCCATCTTGCCTCTTTCTCCAACCCACTTCCCCTTTCTGTATCTCTGTTGCTTCCTTATGCATTTATCTTGCTTCTTTCTGCACCCCTCATCCCTCTTTCTGCACTCCTCTTGCCTCTTTCTGCATCTCTGTTGCTTCTTTCTGCACTTCTTTTGTTTCTTTCTGCAACTCTCGCTTCTTTCTGCAACCCTTTTGCCTCTTTCTGCACCCCTATTGCCTCTTTCAGCACCTGTGTTCCTTCTTTCTGCACTTCTTTTGTTTCTTTCTGCAGCTCTCATGCCTCTTACTGCACCCCCTTGCCTCTTTCTCCACCCCTCTTCCCCCTTTCTGTATCTCTGTTGCTTCTTTATGCATTTCTCTTGCTTCTTTCTGCATCTCTCTTGCTTCTTTCTGTACCCCTCGTGCCTCATTCTGCACCCTTCATCCCTCTTTCTGCACTCCTCTTGCCTCTTTCTGCACCTCTGTTGTTTCTTTCTGCACTTCTTTTGTTTCTTTCTGCATCCCCTCTTGCCTCTTTATGCATCTCTGTTCCTTCTTTCTGCACTTCTTTTGTTTCTTTCTGCAAATTTCACTTCTTTCTGCACCCCTTTTGCCGCTTTCTGTACCCCTCTTGCCTCTTTCTGCACCTGTGTTCCTTCTTTCTGCACTTCTTTTGTTTTTTTCTGCAGCTCTCTTGCTTCTTTCTGCACCCCTCTTCCCTCTTTCTCCACCCCTCTTCCCTCTTTCTCCACCCCTCTTCCTTCTTTCTTCACCCCTGTTACCTCTTTCTGCACCTCTGTTCCTTCTTTCTGCACTTCTTTGTTTCTTTCTGCACATCTCTTGCTTCTTACTGCACCCCTCATGCCTCTTTCTGCACCCCTCTTCATTATTTTTGCACTCCTCTTGCCTCTTTCTGCACCTCTGTTGCTTCTTTCTGCACTACTCTTGCTTCCTTCTGTACCTCGTTGTTTCTCTCTGCACTACTTGTGCTTCTTTCTGCACCCCTCTTCCCTCTTTCTGTACCTCTCTTGTCTCTTTCTGCACCTCTGTTCCTTCTTTCTGCATTTATTTTGTTTCTTTCTGCACCTCTCTTGCTTCTTTCTGCACCCCTCTTGCCACTATCTCCACCCCTGTTTCCCCTATTTGCATCTCTGTTGCTTCTTTCTGTACTTCTATTGCCTCTTTCTCCACCCCTCATCCCACTTTCTGCACCCTTGTTGCTTCTATCTACACTACTCTTGCTTCTTTCTGCACCTCTGTCCCTTCTTTGTGCAACCCTTGTGCCTATTTCTTCACCCTCTTCCTGCACCCCTCTTGCCTCTTTCTGCACCTCTGTTCCTTCTTTCTGCACTTCTTTTGTTTCTTTGTGCAACTCTCTTTCTTCTTTCTGCACTACTGTTGCTTCTTTCTGCACCCCTCGTGCCTCTTTCACACCCCCTCTTCCCTCTTTCTGCACCCCTTTGCCTCTTTCTACACCACTGTTACTTCTTTCTGCACTTCTTTGTTTCTTTCTAGACCTGTCTTGTTTCTTTCTGTATCCCTCTTGCCTCTTTCTCCACCCCACTCCCCCTTTCTGTATCTCTGTTGCTTCTATATTGCATCTCTTGCTTCTTTCTGCACCTCTCTTGCTTCTTTCTCCACCCCTCGTGCCTCTTCCTGCATCCCTCTTCAATCTTTCTGCACTCCTCTTGCCTCTTTCTGTACCCCTCTTCCCTCTTTTTGCCCACGTCTTGCCTCTTTCTGCATCTCTGTTGATTCTTTCTGCACTACTCTTGCTTCTTTATGCACCTCTGTTGATTCTTTCTGCACCTCTCTTGCCTCTTTTCTCCACACCTCATCCCTCTCTCTGCACCTCTCTTGCCTCTTTTTGCACTTCTGTTCCTTCTTTCTGCACTTCTTTTGTTTCTTTCTACATCTCTCTTGCTCCTTTCTGCATCCCTCTTGCAACTTTCTCCACTCCTGTTCTGCCTTTTTGCATCTCTGTTGCTTCTTTCTGCACTTCTCTTGCCTCTTTCTCCACACCTCATCCCTCTTTCTGCACCTCTGTTTCTTCTTCTGCACGTTTCATGCTTTTTTCTGAACATCTGTCCCTTGTTTTTGCAACTCTATTCCCTCTTTCTACACCCCTCTTGCCTCTTTCTGCACCATTGTTCCTTCTTTCTGTACTTCTTTTGTTTCTTTCTGCAACTCTCTTGCTTCTTTCTGCACCCCTATTGCTTCTTTCTGCACCCCCATTCCTCTTTCACACCCCTCTTCCCTCTTTCTGTACCCTATTGCCTCTTTCTACACCACTGTTACTTCTTTCTGCACTTCTTTTGTTTCTGTCTGCACCTCTCTTGTTTCTTTCTGTATCCCTCTTGCCTCTTTCTGCACTCCTCTTGCTCTCTTCTGCACCTCTTGCTTCATTCTGCTCCCCCTTTGCCTCTTTCTGCACCCTCTTGCCTCTTTAAGCACCTCTGTTCCTTCTTTCTGCTCTTCTTTTGTTTCTTTCTGCAGCTCTCTTGCTTCTTTCTGCACCCCCTTGCCTCTTTCTCCACCCCTCGTCCCTCTTTCTGCACCACTGTTGGCTCTTTCTGCACCTCTGTTCCTTCTTTCTGCACTTATTTTGTTTCTTGCTGCATATCTCTTGCTACTTTCTGTACTCCTCGTACCTCTTTCTGCACCTCTCTTCCCTCTTTTTGTACCAGTCTTGCCTCTTTCTGCTTTTCTGTTGCTTCTTTCTGCACTACTCTTGCTTCTTTCTGCACCTCTTTGCTTCTTTCTGCACCACTTGTGCTTCTTTCTGCACCCTCTTGCCTCTTTTCTGCTCCTCTGTTCCTTCTTTCTGCTCTTCTTTTGTTTCTTTCTGCAGCTCTCTTGCTTCTTTCTGCACCCCCTTGCCTCTTTTTCCACCCCTCTTCCCTCTTTCTTCACCCCTGTTGGCTCTTTCTGCACCTCTGTTCCTTCTTTCTGCACTTCTTTTGTTTCTTGCTGCATATCTCTTGCTACTTTCTGTACCCCTTGTACCTCTTTCTGCACCCCTCTTCTCTCTTTCTGCACTCCTCTTGCCTCTTTCTGCACCTCTTTCTTCATTCTGCTCCCCTTTTGCCTCTTTCTGCACCCCTCTTGCCTCTTTAAGCACCTCTGTTCTTTCTTTCTGCTCTTCTTTTGTTTCATTCTGCAGCTCTCATGTTTTTTTCTGCACCCCCTTGCCTCTTTCTCCACCCCTCTTTCCTCTTTTGTCACCCCTGTTGGCTCTTTCTGCACCTCTGTTCCTTCTTTCTGCACTTCTTTTGTTTCTTGCTGCACATCTATTGCTTTTTTCTACACCCCTCGTGCCTCTTTCTGCACCCCCTTCCCTCTTTTTGCACCCGTCTTGCCTCTTTCTGCATCTCTGTTGATTCTTTCTGCACTACTCTTGCTTCTTTCTGCACCTCTTTGCTTCTTTCTGCACCACTCGTGCTTCTTTATGCACCCCTCTTCCCTCTTTCTGCACCCTCCTTCATCTTTCTGCACCTCTGTTCCTTCTTTCTGCTTTTCTTTTGTTACTTTCTGCACCTCTCTTGCTTCTTTCTGCACCCCTCTTGCCACTTTTTCCGCTCCCTGCTCCCCTTTTTCATCTCTGTTGCTTCTTTCTGCACTTCTCTTGCCTCTTTCTCCACCCCTATTCCCTCTTTCTGCACCTCTGTTGCTTCTTCTGCACTTCTCTTGCTTATTTCTGCACCTCTGTCCCTTCTTTCTGCAACCCTTGTGCCTCTTTCTGCACCCCTCTTCCCTCTTTCTGCACCCTCTTCACTCTTTCTGCACTCCTCTTGCCTCTTTCTGCTACTCTGTTCCTTCTTTATGTACTTCTTTTGTTTCTTTCTGCACCTCTCTTGCTTCTTTCTGCACCTCTCTTGCCACTTTCTCCACCCCTGCTCCCCCTTTTCCATCTCTGTTGCTTCTTTCTGCACTTCTCTTGCCTCTTTCTCCACCCCTATTCCCTCTTTCTGCACCTCTGTTGCTTCTTCTGCACTTCTCTTGCTTATTTCTGCACCTCTGTCCCTTCTTTCTGCTACTTTTGTGCCTCTTTCTGCACCCCTATTCCCTCTTTCTGCACCCCTCTTACCTCTTTCTGCATCTCTGTTCCTTCTTTCTGCAACTATTTTGTCTCTTTCTGCACCTCTCTTGTTTCTTTCTCTATCCATCTTGCCTCTTTCTCCAACCCACTTCCCCCTTTCTGTATCTCTGTTGCTTCCTTATGCATTTATCTTGCTTCTTTCTGCACCCCTCATCCCTCTTTCTGCACTCCTCTTGCCTCTTTCTGCATCTCTGTTGCTTCTTTCTGCACTTCTTTTGTTTCTTTCTGCAACTCTCGCTTCTTTCTGCAACCCTTTTGCCTCTTTCTGCACCCCTATTGCCTCTTTCAGCACCTGTGTTCCTTCTTTCTGCACTTCTTTTGTTTCTTTCTGCAGCTCTCATGCCTCTTACTGCACCCCCTTGCCTCTTTCTCCACCCCTCTTCCCCCTTTCTGTATCTCTGTTGCTTCTTTATGCATTTCTCTTGCTTCTTTCTGCATCTCTCTTGCTTCTTTCTGTACCCCTCGTGCCTCATTCTGCACCCTTCATCCCTCTTTCTGCACTCCTCTTGCCTCTTTCTGCACCTCTGTTGTTTCTTTCTGCACTTCTTTTGTTTCTTTCTGCATCCCCTCTTGCCTCTTTATGCATCTCTGTTCCTTCTTTCTGCACTTCTTTTGTTTCTTTCTGCAAATTTCACTTCTTTCTGCACCCCTTTTGCCGCTTTCTGTACCCCTCTTGCCTCTTTCTGCACCTGTGTTCCTTCTTTCTGCACTTCTTTTGTTTTTTTCTGCAGCTCTCTTGCTTCTTTCTGCACCCCTCTTCCCTCTTTCTCCACCCCTCTTCCCTCTTTCTCCACCCCTCTTCCTTCTTTCTTCACCCCTGTTACCTCTTTCTGCACCTCTGTTCCTTCTTTCTGCACTTCTTTTGTTTCTTTCTGCACATCTCTTGCTTCTTACTGCACCCCTCATGCCTCTTTCTGCACCCCTCTTCATTATTTTTGCACCCCTCTTGCCTCTTTCTGCACCTCTGTTGCTTCTTTCTGCACTACTCTTGCTTCCTTCTGTACCTCGTTGTTTCTCTCTGCACTACTTGTGCTTCTTTCTGCACCCTCTTCCCTCTTTCTGTACCTCTCTTGTCTCTTTCTGCACCTCTGTTCCTTCTTTCTGCATTTATTTTGTTTCTTTCTGCACCTCTCTTGCTTCTTTCTGCACCCCTCTTGCCACTATCTCCACCCCTGTTTCCCCTATTTGCATCTCTGTTGCTTCTTTCTGTACTTCTATTGCCTCTTTCTCCACCCCTCATCCCACTTTCTGCACCCTTGTTGCTTCTATCTACACTACTCTTGCTTCTTTCTGCACCTCTGTCCCTTCTTTGTGCAACCCTTGTGCCTATTTCTTCACCCCTCTTCCTGCACCCCTCTTGCCTCTTTCTGCACCTCTGTTCCTTCTTTCTGCACTTCTTTTGTTTCTTTGTGCAACTCTCTTTCTTCTTTCTGCACTACTGTTGCTTCTTTCTGCACCCCTCGTGCCTCTTTCACACCCCTCTTCCCTCTTTCTGCACCCCTTTTGCCTCTTTCTACACCACTGTTACTTCTTTCTGCACTTCTTTTGTTTCTTTCTAGACCTGTCTTGTTTCTTTCTGTATCCCTCTTGCCTCTTTCTCCACCCCACTCCCCCCTTTCTGTATCTCTGTTGCTTCTATATTGCATCTCTTGCTTCTTTCTGCACCTCTCTTGCTTCTTTCTCCACCCCTCGTGCCTCTTCCTGCATCCCTCTTCAATCTTTCTGCACTCCTCTTGCCTCTTTCTGTACCCCTCTTCCCTCTTTTTGCACCCGTCTTGCCTCTTTCTGCATCTCTGTTGATTCTTTCTGCACTACTCTTGCTTCTTTATGCACCTCTTTGCTTCTTTCTGCACCACTCGTGCTTCTTTCTGCACCCCTCTTTCCTCTTTCTGCACCCCTCTTGCCTCTTTATGCACCTCTGTTCCTTATTTCTGCTCTTCTTTTGTTACTTTCTGCACCTCTCTTGCTTCTTTCTGCACCCCTCTTGCCACTTTTTCCGCCCCTGCTCCCCCTTTTTTCATCTCTGTTGCTTCTTTCTGCACTTCTCTTGCCTCTTTCTCCACCCCTATTCCCCCTTTCTGCACCTCTGTTGCTTCTTCTGCACTTCTCTTGCTTATTTCTGCACCTCTGTCCCTTCTTTCTGCAACCCTTGTGCCTCTTTCTGCACCCCTCTTCCCTCTTTCTGCACCCCTCTTCACTCTTTCTGCACTCCTCTTGCCTCTTTCTGCTACTCTGTTCCTTCTGTCTGCATTTCTTTTGTTTCTTTCTGCAACTCTCTTGCTTCTCTCTGCACCCCTCTTGCTTCTTTCTGAACCCCTTGTGCCTCTTTCACACCCCTCTTCCCTCTTTCTGCACCCCTCTTGCCTCTTTCAACATCTCTGTTCCTTCTTTCTGCACTTTTGCTTTCTCTTTCTGGGCCTCTCTTGTTTCTTTCTGTATCCCTCTTGCATCTTCTCCACCCCACTTCCCCCTTTCTGTATCTCTGTTGCTTCTTTATGTATTTCTCTTGCTTCTTTCTGCTCCCCTTTTGCCTCTTTCTGCACCCCTCTTGCCTCTTTAAGCACCTCTGTTCCTTCTTTCTGCTCTTCTTTTGTTTCATTCTGCAGCTCTCATGTTTTTTTCTGCACCCCCTTGCCTCTTTCTCCACCCCTCTTCCCTCTTTCGTCACCCCTGTTGGCTCTTTCTGCACCTCTGTTCCTTCTTTCTGCACTTCTTTTGTTTCTTGCTGCACATCTATTGCTTTTTTCTACACCCCTTGTGCCTCTTTCTGCACCCCCTTCCCTCTTTTTGCACCCGTCTTGCCTCTTTCCGCATCTCTGTTGATTCTTTCTACACTACTCCTGCTTCTTTCTGCACCTTTTTGCTTCTTTCTGCACCACTCGTGCTTCTTTCTGCACCCTCTTTCGTCTTTCTGCAACTCTGTTCCTTCTTTCTGCTCTTTTTTGTTTCTTTCTACACCTCTCTTGCTTCTTTCTGCACCCCTCTTGCCACTTTCTCCATCCTTGTTCCCACCATTTGCATCTCTTTTGATTCTTTCTGCACCCCTCTTGCCTCTTTCTGCATCTCTGTTCCTTTTTTCTGCACTTCTTTTGTTTCTTTCTGCAACTCTCGCATCTTTCTGCAACCCTTTTGCCTCTTTCTGCACCCCTATTGCCTCTTTCTGCACCTGTGTTCCTTCTTTCTGCACTTCTTTTGTTTCTTTCTGCAGCTCTCATGCCTGTTCTGCACCCCCTTGCCTCTTTATCAACCCCTCTTCCTTCTTTCTTCACCCCTGTTGCCTCTTTCTGCACCTCTGTTCCTTCTTTCTGTACTTCTTTTGTTTCTCTCTGCACATCTCTTGCTTCTTTCTGCACCCCTCGTGCCTCTTTCTGCACCCCTCTTCCCTCTTTTTGCACCCCTATTGCCCCTTTCTGCACCTCTGTTGCTTCTTTCTCCACTACTCTTGCTTCTTTCTGCACCTCTTTGACTTCTTTCTGCACCACTCGTGCTTCTTTCTGCACCCCTCTTCCCTCTTTCTGCACCCTTCATGCCTCTTTCTGCACTTCTGTTCCTTCTTTCTGCACTTCTTTTGTTTCTTTCTGCACCTCTCTTGCTCCTTTCTGCACCCCTCTTGCCACTTTCTCCACCCCTGTTCTGCCTTTTTGCGTCTTTGTTGCTTCTTTCTGCACTTCTCTTGCCTCTTTCTCCACACCTCATCCCTCTTTCTGCACCTCTGTTTCTTCTTCTGCACTTTTCATGACTCTCTCTGCACATCTGTCCCTTGTTTCTGCAACCCTATTTCCTCTTTCTGCATCACTCTTCCATCTTTCTGCACCCCTTTTGCCTCTTTCTGCACCACTGTTACTTCTTTCTGCACTTCTTTTGTTTCTGTCTGCACCTCTCTTGTTTCTTTCTGTATCCCTCTTGCCTCTTTCTACACCACTGTTACTTCTTTCTGCACTTCTTTTGTTTCTGTCTGCACCTCTCTTGTTTCTTTCTGTATCCCTCTTGCCTCTTTCTGCACTCCTCTTGCCTCTTTCTGCACCTCTTGTTTCTTTCTGCTCCCCTTTTGCCTCTTTCTGCACCCCTCTTGCCTCTTTAAGCACCTCTGTTCCTTCTTTCTGCTCTTCTTTTGTTTCATTCTGCAGCTCTCAAGTTTTTTTCTGCACCCCCTTGCCTCTTTCTCCACCCCTCTTCCCTCTTTCGTCACCCCTGTTGTCTCTTTCTGCACCTCTGTTCCTTCTTTCTGCACTTCTCGTGAGAAGTTGGCCTGGCATATGCTGTCCACTAGTTATAGTGGGCACCTTGCACCAGTCCAAACGACCTTTAGTGATGATAGGTTTAAAGACAACCTTTATTGAAAGCTATCATAGTGGTAGCTATGGAGAGCAGCCTTCAGGCTAAGTCTTGAAGGAGTGTTAAGCTGTCTGTTTTACCAGTTATAAGCTCATGAATGACCAAATGAAAGGAGAACCACACCAGGTATATATATAAAATATATGTATTTATTACTAAACACTACCCAATAGTCTCGTTATGAGGCTAGAGGTCGAAGTACACAAGTTACAAGTCAAATAGCACAGTAAATTTGCACAATATACGATTAGCCCTAGGGGCGTACCAAACCATAAATTAAGAAAGTGGTATAAGAACCACGACTTGAGTAGACATAAGGCCTAGAGCCTGTAGAACCGCTGGGACCCCAAGGAACTACCCAAGGTAGTGACACAGGGGACCCACGGGGATGTGTGCAGTGTGTGAACACAGCCGCGAGCTCCGTTAAAGTCTATGGGAAAGTCGCGGTAAGAGTTTTAGAGTTTAGGGACACTTAGAAATGGACTAGGACCAAACCCTCTTGGACTTAGACAGTTCTAGGGTCAACACCCACGGGAGCACCGGAGTACTCGTGTTACCTCAACCAGGGAAGCCGGGTGCATAGGTGTCAAATGGTGTCGGGTCGCGTCGTCGTTTTCAATGGCAGCCTGCCACGAAGTGCTGCTGCCGGGAAGATGCGATGTGTCCGAAGAGATCCAAGCCTGGATCGGAGATGAGAAGAACCTGAAAGCAGAGGGGACAGAGTCTGGGTCACTTGCCAGTGACCAGGGGTACGATAGTCGAATGCCCACCGATGTCGGGTGCTTCAGGTGAAAGAGGTGAAGCTTGACTCTTCAGCCACGAGGACCAGGAGACATCGATGACAACCAGGAGCTGGATTCAAGCTGTCCCACGAAGGATGTCGAGTGTTGCAGTGTTGGTGTCCGGATTGAACACAACAAGCCTTGGCAACAGCAACCCACGCAGAAAGGAGAAAGATGCTTCGGAGCAGACCAGCAAGGTCTGAGGGACTCACCACTTGGTGGGGAGTTAGGGCACGTCTGGAGCAAACAGAAACGCCCAAAGAAAATCAGAGTTGCCTTTACAGAGACCCACCAGTCGACGGACCAGGGATCACAAAGGATCCCCAATTGGAAATGCAGGAAGCAGGCCCACGGAACACTCGTGGAGTGTAGGCTCACAATCTTCAGTGCAAATGGTGATCGCAGACTGGGCTATGAGTAACCCAAAGCAGGACTTCAAGAGTCGTCGAGAAGTCAATGCACTAGCAAATGTGCATTGTGACCAGGAGTTCCGGTTCCATGCTACTCACGAGGGCTGCGGGTCTCAGCTTTGCTGGGGACTCGGGTTGGCCTCTGAGATGTCTGGAAATCCTCTTCCTGGGCTGCAAGTACTTCAGAGTCCGGCAGGAGCTTCGGAGATGCAGACCGGCTACGTTGGTGCCTGCCAAGCAGGGGAGTCACTCCTTGACCCCAAGGGAGATTTCTTCAGTCCTCTAGTCTTGAGTAGAGCGTCGAAGTTCCAGGATTCAGTTGCAGAGTTTCGTCCAGGGATATCTAAAGTCCTGTTGCCAGGGTTCCCTTACTTATACTAAAAAAAGGGGTTGGATTAACTCTGGGGACCCACCTATGGGAGGGTTTGGAAAGAGGGGTGGCTACACCCATTTCCTTTGTCCAGTTTCATGCCAGAGCAGGGGCTGGCAGCCCCTGCAACCGGTTTGAACTGGGGTATGCACGAGGACACCAAATGTGCCCCCAGTGCAGGGCTTCAAAGCACTCTTGGAGTGCACCCACCCAGCCCCAATCCACTAAGGCCTGTCTGGGAGGTGGTAACACCTCCCTGTGACAGGAAACCTATTGTCCAGGCCTCCCCTGCCGGAGTTTCGGTCAGCAGAAGGAGGCCAGACTCGTGTCTGTGGCTGCAGCATCCATTTTGTGATGCCAGTCTCTGTTTAGTTGGTACCGGGTATACCGGTGCTGTCATGTCTCTCCCTCTAGAAGGGTGGGATCATACTCCCACACCAGTTACTGATGTGGGGGTATGATTCCAAGGTGTTTGACACCAAACACAACATGTTTCCGTGCAGCCATCCCAAAGTTAGCATTTACCATTTAGATATAATGCACTTAAGAGTATATGGTCAGGCTGCACCACAGACAACTCCGGAGAGGAGATTCCGAAGGTTGCAGAGGGGCTCTGCTCATGCATGGGCACCCTCTCACATAAAACCAAGCACCCTGCCTTCAGGATTGATAAGGCCTGCCATAGGGGTGACTGATAGGTTTCTATGTGCAGTGATAGGTGAGATATAGTGAACCTATATCTCTGTAAGGGGTGCATGCACCACCTTACTCAGGCTGCAGTAGCAGTCCTGTGGTGTCATTTTGGAGGGCCTTCCAGGGGTGGCACAATACATGCTTTAACCCCTGGTAGGCCTCTGGGGTACCTATGCCCTGGGTACATAGTATACCATATACTAGGGACTTATAAGGGCACCCCAGAATCCAATCTGAAGTGTACTTAAGGTACAGGGAATCAATTTAGAGAGGAAGCAGCTAGGCTGGGGTCCTGGATAGCAGGGCCCCAACCAGACTAAAGTCGAAAAACAGTGATACACCAGCAAAACGTGGGGGTAACCTCAAGAGGCAGATCCTACTCCCTACACAACCCCCCCCAAACGCAGGGACATTAAACTAACCTTGACCAGTCAAGTCTTCATGTTCTAAGTGGAAATATCTGGAGAGTCCATCTGCATTGGCATGGTTACTCCCAGGTCTATGTTCCACTGTATAGTCCATCCCCTGCAGGGAAATGGACCACCTCAAAAGTTTGGGGTTTTCACCCTTCATCTGTTTTAGCCATAAGAGGGGCTTATGGTCTGTCTGAACAAGGAAGTGAGTGCCAAACAAGTATGGCCTCAGCTTCTTCAGAGCCCAAACCACAGCAAAGGCCTCCCTCTCAATGGCTAACCAACGTTTCTCTCTGGGGATCAGCCTTCTGCTAATAAAAGCTACTGGCTGATCCTGACCTTCATCATTCAACTCTGACAGTACAGCCCCTACCCCCAACTCAGATGCATCTGTTTGAACAATGAACTCTTTGGAGTAATCAGGACTTTGCAGAATGGGAGCAGTGCACATGGCCTGCTTCAGGTCATCAAATGCCTTTTGACAGCTAACTGTCCACTGAACCTTTTTGGGCATTTTCTTAGAGGTTAAGTCATTCAGGGGTGTCACTATTGATCCATACCCCTTCACAAATCTTCTGTAGTACCCAGTCAGGCCTAAAAAGGCTCTCACCTGAGTCTGGGTAGTTGGAGCAACCCAGTCCATGATGGTCTGGATTTTGCTCTGCAATGGTTGAACCTGGCCTCCACCCACAAGGTGGTCCAGGTACACAACCTGACTCTGCCCTATCTGGCACTTGGTGGCCTTGATAGTTAGGCCTGCCTTCTGCAGGGCCTCCAAAACATTTCTGAGGTGGACCAGATGATCCTCCCAGGTGGAGCTAAAGACAGCAATATCATCTAGATATGCTGCACTATAGGCTTCCAGACCTGTAGGACTGTGTTCACCAACCTCTGAAAAGTGTCAGGTGCATTTTTCAAACCAAAGGGCATCACCACAAATTGGTAAAGCCCACCAGGGGTAGAAAATGCAGTTTTTGGCTTTGCATCATCAGCTAGTCTGATCTGCCAGTAGCCAGCTGTTAGGTCAAATGTGCTTAGATACTTGGCTGAGGCCAAAGTGTCTATCAGCTCATCTGCCCTGGGGATTGGGTGGGTGTGAGAAGTTGGCCTGGTATATGCTGTCCACTAGTTAAAGTGGACACCTTGCACCAGTCCAATTCGACTCTTATGGTAGGTAGGTTTAAGACAACCTTTATAGAAAGCTATCCTAGTGGTAGCTGTGGAGAGCAGCCTTCAGGCTAAGTCTTGGAGGAATGTAAAGCAGCTTGTTTTACCACACAATCTCTTGAATCACCAAATGAAAAGACACCACACAGGTATATATATCAAATATATATGTATTTATTAATAAACAACTCTCTACTAATCTCTTTATGAGATTAGAAGCCAGGAACATATGTACAAGTCAATGTTTTATCAAAATAAGTTAGCACAAGTAAATATCACAATCTTATCTTAGCTAGACCGTGGTCTATAGCATTTAGAATCGAGGGACCCCAAAGAACCACCCCAGGTAGTTGTAGGAGACCCACAGGGGACGGACGCGGTGTTCAGACACTGGTGCGAGTCCTGTACGAGTCTATGCGAAAGAACGCGATTGAGTTATCAATGTTACAGGTCCCTAGCGTGTTCGAGGCGAACACACCGATCGGTCAGTACGAGTCGAAGGACGCGGATACTGATAGAGTTACAAGGGAGTTGGACGCGATGTGTCTAACACAGACGCGAGCCCTGTACGAGCCAGTGCGATAATCGCACGGGGAAAATAGGAGTTTTAGGGCACTTCTAGGGTAGCTACAAGCAAGCCACTTACAGGGTAAGTAGTTCTAGGGCCCACACCCACAGGAGCACCATAGTGCTGAAGTTACCTCACCCAGGGGAGCCGGGTGCATAGGTGTCCTTTGGTGTCGGGTCGCGGCGTCGTTCTCAATGGGAACCAATGAAGACTTGCTGCTTGCGACGACAGAAGAAGTGTCCGTTGGAATCCAAGCCTGGATTCGGAAGGAGGAAGACCTGAAAGCAGAGGGGACAGTGTTCACAGTCACTTGGCAGTGACTCTGGGCAAGGAAGATGAATGCCCACCGTCGTCGACAGCTTCGGGTCGTTCACAGGTGTCTTGACTCTTCGACCACGTGGTCCAGGCAGCGTCGATGATGACCAGGAGCTGGATTCGGTGTGTCCCACGACGTCTGCAGCTTACCGAGGTGTCGGCGACTCGATTGGAGCCAACAAGCCTTGGTAGCAGCAAGTCTCGTGCTGATGAGGAAAAGTCAATGGTTCAGACCAGCAAGGTCTGGGGGACTTACCCAGCAAGGGTAGGTCAGGGCATGCCTGGAGAAATCAGGGGAGCCCTTTGGTTTCGTTGGAAAGTCTTCTGGGGACCCACAAGCTGGCTGGCAAGGGATTGCAAAGACACCTCAGGAGGATCCACTCAACAGGGGCCCACGGTCACTCGGGATAGGGTAGGCCTCTGAATTCGGGAGAGATCTCTGCTAGAGGCTGGGACCATACATGGTCCAAAGCACAAGTTCGTAGAACGTCGTGAAGGGGTTGCACTTGACAATAGTGCACGGTACCCAGGGGCTGCGGTTCCTCGTCGCTCGTAGGGTCCACTTGCCTCAGCTTCGCTGGGGACTCACGATGGCCTTGAAGAAGTCAGGAAATCCTCTTTCTGGGCTGCAGAGACTTCGGGCTCCGGCGGGAGCAGTGTAGTTTGCGACTGTCATTGTAGTTTTTGGTGCCTGCCAAGCAGGGGAGTCACTCCTTGACTCCAAGGGAGATTCTTCAGTCTTCCAAAGGTAGTGGAACGTCGAAGGTCCAGGATTCTTCTGTAGAGCGTCGTCCAGGGAGATCTGGGTTGCAATGCACAGGTTCCCCCTCTTATACTAAAAAGAAGGGAGGGACTAGCTCTATGACCCCACCTATGGGAGGGTCAGGGGAGGGGTGGCTACACCCACTTCCCTTTGTCCAGTTTCGCGCCAGAGCAGGGGCAGGTAGCCCCTGAGCTGGTTTGAACTGGCATATGCACAGAGGAGCCTTCTGCTCCCCAGTGCAGGACTTCAAAGCACTCTAGGAGTGCACCCACCCAGCCCCAATACACTAAACCCTGTCTGGGAGGTGGTCACACCCCCTTGGGACAGGATACCTATTGTTGGGCTTCCTCCACTGCGAGTGTCGGTCATCACCAGGAGGGCAGCCCAGTGTCTGTGACTGGTGGCATCCATTTTGTGATGCCAGGGCTCTTCAGGATTCTACCGCGTTTCCACAGTAGCTACATGTCTATCCCTCTAGAAGGGTGGGATCATACTCCCACACCAGTTACTGGTGTGGGGGTATGATTCCAAAGTGTTTGACACCAAACACGACATGTTTTGATGCAGCCATTCCATAGTTAGCATTTACCGCGAGGATATAATGTACTTAAGAGTATATGGTTTGACTGCATTCACAAACAGCCCCAGAGAATGGACTCTGAGGGCTGCAGAGGGGCCCTGCTCAGGCAGAGGCACCCCCTCACATGGAAACTAAGCACCCTGCCCTCAGGATTGGTAGGGCCTGCTTTAGGGGTGACTGATAAGTCTCAATGTGTGTGCAGGAGAGATATAGGGGACCTATATCTCAGTGAGGGGTGCTAGCACTTCCTCACTCAGGCTGCAGTAGCAGGCCTGTGGTGTCAGATTTAGTCTGCTTCCCAGGGGTGGCATAATACATGCTTCAGCCCCTGGTAGGCCTGTGAAGTACCTAGCCCTTGGTACCTAAGGTACCATATACTAGGGACTCATAAGGTACCACATCATCCAATCACTAGTGCACCTAGAGTGCACTCCAAATCGTTTAGAGAGAACAGAGAGGCTGGGGCCCTGATTGGCATGGTCCCAGCCAGACTATAGCCAGAAACCAGTGTAAACATCAGAAAAAAGTGGGGGCAACATAAGAGGCAGATCCTACTCTCCTACACAACCCCCCCCAAACGCAGGGACACTAAACTAACCTTGACCAGTTGAGTCTTCGTGTTCAATGTGGAAATACCTTGAGAGTCCATCTGCATTGGCATGTTGGGTCCCAGGTCTATGTTCCACTGTATAGTCCATCCCCAGTAGGGAAATGGACCACCTCAAAAGTTTTGGGGTTTCTCCTTTCATTTGTTTAAGCCATAGGAGGGGCTTGTGGTCAGTCTGAACTATGAAGTGAGTGCCAAACAAGTATGGCCTCAGCTTCTTCAGGGCCCATACCACAGCAAAGGCCTCCCTCTCTATAGCTGACCAACGTTTCTCTCTAGGGGTCAGCCTTCTGCTAATGAAAGCTACTGGCTGGTCTTGACCTTCATCATTCAGTTGAGACAGTACAGCTCCCACACCCAGCTCAGAAGCATCTGTTTGGACAATGAACTTTTGGTGTAGTCTGGACTCTGTAAGATGGGGGCAGTGCACATGGCCTGCTTTAGGTCTTCAAATGCCTTCTGACAGCTAGCTGTCCAATGAACCTTTTTTGGCATTTTCTTTGATGTCAGATCATTCAAGGGGGTCACTATAGATCCATATCCCTTCACAAACCTCCTATAGTACCCAGTCAGGCCTAAGAAGGCTCTCACCTGTGTCTGGGTGATTGGAGCAACCCATTCCATTGTGGTTTGGATCTTGCTCTGTAAAGGCTGAACCTGGCCTCCACCCACAAGGTGGCCCAGGTACACAACCTGACTCTGCCCTATCTGGCACTTAGTGGCCTTGATAGTGAGGCCTGCTTTCTGCAGAGCCTCTAAAACATTTCTGAGGTGGACCAGGTGATCCTGCCAGGAGGAACTAAAGACAGCAATATCATCTAGATAAGCTGAGCAATAAGTTTCCATCCCTGCCAGAACTTTATTCACCAACCTCTGAAAAGTGGCAGGTGCATTTTTCAATCCAAAGGGCATCACCACAAAGTGGTAGTGCCCACCAGGGGTCGAAAATGCTGTTTTTGCTTTTGCATCATCAGCTAACCTGATCTGCCAGTAGCCAGCTGTTAGGTCAAATGTACTTAGATACTTGGCTGAGGCCAAAGTATCAATCAGCTCATCTGCCCTTGGTATGGGATAGGCATCAGTCCTAGTGACTGCATTGAGGCCTCTGTAGTCTACACAAAACCTCATTTCTTTCTTACCACCCTGGGTCTGAGGCTTGGGTACCAGGACTACTGGGCTAGCCCATGGGCTATCTGAAGGCTCAATCACACCTAACTCCAACATCTTCTGGACTTCAGTCCTGATACAGTCCCTGACATGGTCAGGTTGCCTGTAGATTTTACTCTTGACAGGCAGACTGTCTCCAGTGTCCACCTCATGGGTGCACCAGGAAGTCTGACTAGGGGTCAGGCTAAACATATGTCTGTACTGTTGCAGAACTTGTCTGCACTCAGTTTGCTGATGGTCAGTGAGGCTGTTTGCCAAAGCAACACCATCTACTGACCCATCATCAGGGTTCTGCGAGAGCAGGTCAGGGAGAGGGTCACTCTCCTCCTCCTGTTCCTCATCAGTTGCCATGAGCAAGCCCATGTCAGCCCTGTCAACATATGGTTTTAATCTGTTGACATGGAGCACCCTCAGGGGGCTCCTGGGAGTTCCAAGATTCACCAGATAGGTGACTTATCCCTTCTGCTCAACTATTGTTTGGGGGCCACTCCACTTGTCTTGGAGGGCTGCTGGGGCCACAGGCTCCAACACCCACACTTTCTGTCCTGGCTGGTATACAGTCAGTACAGCCTTTTGGTCATGCCAAGCTTTTTGTAATTCTTGGCTGGCCTCCAGGTTTTTGGTTGCCTTTTTCATGTATTCAGCCATTCTGGAGCAGAGACCAAGTACATAGTCCATCACATCCTGTTTGGGGGGTTTGAGAGGTAACTCCCAGCCCTCTTTTACCAAACATAATGGACCTCTTACAGGATGCCCAAACAGAAGCTCAAATGGGCTGTAACCAACCCCCTTCTGTGGTACTTCTCTGTATGCAAACAACAGGCAGGGAAGAAGAAGGTCCCATTTCCGCCTAAGCTTCTCTGGGAGTCCTTTAATCATTCCCTTTAGGGTTTTGTTGAAGCGTTCAACCAACCCATTGCATTGTGGGTGATAGGGGGTGGTGAACTTATAAGTTACCCCACACTCCTTCCACATTGCTTTCAAATATCCTGACATGAAGTTGGTACCTCTGTCAGAGATGACCTCCTTTGGGAAACCCACTCTGGAGAAGACTCCAATGAGGGCTCTTGCCACCACAGGGGCTGTGGTGGTCCTCAGGGGAATTGCCTCTGGGTACCTGGTGGCATGATCCACTACCACCAGGATAAATCTGTGCCCAGATGCAGTTTGAGGGTCAAGGGGACCAACAATGCCGATCCCTACCCTTTCAAGGGTACCCCCACCACAGGTAGTGGTATCAGGGGGCCTTTGTTGTGCCACCTGCCTTGCCACTGGCTTGGCATGTGACACAGGAGCGACAAAACTCCTTTGTGTCCTCTGACATATGTGGCCAATGAAAATGTGGAACAAGCCTGTCCCAGGTCTTGTTTTGGCCCAAGTGTCCTGCCAAAGGGATATCATGTGCTAGGGTCAAGAGGAACCCCCTAAACTTCTGAGGTATTACCAACCTCCTGGTGGCTCCAGGGGCTGGATCTCTACCGTCAGAATATAGGAGTCCCTCATCCCAATAAACGTTATGGGACCCACTAGCACTCCCAGCAGCCTCAGCAGCAGCCTGCTGTCTGAGGGGTTCAAGAGAGGGGCAGCACTTTTGCTCCTTACTCAGATCTTCCCTAGAAGGGCCCCCTGCTGTAGGAGAGTAGGATCTGCTTCACATGGGTACCCCCACTTTTTGCTGATGCTTCACTGTTTTTCGACATTAGTCTGGCTGGGGCCCTGCTAATCAGAACCCCAGCCTAGCTGCTTCCTCTCTAAAATGGTTTCCATGTGCCTTAGGCACATCACTGATTGGAATCTGGAGTGCCCTTATAAGTCCCTAGTATATGGTATACTATGTACCAAGGGCATAGGTACCTCAGAGGCCTGCCAGGGGCTGCAGCATGTATTATGCCACCCCTGGAAGGCCATACAAACTGACACCACAGGTCTGCTACTGCAGCCTGGGTAAGGTGGTGCAGGCACCTCTTACTGTGATATAGGTTACCTATATCACTAAATACATACACACATATAAACCTAAAAGTCACTCCTAAGGTAGGCCTTATCAATCCTAAAGGCAGAGTGCATGGTTCCTATGTGAGAGGGTGCCCCTGCATGAGCAGGGCCCCTCTGCAGCATTCGGAGACCATCTCTGATGCTGTTTGTAGTGCAGCCTGACCATATACTCTTAAGCGCATTATATCCTCGCGGTAAAATGCTAACTTTGGAATGGCTGCACCTAAACATGTCGTGTTTGGTGTCAAACATCTTGGAATACTACCCCCCGCCAATCCTGGTGGCGGGGGTAGCATTCCACCCTTCTAGAGGGAAAGACATGTTAACTCTGACTAGTCCGGTAACTTCTTTCCAGAGCCCTGGCATCACAAAATGGATGCTGCTGCCACAGACACGAGTCTGGCCTCCTGCTGCTGGACGAAACTCCGGCAGGGGAGGCCTGGACAATAGGTTTCCTGTCCCAGGGAGGTGTGACCACCTCCCCAGACAGGATAATGTGTATTGGGGCTGGGCGGGAGCACTTTCGGGTGCTTTGAAGTCCTGCACTGGGGGCACATTTGGTGTCCCTGTGCATACCCCAGTTCAAACCGGATCAGGGGCTTGCAGCCCCTGCTTTGGCGCGAACTGGACAAAGGGAAAGGGGTGTAGCCACCCCTCTGCCCTGACCCACCCATAGGTGGGGCCACAGAGTAGTCCAACCCCTATCTTTGGTATAAAGGTAGGAACCCAGTCCTTAGGACTTTAGATTATCCCTGGACGAAACTCTGTAACTGAATCCTGGACCTTCGACGCTCTACTCACGATTAGAGGACAGAAGAATCTCCCTTGGGGTCAAGGAGTGACTCCCCTGCTTGGCAGGCACCAAAGAAGCATCTGTCCGGTTCGCATTTCTGAAGCTCCCGTCGGACGCCGAAGTCATCGCATCACCAGAGGTGGATTCTCAGACTTCCCCAAGGCTACCCTGAGTCCCCAGCAAAGCTGAGGCCCGTGGCTATCGTGGGTGACTTGAGACCGTGACCCCTGGACACCAAGCACATTTGCAAGTGCATCCTCTTCTGGGTCTCCCAAGAAGTCGTGCTTTGGGCTCCGAGTAGCCCTAGCCTCCAGCACTACCTGCACCGAAGATCACTGGCCCCCACTCCACGAGTGTCCTGTAAGCCAGATCCACGTGCGGCGTCACGAGGCTCCTTCGCGGTCGCTAGCCCGTTGGCTAGTAGCCCTTAACGAAGGCCAATCCTTTTCTATCTTGGCATCCTGGTTGCTCCAGGCCTGCCCTCACTTACCTTTGCTGGGTGAGTTCCACAGACCTTGCTGGTCTGCACCATCGACGATCTACATCTTCACCAAGACTTGCCGTTGCCAAGGCTTGTTGGGTCCAATCCGGTCGCCGACACCTCAGTACTCGACCGACATCGTGTATCAGCCCGAAGCCTGCTCCTGGTTGCCGACAACGCCTCCTGGACCTCGTGGCTGAAGAGTCAAGACGACCGTCAACGCACCTGAAGCACTCGACATCGGTGGGCATCTGTCCATCGCCTTCCTGGTCACTGGCTAGTGACCCAGACTCTGTCCCCTCTGCTTTCAGGTTCTTCAGAACTCCGATCCACTCTTGGATCCACCCGGACACTTTTCTCTTGGCCGCCAGCAGCACTTTGCAGCAGATCGCCATTCGAATCGACGACGAAACCCGACCCCGAAAGGCACCTATGCACCCGGCTTCCTGGGTGAGGTAACACGAGTACTCCGGTGCTCCCGTGGGTAGAGACTCTTCAAAGTCCTAGATCTCAAAGGGTTTTGTCCTAGTCCTCTTTTAAGTGTCCCTTTTCTCTAATTTCCCGATCCCGACTTTCTCCATAGAAGTCAACGGCGTATCGCGGTTGTGTATTTACACTGCACGCGTCTCCCGTGGGTCCCCTGTGTCACTACCTTGGGTGGTTCCTTGTGGTCCAAGCACTTCTAGAGGCTCTAGGCCTAGTGTCTAGTTCAGTCGTGGTTCTTATACCACTTTATTGGTATATGGTTTGGTACGCCCCTAGGGCCCAAACGTGTATTTGTGCTATTACTGTGATTTAAATAACTTCTAACTTATGTATTTCGAACTCTAGCCTCATAAAGAGACTAGAGGGGTGTGTTTAGCAATAAATACATATATTTTGAATATATACCTGGTGTGGTGCTCTTTCATTTGGTCACTCAAGAGATTATAGACTGGTAAAACAAGCTGCTTTACATTCCTTCAAGACTTAGCCTGAAGGCTGCTCTCCATAGCTACCACTAGGATAGCTTTCAATAAGGTTGTCTTTAACCTATCTCCAATAAGGGGTTGTTTGGACTGGTGCAAGGTGCCCACTATAATTAGTGGACAGCATATGCCAGGCCAACTTCTCACATTGGTGTGCAGCGTGTGGGATTCCAGCTTGCTATTGTTTTACCAGATAATCTCAATTGAATTGATCAACTGAAAACCACTAAAGGTACCTAAGGTACATATAATTTAAGCTTAGAATACAGTAAGTTCTACTGAACTTAGAGTTGTGTGTTAAGGGATAGCACAACCCTTTCTACAACTCAAGAGAGTTTAGTAGGCCACACTAGAGTAGGTAGTGCATACACCACACCACACTAGTAATGTCTTTAAGGGTAGGATCTAAAGAATCCTTGCAGGAAGCCATTGAGCTTCCACCCTCCAAGTATGATACACTCCCATTCTTGGAATTGAGAGCTTTATGCAACTTGAGAAAAATAAGGACAGGCCAAAGCCCCACCACCCAACACCTCAAGGAGTTGTTGGTGGCTTATGACCTTAGTAAGCCCTTGGGGACTGAAGGGGTAGGAGCTGAGGGTGGGGCAGAGGAAGAGGACGAGGCCAGGGGTACCAATACCCCCAGCCCCCCTCTGAAACTGGCCAGGAGGGTGACAATGACCCTGACCTGGATAACCCAATCCCTCCTGTGGAAGATGATGAGGATGATCAGAATGATGCCCTCTTTGTCCCCCAGGAAGGATTAAGAGTGTGCCCAGGAAGTCTAGATCTCCTTCTCAGGAGTCTAACCACTCTGGCACCTCCATAGGGAGCTCTATCTCCTCTCACAGGAGGGAATCCTCTCATGAGAGAAGAGACAGACTGGTCCAGTATGAGGAAACTCAGCTGGAAATCAGAAAAAGCAATTGGCTTTAGATAGGGAATCCCTAGATCTCCTTAGAGAGAGAAGAAAGTTGGGACTAGAGTCCCATGGTGGCAGCCATGTCCCTAGAGACAGGGAAAGGTCCTATGACCATAGGAACCTGAGCAAGATTGTCCCTCCCTACCAGAGTGGGGATGACATCCACAAATGGATAACTGCATTAGAGAGGGCCTGTAAGGTACAGAAGGTCCCTCAGGAGCAGTGGGCAGCAATCTTGTGGCTCTCCTTTGCTGACAAAGGTAGAGATAAGCTCCTCACTGTTAGAGAGGAGGATGCTGATAATTACAAGGTCTTGAAGAGTGCTCTTATTGATGGGTTTGGCCTAACCACTGAACAGTACAGGTTGAAGTTCAGAGACACCCAAAAAGCACAGACTCAAGACTGGGTAGACTATGTGGATTGTTCTGCCAAGGCTCTGGAAGGCTGGTTGATGGGCAGTAAGGTGTGTGACTTCTCAGGATTGTACAATCTGATAATGAGGGAGCAGATTCTTAATAACTGTCAAAATCAGCTGTTGCATCAATACCTGGTAGACTCTGATCTGACCTCTCCCCAAGAATTGGGAAAGAAGGCAGACAAATGGGTCAGAACCAGGGTGAAGCAGAAGGTACAGAACCAAGGTGGGGAAACCAAGAAGCAAGATGCTAAGAACTCTGACAAGGGTGGGGAGAAGGGTAAAGATCAAAAGTCTTCATCAGGCCCCCAAAAATCTTCTTCTGGTGGGGATTCACAGTCTACCAAAGGGAAAGGCCAAAGAAAACCATGGTGCAAGGTCTGTAAGCAAAAGACCCACTGGACCAGTGATTGCACCAAGTCCAAAGACTCCAGTCCAGCACCCACCAATGCCCCTAAGGCACCTGTTCCCCCTAGTACAGTTGGTGGGAGTGCTCCAGCCAAGGGTTTAGTAGGGTTCACCCTGGGAACTGAGTTGGGCTCTGACCTAGTCAGAGAACTGACTCAGGCTGTGTTAGTCTGTGATGGAGGCATGGATGTGACCTCCACTGTGAGTCCCAGTAATCTGGGCAAGTACAGACAACAGCCTTTAATCAATGGACGAGAGGCTTTGGCATTTAGGGACACAGGGGCAAGTGTCACAATGGTGACACAAGACCTTGTGAATCCTGGGTAAGTTATACTTGGTGAGATGTACCAAGTGACCAATGCTAGCAATGTCAGAACAGACCATACTCTGGCAGTTGTTAACTTCTCCTGGGGAGGGGTAACTGGCCTTAAGAAGGTTGTGGTAAGTGCAAACCTACCAGTCGAATGCTTGCTTGGCAATGACTTAGAGACTTCTGCTTGGGCAGAAGTGGAGCTCAGGACCCATGCAGAAATGCTGGGGATCCCTGCAGATGTGTTTGCTGTGACCAGGTCACAAGCCAAAATGTCTAGCACTGAACAGGCCTTGGATTCTGGAAGAATGGACCAAGTGCCTTCCAAGAGGAGGAGTAGTAGGGTTAAGGCAGTGCCTTCCCCTTGGCTCAGGAGGAAGATCAGTCCCTTGAGGGGGATGATCTCAGCCCTGAAGAAGGAACTGTCCCAGAGGAACTTGAACCTGACCAGGTTGAGTTCTTGGGGACAGGGGGACCTTCTAGGGCAGATCTGAGCCAGGAGCAGCAGAGCTGCCCCTCCCTTGAACCCCTCAGACAGCAAGCTGCGGCTGAGGCTGCTGGGAAAGCTAGTGGTCCCCATACAGTGTATTGGGATGATGGACTCCTGTACTCAGAGAGTAGAGACCCCAAGCCTGGTGCTACCAGGAGGTTGGTTATACCTCTGAAGTTCAGGGGCTTCCTATTGACCCTAGCCCATGATATTCCCTTAGCAGGTCACCTGGGCCAGAACAAGACTTGGGACAGAATTGTCCCTCACTTTCACTGGCCCCACATGTCTGAAGACAGTAAGGAGTTTTGTCGCTCCTGTGTAACCTGCCAAGCCAGTGGCAAGGCAGGTGGCACTACAAAGGCCCCCTGATACCACTACCTGTGGTGGGGGTGCCCTTTGAAAGGGTAGGGATTGACATTGTTGGTCCCATGGATCCCCAAACAGCCTCTGGGCACAGGTTTATCCTGGTGGTAGTGGATCATGCCACCAGGTACCCAGAAGCTATTCCCCTCAGGACCACTACAGCACCTGTGGTGGCAAGGGCCCTCCTGGGAATTGTCTCAAGAGTGGGCTTTCCTAAGGAGGTAGTATCAGACAGGGGTGCTAACTTCATGTCTGGGTACTTAAAAGCAATGTGGAAGGAGTGTGGAGTGACTTATAAGTTCACCACACCCTATCACCCACAATGCAATGGTTTAGTTGAGAGATTCAACAAAACCTTGAAGGGCATGATTAAAGGGCTCCCAGAAAAGCTTAGGCGTAGATGGGACATACTCTTGCCCTGCCTTTTATTCGCATATAGGGAGGTGCCTCAGAAGGGGTTGGTTACAGCCCTTTTGAACTTCTGTTTGGCCACCCTGTGAGGGGTCCACTGTGCTTGGTGAAGGAAGGATGGGAGTTACCTCTCAAGCCCCCAAAGCAAGATATAGTGGACTATGTACTTGGTCTCCGCTCCAGGATGGCTGAGTACATGAAAAGGCAACCAAAAACCTTGAGGCTAGCCAGGAACTTCAAAAGGCCTGGCATGACCAAAAGGCTGTTCTGACTGTTTACCAGCCAGGACAGAAGGTGTGGGTGTTGGAGCCAGTGGCCCCAGCAGCTCTCCAAGATAAATGGAGTGGACCCCACACTATTGTTGAGCAGAAGGGTGAGGTCACTTATTTAGTAGACCTAGGAACACCCAGGAGTCCCCACAGGGTTCTCCATGTCAATAGGTTAAAACCATATGTGGACAGGGCAGACATGGGCTTGCTCATGGCTACTGATGAAGGGCAGGAGGAAGAGAGTGACCCACTGCCTGACCTGCTCTCACAGAACCCTGACGATGGGTCAGTTGAAGGTGTAGCCTTGGCAGGCAGCCTCACTACCCAGCAACAAACTGATTGCAGGCAAGTCCTCAATTAGTTTAGACATATGTTTTCACTGACACCCAGTCAGACCACCTGGTGCACTCATGAAGTGGACACTGGGGACAGTCTGCCTATTAAAAACAAGATTTATAGGCAACCTGACCATGTCAGGGACTGTATCAGGACTGAAGTCCAGAAAATGTTGGAATTGGGAGTTATTGAACCCTCAGATAGCCCTTGGGCTAGTCCAGTGGTCCTTGTACCGAAACCTCACACCAGTGGTGGAAAAAGAGAGATGAGGTTTTGTGTGGACTACAGGGGTCTCAATGCAGTCACTAGGACTGATGCCCATCCAATACCCAGGGCAGATGAGCTCATAGATACTTTGGCCTCTGCCAAATATCTCAGCACATTTGACCTAACAGCTGGCTACTGGCAGATCAGACTAGCTGATACTGCAAAGCCCAAAACAGCATTCTCAACCCCTAGTGGACATTATCAATTTGTGGTTATGCCCTTTGGTCTGAAGAATGCACCTGCCACTTTCCAGAGGTTGGTGAATACAGTTCTCACAGGACTGGAAGCCTATAGTGCAGCTTATCTAGATGATATTGCTGTCTTTAGCTCCACCTGGGAGGATCACCTGGTCCACCTCAGGAATGTTTTACAGGCCCTGCAAAAGGCAGGCCTGACTATCAAGGCCACTAAGTGCCAGATAGGGCAGAGTCAGGTTGTGTACCTGGGCCACCTTGTGGGTGGAGGCCAGGTTCAACCTTTGCAGAGCAAGATCCAGACCATCATGGACTGGACTGCTCCCACTACCCAGACTCAGGTGAGAGCCTTCTTAGGCCTGACTGGGTACTATAGGAGATTTGTCAAGGGGTATGGATCAATAGTGACACCCCTGAATGACTTAACTTCTAAGAAAATGCCCAAAAGGTTCAGTGGACAGTTAGCTGTCAAAAGGCATTTGATGACCTCAGGCAGGCCATGTGCACTGCTCCAATTCTGCAGAGTCCTGATTACTCCAAGAAGTTCATTGTTCAAACTGATGCATCTGAATTGGGGGTAGGGGCTGTACTGTCACAATTGAATGAAGAAGGTCAGGATCAGCCAGTAGCTTTCATTAGCAGAAGGCTGACCCCTAGAGAGAAACGTTGGTCAGCCATAGAGAGGAGGCCTTTGCTGTGGTCTGGGCTCTGAAGAAGTTGAGGCCATACTTGTTTGGTACACACTTCCTGGTTCAGACAGACCATAAGCCCCTCTTATGGCTAAAACAAATGAAGGGTGAAAACCCCAAACTGCTTAGGTGGTCCATTTCCCTACAGGGGATGGACTTTACAGTGGAACATAGGCCTGGGAGTAACCATGCGAATGCAGATGGACTCTCTAGGTATTTCCACTTAGAACATGAAGACTTAACTGGGCAAGGTTAGTTTAATGTCCCTACGTTTGGGGGGTTGTGTAGGAGAGTAGGATCTGCTTCACATGGGTACCCCCACTTTTTGCTGATGCTTCACTGTTTTTCGACATCAGTCTGGCTGGGGCCCTGCTAATCAGAACCCCAGCCTAGCTGCTTCCTCTCTAAAATGGTTTCCATGTGCCTTAGGCACATCACTGATTGGAATCTGGAGTGCCCTTATAAGTCCCTAGTATATGGTATACTATGTACCAAGGGCATAGGTACCTCAGAGGCCTGCCAGGGGCTGCAGCATGTATTATGCCACCCCTGGAAGGCCATCCAAACTGACACCACAGGTCTGCTACTGCAGCCTGGGTAAGGTGGTGCAGGCACCCCTTACTGTGATATAGGTTACCTATATCACTAAATACATACACACATATAAACCTATAAGTCACTCCTAAGGCAGGCCTTATCAATCCTAAAGGCAGAGAGCATGGTTCCTATGTGAGAGGGTGCCCCTGCATTAGCAGGGCCCCTCTGCAGCGTTCGGAGACCATCTCTGATGCTGTTTGTAGTGCAGCCTGACCATATACTCTTAAGCGCATTATATCCTCGCGGTAAAATGCTAACTTTGGAATGGCTGCACCTAAACATGTCGTGTTTGGTGTCAAACATCTTGGAATACTACCCCCCCCCCACCAATCAAGGCGGGGGTAGCATTCCACCCTTCTAGAGGGAAAGACATGTTAACTCTGACTAGTCCGGTAACTTCTTTCCAGAGCCCTGGCATCACAAAATGGATGCTGCTGCCACAGACACGAGTCTGGCCTCCTGCTGCTGGACGAAACTCCGGCAGGGGAGGCCTGGACAATAGGTTTCCTGTCCCAGGGAGGTGTGACCACCTCCCCAGACAGGATAATGTGTATTGGGGCTGGGCGGGAGCACTTTCGGGTGCTTTGAAGTCCTGCACTGGGGGCACATTTGGTGTCCCTGTGCATACCCCAGTTCAAACCGGATCAGGGGCTTGCAGCCCCTGCTTTGGCGCGAACTGGACAAAGGGAAAGGGGTGTAGCCACCCCTCTGCCCTGACCCACCCATAGGTGGGGCCACAGAGTAGTCCAACCCCTATCTTTGGTATAAAGGTAGAAACCCAGTCCTTAGGACTTTAGATTATCCCTGGACAAAACTCTGTAACTGAATCCTGGACCTTCGACGCTCTACTCACGATTAGAGGACAGAAGAATCTCCCTTGGGGTCAAGGAGTGACTCCCCTGCTTGGCAGGCACTAAAGAAGCATCTGTCCGGTTCGCATTTCTGAAGCTCCCGTCGGACGCTGAAGTCATCGCATCACCAGAGGTGGATTCTCAGACTTCCCCGAGGCTACCCTGAGTCCCCAGCAAAGCTGAGGCCCATGGCTATCGTGGGTGACGTGAGACTGTGACCCCTGGACACCGAGCACATTTGCAAGTGCATCCTCTTCTGGGTCTCCCAAGAAGTCGTGCTTTGGGCTCTCAGTAGCCCTAGCCTCCAGCACCACCTGCACCGAAGATCACTGGCCCCCACTCCACGAGTGTCCTGTAAGCCAGATCCACGTGCGGCGTCACGAGGCTCCTTTGCGGTCGCTAGCCCTTTGGCTAGTAGCCCTTAACGAAGGCCAATCCTTTTCTAGCTTGGCATCCTGGTTGCTCCAGGCCTGCCCTCACTTACCTTCACTGGGTGAGTCCCACAGACCTTGCTGGTCTGCACCATCGACGATCTACATCTTCACCGAGACTTGCCGTTGCCAAGGCTTGTTGGGTCCAAACCGGTCGCCGACACCTCAGCACTCGATCGACATTGTGTACCAGTCCGAATCCTGCTCCTGGTTGCCGACAACACCTCCTGGACCTCGTGGCTGAAGAGTCAAGACGACCATCAATGCACCTGAAGCACCCGACATCGGTGGGCATCTGTCCATCGCCTTCCTGGTCACTGGCTAGTGACCCAGACTCTGTCCCCTCTGCTTTCAGGTTCTTCAGAACTCCAATCCACTCTTGGATCCACCCGGACACTTTTCTCTTGGCCGCCAGCAGCACTTTGCAGCAGATCGCCATTCGAATCGCCGACGAAACCCGACCCCGAAAGGCACCTATGCACCCGGCTTCCCTGGGTGAGGTAACACGAGTACTCCGGTGCTCCCGTGGGTAGAGACTCTTCAAAGTCCTAGATCTCAAAGGGTTTTGTCCTAGTCCTCTTTTAAGTGCCCCTTTTCTCTAATTTCCCGATCACGACTTTCTCCATAGAAGTCAACGGCGTATCGCGGTTGTGTATTTACACTGCACGCGTCCCCCGTGGGTCCCCTGTGTCACTACCTTGGGTGGTTCCTTGTGGTCCAAGCACTTCTAGAGGCTCTAGGCCTAGTGTCTAGTTCAGTCGTGGTTCTTATACCACTTTATTGGTATATGGTTTGGTACGCCCCTAGGGCCCAAACGTGTATTTGTGCTATTACTGTGTTTAAATAACTTCTAACTTATGTACTTCAAACTCCATCCTCATAAAGAGACTAGAGGGGTGTGTTTAGCAATAAATACATATATTTTGAATATATACCTGGTGTGGTGCTCTTTCATTTGGTCACTCAAGAGATTATAGACTGGTAAAACAAGCTGCTTTACATTCCTTCAAGACTTAGCCTGAAGGCTGCTCTCCATAGCTACCACTAGGATAGCTTTCAATAAGGTTGTCTTTAACCTATCTCCAATAAGGGGTTGTTTGGACTGGTGCAAGGTGCCCACTATAATTAGTGGACAGCATATGCCAGGCCAACTTCTCACACCTGCCCCCAAGAACTCAACCTGATCAGGCTCAAGTTCCTCTGGGGCAGTTCCTTCTTCAGGGTCTGCTCCTCCTCCCTGGGGAAGGGAATCTGTGATCTGAGACAGAGGGGAAGGCACTGCCTTAACCCTACTGCTCCTCCTCTTGGGAAGCATCTGGTCCATAATTTCAGGACCCAGAGCTGATTCAGTGTCCTGCATTTTGGCTTGTGACCTGGTCACAGCAAATACCTCTGCAGGGATGCCCAACATCTCAGCATGAGTCCATAACTCTACTTCAGACCAGGCTGAAGTCTCTAGATCATTGCCCAATAGACAGTCTACAGGGAGGTCTGCGCTGACTACAACCTTCTTGAGGCCAGTTACCCCTCCCCAGGAGAAATTCACAACTGCCAGACTATGGTTGGTCTTGGCATTGCTTGCATTGGTCACCTGGTACATTTCGCCCAGGATGATCTGTCCAGGGTCCACAAGATCCTCTGCCACCATGGTGACACTAGCACCTGTGTCCCTAAATGCCAAAGCCTGTTTGCCATTTATTACAGGCTGCTGTTTGTATTTGCCCAGATTACTGGGGCTCACTAGGAAGGACATGTCAATGTCTCCATCACAAATCAGCATTGCCTGAGTGGGTTCTCTGGCTAGGCCAGAGTCCACTTCAGAACCCAGGGTCAACCCTACTACACCCTTTTTCTGAGTACCACCTCCACCAGTAGCTGAACTAGGGGGAACAGTTGCCTTAGGGGCAGGAGTGGTGGTGGTTTGGTCTTTGGACTTGTTACAATCCGAAGTCCAGTGCCCTTTCTGTTTACAGAATTTGCACCAGGGCTTCTTTTGGCCTTTTCCCTTGTTGGATTGTGACTCCCCACCAGATGCAGATTTTTGGGGCCCTTGTGAAGACTTCTGGTCTGTTGACTTATCCCCACTTTTCTCAGAGCCCTTCTGATCCTGCTTCTTTGTGTCACCCCCTTGGTTCTGGGTTTTCTGCCTCACCCTGGTTCTGACCCACTTGTCTGCCTTCTTTCCCAATTCTTGGGGAGAGGTCAGATCTGAGTCTATCAGGTATTGATGCAACAACTGGTTCTGGCAATTATTAAGGATCTGTTCTCTCATCATTAGATTATACAATCCCTTGAAATCAGTAACCCTACTGCCAACCAGCCAACCCTCCAGAGCCTTGGTTGCACAATCCACAAAGTCAGTCCAGTCCTGAGTCTGTGCCTTCTGGGTGTCTCTGAACTTCAACCTGTACTGCTCAGTGGTTAAGCCAAACCCATCTATCAGTGCACTCTTCAGGACTTCATAGTCATCAGCATCCTCTTCTCTAACAGTGAGGAGCTTGTCTCTACCTTTATCTGAAAAGGAGAGCCACAAGATTGCTGCCCACTGCTTTTGGGGGATCTGTTGTACTCTACAGGCCCTTTCCATAGCAGTTATCCACTTGTGGATATCATCCCCACTCTGGTAGGGAGGAACAACCTTGCTCAGGTTCCTATGGTCTGGAATATTTTCTCTGCCTCTAGGGACACTGTTGCTGCCACCAGGGGGTTCTAACCCCTCTCTTCTAGAAGCTCTCTGGAACTCAAAGGCTTCTTTGTCTAATGCCAACTGCTTAGTTTTGAGGGCAAATCTTGCTTCCTCATACTGCAGCTGTTTGTACATCCTTTCAGAGGAGGTCTTTCTTCTTGGGATGAAGGAGTTCCTCTGGTAGCCAGTTTCTCTGCCAGAGTGAAAGGAGTGCTCAGATTCCCTGGAAAGGGACCTGTGCCTGTCTTCCACTATGTCAGTTCTCTTAGGGAGAATTCCTCTGTCTTGTTCAGACCCCTTTGGGCCTGGCCCTACAATCACAGAGTCCTGGTCATCCTGATGTTCATCATCTGACCCAGACACTATGACTGACCCACCCACTGATCCAGACCCCTTAGCTCCTAGAGCTAATCTAAGGTCATCTGCTGTTAGCAGATCTATCAAGTGTAGTGTGGAGGGACTCTGTCCTATCTTCAGGTGCCTCTCAGCACACATGGCTTTCAAGTCACAGAAAGTCATGTCCTTATTAACCCTGGGCGTAGTTCGTGTAGTCGTGCTATGCGAAGCTTACCGAAGACGTCGGAGCGCTACGCGAGCTACGCGTAGCTTCGCGAGCATGCGTAGCTGCTTGGCGCGCCCGTTCGCGATGCGCTTTTCTTGCTCGGGAACGCGTTGTTCGTGTTCGGGACGCTGTTTGCGTGCTCGGGGCGCGAACTTACCCATGCGGTCGCCTATGGGCGCGGCCATTTTGTTTTTCACTTGTCCTGCCCGTTCGCGATCCCTTATTTCCTGTTCCGGGTCGCGTATAGCGTGCTCGCGATGCGCATTCCATGTTCGGGAACGCGTTGTACGTGTTCGCAACGTTTTTGCGTGCTCGGGGAGAAATATCGCGCGAACTTACCCATGCGGTCGCGATGGGCGCGGCCATCTTGTTTTACCACTCTATGCTATGGTTCTGGGCCTGCTTTTCTATCCTCCCTCAATCTTTGCAATCCTTAGTTTTTTACACTGTTTTTCAATTTTTCTTTATTTCTTACCTATCTCTCTCTCTGCCTAAGTCTATATTTTGCATTTTTTTCTACTTTTTACTGTGTTTTTTTACTTTTCAACTGTTTTATATAACTTTCTTCTTTAAGCTCCTACTTCTTCCCCTAACTTTATTTTTCCCTTCTAACTTTTCTTTTTCACCTCCTCCCACCCCAGAACCATGGCGAAGGGTAGCAGCAGCGGCTCAAAGGGCAAGGCGCGTGCGCCCAATTGCCGACTGCCTTGCGGCAGACTGCGCCCTGCAGGGGTGCAAGCCCGCCAGCTGTTTACGGAGGAGGAGGTGGCCGCCCTTGTTTTTTTTATTCAGCGCCACCTCCCCTTGACCTTGGCAGCAGGCGGCAGGCCAGGCTTCGGTTACCCGACCCAGGAGCGTCACCGCCGGTGGGCGAAGGTGCGTCGGGCAGTGTTTCGCTGCTCCGCGGTCCGGCGCACCCATAACCAGCTGGCCCACCGCTGGTCAGACATTCTTGACCGGGAGCAGGACCTGTTGGACCTGCTAGGTGTCGAGGTCGTGGGGCTTGGTGAGTAGCCAATATATATAGTAGTATAAGTATTGTGATTTGTGTATACATTTTTTACAAATAACAAGAATAATGCTGCTTACATTGCAGGTAAATTACGTTTCAAAATCTTCTGTGATTGTAGGACACAGGTGCTGGGCGGTACTCTTACTTTTTTTCAACTTTGCGCTCGCTTGTCATTATTATGTAAGAGTTTACTTTAGAGAACTTCAGTTAGGTAATGCTATTGCTAGAGAGACTGTAGTCCTTCCTTTGTCCTCCTGTCAAATAGTGGTGGATGGATTTGATACTAGGTTTAGTTACTATTAGTTGATAATTTTTGAGCGGTCTGCGTGACGCATCCTCTGTCACTGAGTGCTGCTTACCCCAGTCCTTAGTAGAACCTTTTGTAGTTTGTTTAGTGAGTGGTACTGGTAAGCTTAGCTTAGCAGTGTCAGTCAGCTGCAGAACATCAGACGCAACCAACCAACAATTTGGTGTATGCATTATGCACTGACTTTATGCATGTGTCCTCCTTCTCATCTATGCATTTTTGATGGAAAAAAAAATGGAAATGCAGGCTTAATGAACAATTGGCCCGCCTGGAATAGGTGGGCTAGGTCAGGTGGTACTTAGGCTTAGTTAGTGTTCTGGATTTTATTTGAATCAATCAGAATGGAACACTGAATTAATGTTCCCAAATAAGTAGACTGTCCGTGAATCCCGCAAGCCAGTAGTCGATCGGATTAGATAGGTCAATTTTATTGCAATTTTTGTTTCCTAAAACGTTTTTTGAGCGTTTTTTAGATAATTTATTTGTTTCACAGCAATCATTAATGTTTGTGTCTTTCTTTTTCTTTATTATATCTTACATGATCACTGATCTGCAGCACCCAGGGGCAAGAAGACGGGGTCCGAGTCGGCGGGACAACCACCAGAGGACCGCTCCTCTACCGAGGGCCCTGCTGCTGGTCCCAGTAAGTCCTCCAGTGGTTATATTAACAATTATATTGCCCTAACTTTTACTGGACCTTATTTTTTCAGAACTATTAATTCTGGCTCCACTCCCTAATTATATTTTTTACAAAAGATTCTTTGATCTTGACTTGACTATCTGTTTCTAAATTCTGGTTATCCCTGCCTCTAAGTTCTAACTGCCTCTGCTATGAATGTCTGTACTCTGTACTACTACTATTAGTCTGTCGCTAAGCTTGCCCAGTTTGCATTGCCACTCTTTATTGTACGGTTTTGAATAAAACTCAGATTGACCAATACTAATAGCTCTAGCCACTGAGTCCAGTCCTTTCGGTTGTCCTCTTCTAGGCTTCTTAATCTTGAGGCTTTGACAATTACCACAAACAAAATGCACAACCAGATATTTGACTATTTTTGATAGGATATAGTACATACTACTTGGATTCTGCACAGCCCCATGCAGAACTATGCACAATGAAATAGGATGTTGGTGATGCGAGTTTGGAACTTGGACGTTCCTCACACCTCAGTCAGAAGTGAACCCACAATCCCCTGAACGACTAGCTAGTGTCTCATTAGGTCCCCGAACCCCCACCCGAAGATACCCAATGATTATGATTCCACAACCCAGAACATAACACCCTTTCGCTCACTCACTCGTGTAAGTCCACCACCACCACCACACCAAATACCACAGAGTCTATGTGTAAGTTCAAAAGGTTTATTTTCAAATAACAACCTCTGTATGTTGTTGTTCTATAAAATTCAGTGTACTACAGCCAGCTCCAACAGCAAAATGCATAAGATTAAAACAATAACAATTGTTGCAACAAGTGCATGATGATATAAGACAAAAGATCTGTGTGAATTCTGGGCGACTCCTCACCGTAGAACGTAGAATTACTGGTTACATGCATCATTCATAAGCTCTGCAAATCTCTGGTTCGTAGAAGGGAATCCTCTGCCTGAGAAAAATGGTGCGTGTTAATGCAAGCATTTGTCAGTCCTGCCAAAAAAGTGTAACATGTTACCTATGGCTAAGTAATACGGACTAACCGAACTCCATAACAAAGTGGCTTATTTTTCGACCTCTTGTACGCAACGCTCAGACAGTAGCTGTATGTGCTCATGTGGGCTCAAAAAGGCGTCTTACTGTTACTGCACAACAAGCTGCGAGGTAACATGTGCAAAAGACATGAAGCGAAAAATGGTTGCATGGCTCAGGCTAACTTTGCAAAGAGTAGAGTATAGTATAATAATGACCCTAGGGACCATAATAACACTACTAGTGTCTGTCTACTGACTGTACTCTAGTACCCGATTTGGACTATTGAATGTGATTTATAATAATAATATGTATGTATTAACTTTTTTTTCAATCTTGCTAGTGAAAAAGAATAAATAGGGGGAGGTGTACAGGCATCTAAAAATGTGTCATGTTTTTTCTAGGCGTACTACCGACCACCAGTGCCGGTGGGGCCAGCGGCGATGGCGTTGCGGCCATTCCGGAGGGGGCAGGAGATGCAGCACCTGCAGGAGATACAGGGGGTGAGCCAGCAGCAGTGGCGGGCGGTGGTAAGTTATATTCATGACTTATTGACATTGCACTAGCTGGAAGGGTGTGTGGAGTGGACTTCACTCACTGTACTGTTGTTGAGACTTATTAGGTATGAAGTTGTAGTGAACATTATACAACGGTTAATAAAGAAGACACCCTTTACTTAGCATGAGCAATGCAGTAGCAATAGCATTACCAGCGTGACTTCATTAACCAAAGGCCTCTTATATCTGACTCCAACTCAGCTGTGAAAGTTTTATGGAGGAGACTAAAAGTAAGATCAGATGACCTTGATGGATGTGTTGAACAAAAAGGGAAAGAAGGGTGGAAGGAGGAAGGGCGGGCGAGATTTAATATGACGACTGGCAGAGAAGGATATGTTGGAAGCATGGATAGGTGGCTGATAGGAATCAGATGCATGTGTTGTTGAAGGATGGGTGGGAGGTGAAATAAGAATGGATGCCTGCCTGGGTGGGCGACACAGTATGGGTGGATACTGTGGATAGCAAGAATCATCAGCGGTGTTTGGGTGAAACTCAAAGCCAAGGCAAGCAACGGAGTGAGTGGACGCATGCGTTGTTGTTGGTGAAACAAAGTAACGTTTGTGGAGAGATTAAGAAGAATGATTGACATTTACTTAGAATGGATGGATGCCTGTATGTATTCATCATAGACAGCATAGGTGGAGACTGTCACGGGATGCACAGTTTTAGGGAATGTTAAAGAAACCGCGCCAGCGTAGCAAAGCCGATGTGGGGAGGGGCAGGGTGGGGGTAGTAGTAAACAATGTATTACGCGGGCAAATACAGGTAACTTTACTGTAACATACAAATAAATAAAGTGAATTTAATTGTGCCCACTGCACCGCCAAATGCGATGCAGTGTGCGCAACAAAATTAGTTTCATTTATTTATATGTTTACTTACCTGTAATTGGCCGTAATCCATAGTTTACTACCCCCATCCTGCCCCTACCCACGTCACCGCCCGGCCGAACTCCCCGAGTCCCACCACCGACCGCTACTGACCTTATGTCATTGTCCCATATAAAAGCAACGATCATTGGATCAGATATATAATCTGCCTTTTTGTAGTAGCCAAGGCACTGTGAAATTGAGCAATTGCCCTCCATGTAACAGAGAGAGTATGGCCAGTGCCACCCGTAATAGAAAAATACGAGCTTCCCCACCTGCAAACAGTAGTAAATCAAACTAATGTGACTCTGCGTCATGACTCGTATGTTTGTCTTGGGTTCAAGCATAGATGACCGAGCTGGCAATGCCGGCTACAACCAGGTTATGTCATTTCGCTAAACTAGAGATAAGAAGAACACTGGTGTACTGTGTACTGGTTGGAGTCCATAGTGCTAGTATAATGCCTGAAACTCCCACAAATGTTAGAGGCCGAGGAAGTGGGAGGATAGATAGATTATTACCACAAATGTTATGTACTGTGCTTCTTGCTAGTGCTACTGTGCCATTATGTGTTGAATTAATTTTGTGTTACTGTTTAGGTAAGAGTACTGGTTACAACAATATTTTTTTTCTTTCTTTTCCCAAGACAAACCATCGCGGAAGGAGTTGGCAGTCAGGGCCCGGCGCCGGAAACTGGAGGCCATATGCCAGGAGTACCGGCGGCTGGTGGCTCAGGCGGAGGAGGAGGAGGAGGCGGCAGCAGCTGCAGCCTCGTCCGATGCCCCGGGCCCCAGCCAGGCCCCAACTCCAGCGGTACGGCGCCGCGGTCTGGTAGCCGCCCGCCGCAATTCACTAGCAGCCAGCACTGCTGTCCCCGATTGTGGATGCCACTGCAGGGCATTCCGCAGGAAGATTCTTCTCCGGATGGCACGGCAAGAGGAGCAAATGGAGGAGCGGGTGAAAATCCTGGTGGACAAACACCTCAAAGCCCGCCGATTATAACATCGAGGACCCTGTTGCTTTGCCCCTTTTTATTCCTTGTTTTGGTGGGTGGGAATTGGGCGTTGGGGTTTCGGGACATTCTTTGGACTTTTTTCGTTTTGGACATTGGTTGGGGTTAGGGAGAGGGGTGGGTCAGGTGTGGGATAGTTTATTTTTGTTAGGGTAATAAATTATATTTATACTTAACCCGTTAAGTGCTTCTGTCGGCCAACGGCCGTCGCGAGCACTACCTCGGTAGTGCTGCACACGTCCGTTGGCCGACGCGGCCCCGCCCGCTTAATAGAACGTTCCGCACTGGCGCGGAACGTTCGAAGCAGTTAACCGGTTAAACATACAATGTTAATGTTTTGTGGGGGGTTACTGTTTTACGAATTAACGTCACATTGGTTTCCTTGCTGCTGCAGGGCCGCAGCCAGTGTTTGATTTAAATAATCTGCCGATGATGTATAACAAACAGATAGATGCGGTACCCTCACTGAGTTATTTGTCCTACTAGTATTCTACCTCCCACCAAACTTATCTTACCTGTGATTGATGATGACTACGTTCGGCATAGCGATGGCTGCATGGTTTCCATAGAGAATGTAGAAGATGCCATGGTTGTGGTGGTAGTAGTAGAGTAGACACTGGCAGTAGCATTTGCTAAAAAATAAAAAAGAGACAGTCACTTGCCTGAGAAAAACTGTGGGAGGAGTAGTCGAACGAAGTAAAATACAGTACAGAAGACGACTGCCAAACAAACAATATTGCAGTTGCAACTGCTAAAGTCAAATTAAACATAATGGTGGCGGGGACAGCCTAGTACAAGAAGTTATAAACTGTAGTTGTGCTGTCGAGTGAGTCACTTAACTTAACACAATCGTAATTCGTAACCTTTACTGCTGTGTGGTAGGAGTTTGATGATTAATCCAATCAATGACGGCAATTAATTATGATGTACTACTATTAGCCGGTGACGGCTTGCACATAGACTGAGCATGGGTGGGCAAGCAGAAGAAGCTCCTCGCCCTGCCTTGCAATTGAATTAGTGTTGCTTTCACCACATCTGCCCCAGCAAGCGTGTGATCAATTGGTGTACATTTTATGTAGTCACATCACACCTCAATATAAATCACAGCCCGGGGGAAGAGGGTTAGGGTTTGATGAATGGATGGGAAGGGGAGTTTGGGGAAAGGTTTGAAAATGAAAAACAGTACGCATGGACAACAAAAGCAAAGCGCAATCTTGGCAGACGACCATGATCTTATCCAAAAAATCAATAAAGGGAGAAAAGGGAAATGCATGCGTTAATGATGATGAAGATTAGATAACTTGATGGTTAATGAGTAGTACTTAATAACTCCTACTAGACAATTAGACAGTACAGGGCACCAGTATATTCTATGCAATTTGCCTTGCCTGTAATATGCCCTCAGAGACCCAAATTCCATGTTGTACTGGGCTTACTTGTAAAGATAGCAAAGACAATTAAAAAACATTTGTAGGGATCAATTAGCAAACAAACACACAACACACAGTCCTAATGATTGCAGAGAAAAAAGGATTCAAATTAATTAAAAGATGAATGATGAATGATACTAAAGTTACTGTATTATCATGCTAAAATTGTGGAGTTGAATCTCGTCCTTCCTCTTGGTCCTATCTTCCATGGACGCTCCGCACATCAATCTTGGTGGCCTTCCTGATGCCGATTGGTAAGGTAAATGTGAGTTGTGTCTCCCAGTATAGCAAGCACAGGGTAAAGGCCGGCCTGTAACGTCTAGATGGAAAAACAAAAGGGGTATTGAGAAATCAATGAATAAAAAAAAACATCATTTACGGTGGAGTCCAAGAAGAGAAGAGAGAACACTTTCAGAGTGAGGCGGCTTGGATATATCGTGTAGATTCTGTTTACAGCATTAAGCTACAACAACAACAGGACAGAACAGGCCCACCACAGCACCAGCCCGTGACCCAACCTCCATTTACCTTAATTTTTGACATAGCCAGACAAAAGGCATACACAGCAACTTAGCATTTTCCTAATTAAGTGACAAAATCAATGCGCCGCTGTCAGTCATCACTACACTCGACTACACCACTACATGGACATGTAGGTCTGCTGTGTTTACTACTTTCTTGTTGAATTGTTGTGTTTATGTTTACCTTATGCCACTTCATGAAATGCAGTTAGTCCTTGAATCATCTCCGATCCAACTGAATGACTGCGCGCAAAAAGATAGTATGGTCATCATCATGGTGTGGTACGTGTTGTCCAACTACAACTCAGTCTGTATTGACTCCGATTAAGTCCATATTCCATATTAAAAATTGCAACAGATATTGGCCTGCACCTGCAGTAGTAGGAGTACAATTTGGTTATTAAACAACAAGAAGGGAAACATTGACTGTCACTGACTTACTTGAGTCACTTTGTAGATTAACTAGTAGAGTAGAGTTCGACTTCATGCACAACATCAACAACAAACAACAGCAATCGCTCAGAGTCTGCAAGCATCCAATGCATTCCATCATTACCTGTCTTGCTCTTCTCTTTGGCTGTCAGATCATCAGATGCCTAGTTCTGACATTTTTTTTTTTTTTTTTACGGGGCAGTGGCCTCATCATTACTCCAGTCCACATTCATTTTGAGTGTTAGGCGCTGTTTCGGTTTTCGTCTTATTCATCTGTGGCACTTTGTCACAGTTTAAGTTGCTTCCCATGGTCAGCACTGTGATGATGGGCCGCGGCCTGTGTAGCGCTCATTGCTGGTCATTTGAGTTTGCACAAATGTCAGCAAGTTTCTTCGAAGAGTCTCTTGTCTTTCTCTGCCAAGTACCTTCTGTCCTGACAGTGAGGACCTTTGGATGCCTGCTGAGGCTGTAGCCTTCGGACACTGATGAGTTTCGGCTCGAAAACAAAACGGAGGATAGCTATAGTAGTCACGTTTCACTTCTAATGGAGGCGGGACTGGTAAAGGCAACATTTCTTGTACTAATGTCTGGCTTGATGGAAATGTACTTGTGCGAGACAGGAAGATGAAGCAGGACTCTGAAGAGTGGACAGTTAAATGCACAGACGTGCAACTCCAATAGGGAAATAAAAAGAGAAGACGGTGGTGATGGTTTTGTTGTGATTTGATTTGAACCAGAAAGACAGATACACAGACACATAAAGGAAGGAAGAAAGCAACAATTTGAAAGCCTAGTTGTCAGGGAAGAGGAGCTCGTCCTCAAACTCTGGTGGTTCGGACAGAAGTAGGTCCTGTAACGCACTATTTACGTCATCCAAGTCGCTCTCCTCTTCCTGCTGTGATTCACGTATTTTGTAATCCGGTGGTATAAAGTGCTGATTCATTTTGATCATGGTTAACCTCTCCACGCTTTGGGCCGAGAGACTGGTCCTTTTCGAAGTTACAATGGCACCAGCAGCACTGAAAACACGCTCAGAAGAGACACTTGCGACAGGGGAAGCCAGATACTTTATCGCCAGCCTGCTGAGCACTGTCCATTGGCTTCTTTTCCCATACCAATACACCAATGGGTTTCGATCCATGAAGACCTCTGTTGGGTCATCCAGATAGGCCTGGACCATCCGCTCAATGTTCAGGGGTGCTCTGATGTGCTCGGCCTGTTTTGCCTTTGCATCAGCACTGGACTTACCATACCCCTGCTGTAGAAACCAATCAGTTGCACATTGTGCTGTGGATGATCCTGTTCTTGATGTTATTGTTGGTGTAGGTGACTGCTGGGAGGCAAATGCACTGCCCTCAGGCTCCGAAGTAGAACTTGACTCTGGATGCCCTGTAGTACTGGTTATGGCCTGGGGTGGGGGGCCTGTAATTAACAGCCGTTCGCTTTCGAAAATAGTGGCTTCCTTAGCTATCAAAGTTTTGTAGTTGGCAACATCCACTTCCGAAAAAGGAATTACTGCCTTGCTGTTCAGAAATACTTTGTACCGTGGATCCAAAATTGTGGCACTAATGTAATGTGGTTGTGACAAAATTTTATTTTTAATCCTTGTATTTTCCGATAAGCGAGCGGCTAAGGTCTCCGCCAAATGATATGCGTCTTGTTTGTCATCCACACCTGCGTACGTTTCAGACACATCCTTCAGCTGTTGCTCTAGCATGTGCAACAATGGGATAGCTTGGCCCATAGTACAGTCCTCCCTGCTGACTTCACGTGTGAAGATCTCAAAAGGAAGTAGCATCTCAGTCAGGCATTTAATGAGGTCCCATTGAGCCATCTCAACGGTCATGCCTCTCACAGTAGGTTCCCCTAATCTTTGCATGACATAAGCATTGAGTGGTATGTACAGTTCAAACAGACGATCAAGCATGTAATAAGTTGAGTTCCAACGTGTTGGCACCTCCTGGATGAGCGCTTTGACTGGCTGTTTATGCTCACGTTGAATGACCCTCAGCTGCTTCCGGGCTTTAAAAGAATGGCTGAAATGTGTGCATATTCTTCTGCAGGTGACCAGTAAGTTGCTGACTTTTGATTCATTTTTCAAAAAGTCTTGAACAACAATGTTAATGCAGTGTGCCAAACACGGGACCCTGAAATAGCCACCATTGCGCATGGCCAAAACTACATTACTGCCGTTGTCCGTGGCAACAAAACCAATCGTAAGCCCTCTTGGGCGCAGCCACTCAAAGACCTTGGTGTTAAACTCTTCCAAAATGTTTGCAGCAGTATGAGATTTCTCCATGGCAAACATGGCTACAGTTGCATGTTTGCGAGTGGCATGAAAAATCTCTGCAGTATCAACACCAGCAGATACCTGTTCTCTAACCCCCACAAAACTGATCCAGTGTGCAGTGATGCACATGTAATCTGTGGCTTGGCAACTGGTCCACATGTCTGTAGTCAGGTGGATACTGTGAACAGCACTCTGCTTCAAGGCCTTTCCTAGCAATTCCAGCACGTCGTGATGTAGTGCTGGAACTGCAACTCTGGCAAAATAGTAGCGGCTGGGAACATGCCATTTTGGGCAGATGGTTGACACAAATTCCACAAAACCCAACCCTTCAACAAAAGAAAAAGGGAGAAGGTCCAGTGCTAACATTTTAGCCAGCTTCGCATTGTACAAACGTGCTATTGGGTGGTTGCGTTCGTACTGCCCCTCACCCCCAAACATGCTGATAATGGTAGGCTGCATGGTTTTCCTTTCTCTTAGGCTCAACGCACTTTTTGGTAGTGCGGACCTGGTACTTCTTGGTGTCTCCGGCTGACTCTTACTCTTGTGCCACTGAGATGTTGCTGAAGATGTGTGCAACGTTAAGACTGCACTGCTGGGGTCAGGGACACCTTGTGTACCACTACCAGAGAGAATGTCTCCCTGTCCTTCCTCTTCCACCGTGATCGGATCTTCTTCTTCTACTCCTTTATCCCCACCAACACCAATGGTTGCAGTTTTTTTTATGGTGCGAAGGTGGTCCTCCCAGCTGATCAAGTGGTGTTTTTTCAGATGGGTCATTTGGCCTCCGGTACCATAGTTTGTACCAAGCTTACCACGACTAACAGAGGTATTACAAATGGAGCATATAGCAATGTTCTCCTCCTTTTCGCTAACCGTAAAGAAGTCCCAAACTGGGGAGCTTAACTTTGGCCTCCTGCTGGAGGTGCCACTTCCAATGCCGGATGATCTGTAGGGTGTGTGTTGAATTTGACTCTGTGCTGCTGTACCACTACCTACTCCTACAGAGGTGGTGGTTGTGCTGGATGTAGGTCGCTGCCGGGCCTTTGCTAATGCAAATATGGAAGCTGTAGGTCGTGTTGGTGTTACCTGTGGAGGTATGCGTGCTACATCCCTCGCAGCGATTTTGGATAGAGTAAGAATGTTGGTCTCCATCTCCTCGGGGCCGGGAGTGATGTTCGTGATGACTGGCTCGTCGTCATCATCATCATCATCTTGCTGTTCTACATCGACCTCCATAAGTGTAAGGCTTTCTGGAACCTTCCTTTTCCCTAGCTTGGTCTTGGAACGTGGCTCCCTCTCAGACTCAGTTTGTGGCTTCCAAGTGGCATCTAGATCATCAGAAGGGGGCTTGGCGAAGAACTTGATGGACTACCCCTCCTTTTCCTTGCTGGGGATTTGGAAGACAATGGATCTTCTGAATGAGTGGCTTCTTCTTCTACCTCTGCATGAGGCTCAATTTCCTGAACTGCCCCTACTTCAGGAGGAACAACAACTACTATTGCGGGCGGTGGTTGCGGCTGTTGTTGTTGACCACTTATCTGCTGTGTTTCCTCCTGCGTTGATTGGGTACTACTTTGAGATAGCGATAAGTTTATCTCCGGCTCAGCATCACTGCTTTCCACCATTAGGCTGGCTACCTCTTCCCCACTCATGTGCTTGGGCCTGGGTTGGTGGGTTGGGTCCACTGATGCGGAGGTGCTGCCCCCAGCTTGCCCCCCGGACACCGCTGCTGCAGGCGCAATTTTTTTTTCCCAAAAAAGGTATTGGCCGGCACACCAGACTTCAGTGTCACTTGCTTCTTCTGTTCCTTCTTCTTCTCAATAGCAACTTTCTTGGTACTGGAGGACCTGGTACCTGCTTTCTTTGGGCCCATCTTCTTCAGATGTCAGCAGCACTCAGTTGCAGAGATGTCTGGTCAGGTCACACGTCACGTTGTGTTGTGTGTACAGCAGCAGGATGTCTGTCTGGAAGTGCAACAGGCAATGATGAGAGACACACCTCCTCCTCAGTCTTTGTGCACCTAAAAGCAAAAAAGCCAGAACATCAGTCAAACATAGCACAAATCAAACAAATAGAATATAGAACTTAGTGTGTGGTGGCCTCAATTATTAAATTTCAGAAACTCTGTGAACAACAACACACAGTGTAGCCATTTATGAGACGTTGACAACAAGGCCAGGGCTTTCCTGGCTACTGTGTAGTGCTAGTGTACACTCTGGAAGAATAAGAATAGTAAAGAACAAAAACTAAAATGTACTGGAGCATGTTTGGCCTAAATTTGTGCATCACGTGGGATGTATTATATAGCAGCATCAGGGAGCTGCAGCTGGCAATGGGGATGGATTTGGAAGCAGTAAGACAAGAGGAACAATGGAAAGACACGCAGGCCTATGTGGCAAAAACAGCACACTAATAACTACCACAACAAAATGGCCCCCAGAAACATGGTGACTCACAGGCACAAGGCACGGCAAACAATGAACTCAAGCAGGCCTATATATGGGCAGACAAAGGATGCCTTATAAAACACACACAGCTTTAATGCAAAAACTAAAATCCACATGGCTAAAAACACTTTGGAAAGTTAGACAACCACTACAACAACACAATTATAATTACACAGTACACACGCAAAAAAGGCATTTATTTAACACACCCAAAAAGTGAAATAGTCAGACCCTCCAAAAAAAACCACATTTCGCAATTCAATTGAATCAATTCAATGCCATCCATGGCCTAAATGATGTCAAAATTCCACAGACTACACAGAAACAGTTTTATGCACCCATGGTGACTACCTCTGGGCCTACTGGCATACTGGGCCGCAAGCTTGGAGGCCTATGGCAAAAGCACAGTGGCTGGTTTAACAAAATGGCCGCCGCCCACATGGCCAGGCCACCAAAAATAACAAAAAAGTGAAGACAAAGGACAGGACCAGGCAGTTGGAGACTCTGGGCAACTTGCTACCTCTTGGAAAAAATTGTAAAACAAAAAAAAATGACTCCTTGCTCACCAAACTACATCTAAATGACAACCTGAGGAGTTTTTTGTGCAAAATGAACTAAATCAACATTTTCGAGAAGGTTTAATGATGCTCGAGAGATATTGTTCGCCAGATTGTAAATTCTGCGTGTTCGGCATCGCGATCGTCACAAAATGTCGTTATCGCGCGCGCGAAAACGTACATTGAGCGCGCGAAGAAGATAAAAAGTGTAAGTCCGCGTTGTCGCGCAGTGCGGACTTGCCCAAAGTCCGCGAGCTGAACGCCCAGGGTTACTTACTGGCTGAAAAGGCCTATTTATTTAACAAACACCCAAAAAAATAAAATACGCCCCAAAAGCCACATTTTGCAAATCAATCCAATGCCATCCATGGCCTAAATTATGTTACAATTCAACAGACAACACAGAAACAGTTTTTATGCACCCATGAGGATGACTACCTCCGGGCCTACTGGCACACTAGGCCGCAAGCTTGGAGGCCTATGGCAAAAGCACAGTGGCTGTTCACACAAAATGGCCGCCAACACATGGCCAGGCCACCCAGAACAACAAGAAAAGGAACACAAGACAGACAATGCAGGCCTATGGCAAAAGCACAATGCCTGGCTTTACAAAATGGCCGCCACCCACATGGCCAGGCCACCCAAAATAACAAAAAAGTGAAGACAAAGGACAGGACCAGGCAGTTGGAGACTCTGGGAAACTTGCTACCTCTTGGAAAAAATTGTAAAACAAAAAAAAAATGACTCCTTGATCACCAAACTACATCTAAATGACAACCTGAGGAGTTTTTTGTGCAAAATGAACTAAATCAACATTTTCGAGAAGGTTTAATGATGCTCGAGAGATATTGTTCGCCAGATTGTAAATTCTGCGTGTTCGGCATCGCGATCGTCACAAATTGTCGTTATCGCGCGCGCGAAAACGTACATTGAGCGCGCGAAGAAGATAAAAAGTGTAAGTCCGCGTTGTCGCGCAGTGCGGACTTGCCCAAAGTCCGCGAGCTGAACGCCCAGGGTTACCTACTGGCTGAAAAGGCCTATTTATTTAACAAACACCCAAAAAAATAAAATACGCCCCAAAAGCCACATTTTGCAAATCAATCCAATGCCATCCATGGCCTAAATTATGTTACAATTCAACAGACAACACAGAAACAGTTTTTATGCACCCATGAGGATGACTACCTCCGGGCCTACTGGCACACTAGGCCGCAAGCTTTGAGGCCTATGGCAAAAGCACAGTGGCTGTTCACACAAAATGGCCGCCAACACATGGCCAGGCCACCCAGAACAACAAGAAAAGGAACACAAGACAGACAATGCAGGCCTATGGCAAAAGCACAATGCCTGGCTTTACAAAATGGCCGCCACCCACATGGCCAGGCCACCCAAAATAACAAAAAGTGAAGACAAAGGACAGGACCAGGCAGTTGGAGACTCTGGGAAACTTGCTACCTCTTGGAAAAAATTGTAAAACAAAAAAAAAATGACTCCTTGATCACCAAACTACATCTAAATGACAACCTGAGGAGTTTTTTGTGCAAAATGAACTAAATCAACATTTTCGAGAAGGTTTAATGATGCTCGAGAGATATTGTTCGCCAGATTGTAAATTCTGCGTGTTCGGCATCGCGATCGTCACAAATTGTCGTTATCGCGCGCGCGAAAACGTACATTGAGCGCGCGAAGAAGATAAAAAGTGTAAGTCCGCGTTGTCGCGCAGTGCGGACTTGCCCAAAGTCCGCGAGCTGAACGCCCAGGGTTACCTACTGCCTGAAAAGGCCTATTTATTTAACAAACACCCAAAAATATAAAATACCACCCCAAAACCCACATTTTGCAAATCAATCCAATGCCATCCATGGATGCCCGGCCTACATGATGTTTAAACTTTAAATTCAACAGACACCACAGAAACATGCACCCATGGGTACCTCTGGCTCTAGTCCGGGCCTACTGGCTGAAATTCCAATCAAAGAAAAACAACTAGGCCCCTGCCGAAACTACAGGCCACAACAATACATTTTAAAAACTATGGAAATACCACAAAAAAATGTAGGTACAAACAAGCCCCAATCAAACAAACAAGTACACCAATTCTCCAACTTACTTGTAAAATCTCAAATCCAAGAGTCCTCAAATCCAATTCAATGATATGATGCAGCAGACAGACACAAAAAGTGATCCTTCCAGCTCCAAATCCAAATGAAAGTGAACAGCACATGGACAAAGCACTGGGAGGAGCCTGCTGGACAGGAACAGGAAGTTTGAGAATCAGGGGCACTTCCTTCCTCTTGGAAAAAAAGAAAAAGGACTCCTTGCTCACCAAACTACATCTCTAAATGACAACCTGAGGAGTTTTTTGTGCAAAATGAACTAATTCATCATTTTCGAGAAGGTTTTATGATGCTCGAGATATATTCTTCGCCAGATTGTAGTTTCTTCGTGTTCGGGATCGCGATCTTACCAACACTGCCGCCGGAAGTCAGATCGCGCGTCCGAATGACGTGTTCGCGTTCGCACACTCTCGCGGGATCGTGCGGCCGGATTCCAAATCTCGTGGCGCCCGCGAACGGATAGGAAGTCGCGTCGGCGAACGCAGAATCATGGTAGGTCGTTACCGCGCGCGCGAGAACGTATATTGAGCGCGCGAAGAAGAAAAACAGCTACGCTACGCCACAAATTGCGTAGTGCACGGTAACTTCGCGTTCTACGCGAATCGCGAAGTTACCGAAACTTCGCAAACTCCGCGAGCGTAGCGTAGTTCATCGCCCAGGCTTAGTCCTTATACTGAAGCTGGGTGGATCCACTGGGTCCATCCCTTGAGGACATTCTAGTGTTGTGCAGTGTTGTACTACCTACACTAGTTTGTGGCCTACTGATACTAGCTTGAGCTGTAGAAAGGGTGTGCTATCCCTTTTGCACACAGCTCTAAGTTCAGTAGAACTTATTGATACTAAGCTTGATTTTATATGTACCTTGAGTACCTATAGTGGTTTTCAGTTAGTAATTCAAATAGAGATTTTCTGGTAAAACAATAGCAAGCTGGAATCCCACACGCTGCCCCCAATGTGAGAAGTTGGCCTGGTATATGCTGTTCACTAGTTAAAGTGGGCACCTTGCACCAGTCCAATTCGACTCTTATGGTAGGTAGGTTTAAGACAACCTTTATAGAAAGCTATCCTAGTGGTAGCTGTGGAGAGCAGCCTTCAGGCTAAGTCTTGGAGGAATGTAAAGCAGCTTGTTTTACCACACAATCTCTTGAATCACCAAATGAAAAGACACCACACAGGTATATATATCAAATATATATGTATTTATTAATAAACAACTCTCTACTAATCTCTTTATGAGATTAGAAGCCAGAAACATATGTACAAGTCAATGTTTTATCAAAATAAGTTAGCACAAGTAAATATCACAATCTTATCTTGGCTAGACCGTGGTCTAGAGCATTTAGAATCGAGGGACCCCAAAGAACCACCCCAGGTAGTTGTAGGAGACCCACAGGGGACGGACGCGGTGTTCAGACACTGGTGCGAGTCCTGTACGAGTCTATGCGAAAGAACGCGATTGAGTTATCAATGTTACAGGTCCCTGGCGTGTTCGAGGCGAACACACTGATCGGTCAGTACGAGTCGAAGGACGCGGATACTGATAGAGTTACAAGGGAGTTGGACGCGATGTGTCTAACACAGACGCGAGCCCTGTACGAGCCAGTGCGATAATCGCACGGGGAAAATAGGAGTTTTAGGGCACTTCTAGGGTAGCTACAAGCAAGCCACTTACAGGGTAAGTAGTTCTAGGGCCCACACCCACAGGAGCACCGCAGTGCTGAAGTTACCTCACCCAGGGGAGCCGGGTGCATAGGTGTCCTTTGGTGTCGGGTCGCGGCGTCGTTCTCAATGGGAACCAATGAAGACTTGCTGCTTGCGACGACAGAAGAAGTGTCCGTTGGAATCCAAGCCTGGATTTGGAAGGAGGAAGACCTGAAAGCAGAGGGGACAGTGTTCACAGTCACTTGGCAGTGACTCTGGGCAAGGAAGATGAATGCCCACCGTCGTCGACAGCTTTGGGTCGTTCACAGGTGTCTTTACTCTTCAACCACGTGGTCCAGGCAGTGTCGATGATGACCAGGAGCTGGATTCGGTATGTCCCACGACGTCTGCAGCTTACTGAGGTGTCGGCGACTCGATTGGAGCCAACAAGCCTTGGTAGCAGCAAGTCTCGTGGTGATGAGGAAAAGTCAATGGTTCAGACCAGCAAGGTCTGGGGGACTTACCCAGCAAGGGTAGGTCAGGGCAGGCCTGTAACAACCAGGGGAGCCCTTTGGTTTCATTGGAAAGTCTTCTGGTGACCCACAAGCCGGCTGGCAAGGGATTGCAAAGACACCTCGGGAGGATCCACTCAACAGGGGCCCACTGTCACTCGGGATGGGGTAGGCCTCTGAATTCAGGAGGGATCTTTGCTGGAGGCTGGGACCACACGTGGTCCAAAGCACAAGTTCGTAGAACGTCGTGAAGGGGTTGTACTTGACAATAGTGCACGGTACCCAGGGGCTGCGGTTCCTCATCGCTCGTGGGGTCCACTTGCTTCAGCTTCACTGGAGACTCACGATGGCCTTGGAGAAGTCAGGAAATCCTCTTCCTGGGCTGCAGGGACTTCGGGCTCCGGCGGGAGCGGCATAGTTTGCGACTGTCGTTGTAGTTTTTGGTGCCTGCCAAGCAGGGGAGTCACTCCTTGACTCCAAGGGAGATTCTTCAGTCTTCCAAAGGTAGTGGAACGTCGAAGGTCCAGGATTCTTCTGTAGAGCATCGTCCAGGGAGATCTGGGTTGCAATGCAAAGGTTCCCCCTCTTATACTAAAAAGAAGGGAGGGACTAGCTCTATGACCCCACCTATGGGAGGGTCAGGGGAGGGGGTGGCTACACCCACTTCCCTTTGTCCAGTTTCGCGCCAGAGCAGGGGCAGGTAGCCCCTGAGCTGGTTTGAACTGGCATATGCACAGAGGAGCCTTCTGCTCCCCCAGTGCAGGACTTCAAAGCAATCTAGGAGTGCACCCACCCAGCCCCAATACACTAAACCCTGTCTGGGAGGTGGTCACACCCCCTTGGGACAGGATACCTATTGTTGGGCTTCCTCCACTGCGAGTGTCGGTCATCAGCAGGAGGGCAGCCCAGTGTCTGTGACTCGTGGCATCCATTTTGTGATGCCAGGGCTCTTCAGGATTCTACCGCGTTTCCACAGTAGCTACATGTCTATCCCTCTAGAAGGGTGGGATCATACTCCCACACCAGTTACTGGTGTGGGGGTATGCTTCCAAAGTGTTTGACACCAAACATGACATGTTTTGATGCAGCCATTCCATAGTTAGCATTTACCGTGAAGATATAATGTACTTAAGAGTATATGGTTTGACTGCATTTACAAACAGCCCCAGAGAATGGACTCTGAGGGCTGCAGAGGGGCCCTGCTCAGGCAGAGGCACCCCCTCACATGGAAACTAAGCACCCTGCCCTCAGGATTGGTAGGGCCTGCTTTAGGGGTGACTGATAAGTCTCAATGTGTGTGCAGGAGAGATATAGGGGACCTATATCTCAGTGAGGGTTGCTAGCACTTCCTCACTCAGGCTGCAGTAGCAGGCCTGTGGTGTCAGATTTAGTCTGCTTCCCAGGGGTGGCATAATACATGCTTCAGCCCCTGGTAGGCCTGTGAAGTACCTATGCCCTTGGTACCTAAGGTACCATATACTAGGGACTCATAAGGTACCACAGCATCCAATCACTAGTGCACCTAGAGTGCACTCCAAATCGTTTAGAGAGAACAGAGAGGCTGGGGCCCTGATTGGCAGCGTCCCAGCCAGACTATAGCCAGAAACCAGTGTAAACATCAGAAAAAAAGTGGGGGCAACATAAGAGGCAGATCCTACTCTCCTACAATGGGCATCAGTCCTAGTGACTGCATTGAGGCCTCTGTAGTCCACACAAAACCTCATCTCTCTCTTACCATCTTTGGTGTGAGGTTTTGGCACCAGGACCACTGGACTAGCCCAAGGGCTATCTGAAGGCTCAATGACACCCAATTCCAACATTTTCTGGACTTCTGTCCTGATACAGTCCCTGACCTGGTCAGGTTGCCTGTAAATCTTACTTTTAACAGGCAGGCTGTCCCCAGTGTCCACTTCATGAGTGCACCAGGTGGTCTGACTTGGAGTCAGAGAAAACATGTGTCTGAACTGATTGAGTACCGGTCTACAATCAGTTTGCTGCTGGGCAGTGAGGCTGCCTGCCAAGGCTACACCATCCACTGACCCATCATCAGGGTTCTGTGAGAGCAGGTCAGGGAGAGGGTCACTCCTCCTCCTGTCCATCATCAGTTGCCATGAGCAAGCCCATGTCAGCCCTGTCCACATATGGCTTCAGCCTGTTGACATGGAGCATCCTGTGGGGGCTCCTGGGAGTTCCCAGGTCTACCAGATAGGTAACCTCTCCCTTCTGTTCAAAAATGGTATGGGGGCCACTCCACTTGTCTTGGAGGGCTTCTGGGGCCACTGGCTCCAACACCCACACCTTCTGTCCTGGCTGGTAAACAGTCAGCACAGCCTTTTGGTCATGCCAGGCTTTCTGTAATTCCTGGCTAGCCTCAAGGTTTTTGGTTGCCTTTTTCATATACTTAGCCATCCTGGAGCGGAGACCAAGTACATAGTCCACTATGTCCTGTTTAGGGGTTTGAGAGGTAACTCCCAACCTTCCTTCACCAGACACAATGGACCCCTGACAGGATGGCCAAACAAAAGTTCAAAAGGGCTGTAGCCAACCCCTTTTGAGGCACCTCCCTGTATGCAAATAAAAGGCAGGGCAAGAGTATGTCCCATCTTCGCCTAAGCTTTTCTGGGAGCCCTTTAATCATGCCCTTCAAGGTTTTGTTGAATCTCTCAACTAAACCATTGCATTGTGGGTGATAGGGTGTGGTGAACTTATAAGTCACTCCACACTCCTTCCACATTGCAGTCAAGTAACTGGACATAAAGTTTGCATCTCTGTCAGATACTACCTCCTTAGGAAAGCCCACTCTTGAGAAAATTCCCAGGAGGGCCCTTGCCACCACAGGGGCTGTAGTGGTCCTAAGGGGAATGGCTTCTGGGTACCTGGTGGCATGGTCCACCACCACCAGGATAAACCTGTGCCCAGATGCTGTTTGGGGATCCATGGGACCAACTATGTCAATCCCCACCCTCTCAAAGGGAACCCACACCACAGGTAGTGGTATCAGGGGGGCCTTTGTGGTGCCACCTGCCTTCCCACTGGCTTGACAGGTTACACAGGAGCGACAAAACTCCTTGGTGTCTTCAGACATGTGGGACCAGTGAAAGTGAGGGACAATTCTGTTCCAAGTCTTGTTCTGGCCCAGGTGACCTGCTAAGGTAATATCATGGGCTAGTGTCAATAGGAAGCCCCTGAACTTCAGAGGTATAACCAACCTCCTGGCTGCTCCAGGCTTGGGGTCTCTACTCTCTGAGTACAGGAGTCTATCATCCCAATATATCTTAGGGGTGCCACTAGCATTCCCAGCAGCCTCAGCAGCAGCTTGCTGTCTGAGGGGTTCAAGAGAGGGGCAGTTCAGCTGCTCCTGGCTCAGATCTGCCCTGGAAGGGCCCCTGTCCCCAAGAACTCAACCTGATCAGGTTCAAGCTCCTCTGGGACAGTTCCTTCTTCAGGCCTGAGATCATCTTCCTCAAAAGACTGATCTGCTTCCTGAGCCAAGGTGGAAGGTACTGCCTTAACCCTACTGCTCCTTCTCTTGGGAGGCACCTGGTCCATTGTTCCAGAATCCAGGGCCTGTTCAGCTTTTGACATTTTGGCCTGTGACCTAGTCACAGCAAAGACATGTGCAGGGATTGCTAGCATTTCTGCATGTTTCCTGAGCTCCACCTCTGCCCAAGCTGAGGTTTCAAGATCATTGCCAAGCAAGCATTCTACTGGTAGGTCTGCACTCACCACAACCTTCTTAAGGCCAGTTACCCCTCCCCAGGAGAAGTTAACAACTGCCAGAGAATGGTCTGTTCTGACATTGCTAGCACTGGTCACTTGGTACATTTCACCAAGTATAATCTGCCCAGGATCCACAAAGGTCTTGTGTCACCATGGTGACACTTGCTCCTGTGTCCCTGAATGCCAAAGCCTCTCTTCCATTAATTAAAGGCTGCTGTCTGTATTTGCCCAAATTATTGGGACTCACAAAGGGGGACATATCCATGCCCCCATAACAGACTAGGACAACCTGAGTTGGCACTCTGACTAGGCCAGAGCCCATCTCAGTACCCAGGGTCAACCCTACTAAACCCTTATTCTGAGTGTTTCCACCACCATTTGTAGCTGGACTAGGGGGAACAGTTGCCTTAGGGGCAATGGTGGCTGGATTAGAGTCTTTGGACTTGGTGCAATCACTTGTCCAGTGAGTCTTTTGTTTACAGATTTTGCACCATGGTTTCTTTTGGCCTTTTCCTTTAGTAGATTGGGATTCCCCACCAGATGCAGATTTTTGGGGACCCTGAGAAGACTTCTGGTCTTTACCCTTTTCCCCACCCGTGTCAGAGTTTTTGGAATCTTGCTTCTTCTGGTCACCACCTTGGTTCTGTACCTTCTGCTTCACCCTGGTTCTGACCCATTTGTCTGCCTTCTTTCCCAATTCTTGGGGAGAGGTCAGATCAGAGTCAACCAGGTACTGATGTAGCAACTGATTCTGACAGTTATTAAGAATCTGCTCCCTCATGATTAAATTATACAATCCTTTGAAGTCACACACCTTACTGCCAAGTAACCAGCCTTCCAGAGCCTTGGTAGCACAATCTACAAAGTCCACCCAGTCCTGTGTCTGTGCCTTTTGGGTATCTCTGAACTTTAACCTGTATTGCTCAGTGGTTAGGCCAAACCCATCTATCAGGGCACTCTTCAGGACTTGGTAATCATCAGCATCCTCTTCTCTTACAGTGAGGAGCTTGTCTCTACCTTTGTCTGCAAAGGAGAGCCACAAGATTGCTGCCCACTGCTCCTGGGGGACCCTCTGAACTTTACAGGCCCTTTCCAGTGCAGTAATCCATTTGTGGATGTCATCCCCACTCTGGTAGGGAGGGACAATGTTGCTCAGGTTTCTATGGTCATAAGACCTTTCCCTACTACTAGGGAAGTTGCTGCCACCATGGGACTCTAGTCCCAACTTTCTTCTTTGTCTATGAAGCTCTAGGGACTCCCTGTCTATAGCCAGCTGCTCTCTTCTGATCCTAAGCTGAGCTTCTTCATACTGGAGCAGCCTCTTTTTCCTTTCATTAGAGGATTCCCTCCTATGAGAGGAAACAGAGGTCCCTACTGAGGTGTCAGAATGGTTAGACTCCTGAGAAGGAGATCTGGACCTTCTAGGCACACTCACAACTCTTCCTGGTGGGACAAAGGGGAGGTCATTCTGATCCTCCTCCTCATCTGCGGGAGGAGCTGGATTGTCCAGGGCAAGATCATTTTCATCTTCCTGGCCAGTTTCAGAGGTCAGGTCCTGGGTATTTTCACCCCTGGTCCCTTCCTCATCTTCTGCCCCACCCTCTCTGCCTACCCCTGCAGACCCTATGGGTCTTCTGAGATCATCCAGCAGAAGCATCTCCATGAGACGTTGGGTGTTGGCACTTTTGCCTGTCTTCAGCTTCCTAATCTTGCACAATTCTCTCAATTCCAAGAATGGGAGGTTGTCATATTTGGAGGGTAGGAGCCCACTGGTTCCTGGCAGGGACCTACTGGTTCCTGGCCCTGAAGACATCACTAGCGAGGTGTGGTGTATGCACTACCTACTCTAGTGTGGCCTACTAAACTCTCTTGAGTTGTAGAAAGGGTGTGCTAAGCCCTTGACACACAACTCTAAGTTCAGTAGAACTTACTGTATTTCTAAGCTTGAATTTATATGTACCTGAGGTACCTTTAGTGGTTTTCAGTTGATCACATACTTGAGATTATCTGGTAAAACAAAGGCAAGCTTGAATCCAACCGCTGCACACCAATGTGAGAAGTTGGCCTGGCATATGCTGTCCACTAGTTATAGTGGGCACCTTGCACCAGTCCAAACGACCTTTAGTGATGATAGGTTTAAAGACAACCTTTATTGAAAGCTATCCTAGTGGTAGCTATGGAGAGCAGCCTTTAGGCTAAGTCATGAAGGAGTGTTAAGCTGTTTGTTTTACCAGTTATAAGCTCATGAATGACCAAATGAAAGGAGAACCACACCAGGTATATATATAAAATATATGTATTTATTACTAAATACTACCCAATAGTCTCTTTATGAGGCTAGAGGTCGAAGTACACAAGTTACAAGTCAAATAGCACAGTAAATTTGCACAATATACGATTAGCCCTAGGGGCGTACCAAACCATATATTAAGAAAGCGGTATAAGAACCACGACTTGAGTAGACACAAGGCCTAGAGCCTGTAGAACCACTGGGACCCCAAGGAACCACCCAAGGTAGTGACACAGGGGACCCACGGGGGCTGTGTGCAGTGTGTGAACACAGCCGCGAGCTCCGTTAAAGTCTATGGGAAAGTCGCGGTAAGAGTTTTAGAGTTTAGGGACACCTAGAAATGGACTAGGACCAAACCCTCTTGGACTTAGACAGTTCTAGGGTCAACACCCATGGGAGCACTGGAGTACTCAAGTTACCTCACCCAGGGAAGCCGGGTGCATAGGTGTCAAATGGTGTTGGGTCGCGTCGTCGTTTTCAATGGCAGTCTGCCACGAAGTGCTGCTGCCGGGAAGATGCGAAGTGTCCGAAGAGATCCAAGCCTGGATCGGAGATGAGAAGAACCTGAAAGCAGAGGGGACAGAGTCTGGGTCACTTGCCAGTGACCAGGGGCACGATAGTCGAATGCCCACCGATGTTGGGTGCTTCAGGTGAAAGAGGTGAAGCTTGACTCTTCATCCACGAAGACCAGGAGGCGTCGACGACAACCAGGAGCTGGATTCGAGCTGTCCCACAAAGGATGTCGAGTGCTGCAGCATTGGTGTCTGGATTGAACACAACAAGCCTTGGCAACAGTAACCCACAGAGAAAAGAGAAAGATGCTTCGGAGCAGACCAGCAAGATCTGAGGGACTCACCACTTGGTGGGGAGTTAGGGCACATCTGGAGCAACCAGAAACACCCAAAGAAAATCAGAGTTGCCTTCACAGGGACCCACCAGTCGATGGACCAGGGATCGTGAAGGAGCCCCAAGCGGAAATGCAGGAAGCGTGCCCACGGAACACTCGTGGAGTGTAGTCTCACTATCTTCAATGCAAATGGTGCTTGGGGCCTGGGCTATGAGTAACCTAAAGCAGGACTTCAAGAGTCGTCGAGAAGTCAATGCACTAGCAAATGTGCACGGTGACCAGGAGTTCCGGTTCCACACTACTCACAAGGGCTGCGGGTCTCAGCTTTGCTGGGGACTCTGGTCGGCCTCTGCGATGTCTGGAAATCCTCTTCCTGGGCTGCAAGTACTTCGGAGTCCGGCAGGAGCTTTGGAGATGCAGACCGGCAAATGCTTTGTTGGTGCCTGCCAAGCAGAGGAGTCACTCCTTGACCCCAAGGGAGATTTCTTCAGTCCTCTAGTCTTGAGTAGAGCGTCGAAGTTCCAGGATTCAGTTGCAGAGTTTCGTCCAGGGATTTCTAAAGTCCTGTTGCCAGGGTTCCCTTACTTATACTAAAAAAAGGGGTTGGACTAACTCTGGGGACCCACCTATGGGAGGGTTTGGAAAGAGGGGTGGCTACACCCATTTCCTTTGTCCAGTTTCATGCCAGAGCAGGGGCTGGCAGCCCCTGCAACTGGTTTGAACTGGGTTATGCACGAGGACACCAAATGTGCCCCCAGTGCAGGACTTCAAAGCACTCTTGGAGTGCACCCACCCAGCCCCAATCCACTAAGGCCTGTCTGGGAGGTGGTAACACCTCCCTGTGACAGGAAACCTATTGTCCAGGCCTCCCCTGCCGGAATTCCGGTCAGCAGCAGGAGGCCAGACTTGTGTCTGTGGCTGCAGCATCCATTTTGTGATGCCAGGCTCTGTTTAGTTGGTACTGGGTATACCGGTGCTGTCATGTCTCTCCCTCTAGAAGGGTGGTATCATACTCCCACACCAGTTACTGGTGGGGGTATGATTCCAAGGTGTTTGACACCAAACACGACATGTTTCCGTGCAGCCATCCCAAAGTTAGCATTTACCGTTTAGATATAATGCACTTAAGAGTATATGGTCAGGCTGCACCACAGACAACCCCAGAGAGGAGATTCCGAAGGCTGCAGAGGGGCTCTGCTCATGCATGGGCACCCTCTCACATAAAACCAAGCACCCTGCCTTCAGGATTGATAAGGCCTGCCATAGGACCTATGTGGAGTGATAGGTGAGATATAGTGAACCTATATCTCTGTAAGGGGTGCATGCACCACCTTACTCAGGCTGCAGTATAAGTCCTGTGGTGTCATTTTGGAGGGTCTTCCAGGGGTGGCACAATACATGCTTCAACCCCTGGTAGGCCTCTGGGGTACCTATGCCCTGGGTACATAGTATACCATATACTAGGGACTTATAAGGGCACCCCAGAATCCAATCTGAAGTGTACTTAAGGTACAGGGAATCAATTTAGAGAGGAAGCAGCTAGGCTGGCATCCTGGATAGCAGGGCCCCAGCCAGACTAAAGTCAAAAAACAGTAATACACCAGCAAAAAGTGGGGGTAACCATAAGAGACAGATCCTACTCTCCTACACTTCTTTTGTTTCTTGCTGCACATCTATTGCTTTTTTCTACACCCCTCATGCCTCTTTCTGCACCCCCTTCCCTCTTTTTGCACCAGTCTTGCCTCTTTCTGCATCTCTGTTGCTTCTTTCTGCACTACTCTTGCTTCTTTCTGCACTACTCTTGCTTCTTTCTGCACCTCTTTGCTTCTTTCTGCACCACTCGCCCTTCTTTCTGCACCCCTCTTCCCTCTTTCTGCACCCTCTTTTGTCTTTCTGCACCTCTGTTCCTTCTTTCTGCTCTTCTTTTGTTTCTTTCTGCACCTCTCTTGCTTATTTCTGCACCCCTCTTGCCACTTTCTCCATCCTTGTTCCCACTTTTTGCATCTCTGTTGATTCTTTCTGTACCTCTCTTGCCTCTTTCTCCACACCTCATCCCTCTTTCTGCACCCCTCTTGCCTCTTTCTGCACTTCTGTTCCTTCTTTCTGCACTTCTTTTGTTTCTTTCTGCACCTCTCTTGCTCCTTTCTGCACCCCTCTTGCCACTTTCTCCACTCCTGTTCTGCCTTTTTGCATCTCTGTTGCTTCTTTCTGCACTTCTCTTGCCTCTTTCTCCACACCTCATCCCTGTTTCTGCACCTCTGTTTCTTCTTCTGCACGTTTCATGCTTCTTTCTGCACATCTGTCCCTTGTTTCTGCAACCCTATTGCCTCTTTCTGCATCACTCTTCCCTCTTTCTGCACCCCTCTTGCCTCTTTCTGCACCTTTGTTCCTTCTTTCTGTACTTCTTTTGTTTCTTTCTGCACCCCTCTTGCTTCTTTCTGCACCCCATTCCTCTTTCACACCCCTCTTCCCTCTTTGTGTACCCCTATTGCCTCTTTCTACACAACTATTACTTCTTTTGTTTCTGTCTGCACCTCTCTTGTTTCTTTCTGTATCCCTCTTGCCTCTTTCTGTACTCCTCTTGCCTCTTTCTGCACCTCTTGCTTCTTTCTGCTCCCCTTTTGCCTCTTTCTGCACCCCTCTTGCCTCTTTAAGCACCTCTGTTACTTCTTTCTGCTCTTCTTTTGTTTCATTCTGCAGGTCTCATGTTTTTTTCTGCACCCCCTTGCCTCTTTCTCCACCCCTCTTCCCTCTTTCGTCACCCCTGTTGGCTTTTTCTGCACCTCTGTTCCTTCTTTCTGCACTTCTTTTGTTTCTTGCTGCACATCTATTGCTTTTTTCTACACCCCTTGTGCCTCTTTCTGCACCCCTTCCCTCTTTTTCACCCGTCTTGCCTCTTTCTGCATCTCTGTTGATTATTTCTGCACTACTTTTGCTTCTTTCTGCACCTCTTTGCTTCTTTCTGCACCACTCGTGCTTCTTTCTGCACCCCTCTTCCCTCTTTCTGCACCCTCTTTCGTCTTTCTGCACCTCTGTTCCTTCTTTCTGCTCTTCTTTTGTTTCTTTCTGCACCTCTCTTGCTTCTTTATGCACCTCGCTTGCCACTTTCTCCATCCTTGTTCCCACTTTTTGCATCTCTGTTGATTCTTCTGCATGTTTCATGCTTCTTTCTGCACATCTGTCCCTTCTTTCTGCAACCCTATTGCCTCTTTCTACATCCCTCTTCCCTCTTTCTGCACCCCTCTTGCCTCTTTCTGCACCTCTGTTCCTTCTTTCTGCACTTCTTTTGTTTCTTTCTGCACCCCTCTTACCTCTTTCTGCACCCCTCTTGCTTCTTTCTGCACCCCTCGTGCCTCTTTCACACCCCTTTTCCCTCTTTCTGCATCCCTCTTGCCTCTTTCTGCACCTCTGTTACTTCTTTCTGCACTTCTTTTGTTTCTTTCTGCACCTCTCTTGTCTCTTTCTGTATCCCTCTTGCCTCTTTCTCCATCCCACTTCCCCCTTTCTGCATCTCTGTTGCTTTTTTATGCACTTCTCTTGCTTCTTTCTGCACCTCTCTTGCTTCTTTCTGTACCCCTCGTGCCTCTTTCTGCACCCCTCTTCCCTCTTTCTGCACCCCTCTTGCCTCTTTCTGCATCTCTGTTCCTTCTTTCTGCACTTCTTTTCTTGGTGCAACTCTCTTGCTTCTTTCTGCACCCCTCTTGCTTCTTTCTGCACCCCTCGTGCCTCTTTCACACCCCTCTTCCCTTTTTCTGCACCCCTATTGCCTCTTTCAACACCACTGTTCCTTCTTTCTGCACTTCTTTTGTTTCTTGCTGCACATCTATTGCTTTTTTCTACACCCCTCGTGCCTCTTTCTGCACCCCCTTCCCTCTTTTTGCACCCATCTTGCGTCTTTCTGCATCTCTGTTGATTATTTCTGCACTACTCTTGCTTCTTTCTGCACCTCTTTGCTTCTTTCTGCACCACTCGTGCTTCTTTCTGCACCCCTCTTCCCTCTTTCTGCACCCTCTTTCGTCTTTCTGCACCTCTGTTCCTTCTTTCTGCTCTTCTTTTGTTCTTTCTGCACCTCTCTTGCTTCTTTCTGCACCCCTCTTGCCACTTTCTCCATCCTTGTTCCCACTTTTTGCATCTCTGTTGATTCTTTCTGCACTTCTCTTGCCTCTTTCTCCACACCTCATCCCTCTTTCTGCACCTCTGTTGCTTCTGCACGTTTCATGCTTCTTTCTGCATATCTGTTCCTTCTGTCTGCACTTCTTTTGTTTCTTTCTGCACCTCTCCTGTTTCTTTCTCCACACCTTGTGCGTCTTTCAGCACCCCTCTTCCCTTTTTCTGCACTCCTCTTGCCTCTTTATGCACCTCTGTTGCTTGTTTCTGCACTTCTTTTGTTTCTTTCTGCACCCCTCTTGCCTCTTTCTGCACTTCTGTTCCTTCTTTCTGCACTTCTTTTGTTTTTTTCTGCACCTCTCGCTTCTTTCTGCACCCCTTTCGCCTCTTTCTGCACCCCTCTTGCCTCTTTAAGCACCTCTGTTCCTTCTTTCTGCTCTTCTTTTGGTTCATTCTGCAGCTCTCTTGTTTTTTTTTTTGCACCCCCTTGCTTCTTTCTCCACCCCTCTTCCCTCTTTCGTCACCCCTGTAGGCTCTTTCTGCACCTCTGTTCCATCTTTCTGCACTTCTTTTGTTTCTTGCTGCACATCTCTTGCTTCTTTCTGCACCCCTCGTGCCTCTTTCATCACCCCTCTTCCTTCTTTTTGCACCCGTCTTGCCTCTTTCTCCATCTCTGTTGATTCTATCTGCACTAGTCTTGCTTCTTTCTGCACCTCGTTGATTCTTTCTGCACTACTCGTGCTTCTTTCTGCACCCCTCTTCCCTCTTTCACACCCCCTCTTCCCTCTTTCTGCACCGCTATTGCATCTTTCTGCACCACTGTTCCTTCTTTCTGCACTTCTTTTGTTTCTTTCTGTACCTCGCTTGTTTCTTTCTGTATCACTCTTGCCTTTTGCTCCACCCCACTTCCCCCTTTCTGAATCTCTGTTGCTTCTTTATGCACTTCTCTTGCTTCTTTCTGCACCCCTCGTGTCTCTTTCTGCACCCCTCTTCCCTCTTCCTGAACTCCTCTTGCCTCTTTCTGCACCTCTGTTGCTTCGTTCTGCACTACTTTTGTTTCTTTCTGCACCCCTCTTCCCTCTTTCTGCACTCCTCTTGCGTCTTTCTGCACCTCTGTTCCTTCTTTCTGCACTTCTTGTGTTTCTTTCTGCACCTCTTGCTTCTTTCTGCACCCCTTTGCCTCTTTCTGCACCCTTCTTGCCTCTTTCTGCTCCTCTGTTCCTTCTTTCTGCTCTTCTTTTGTTTCTTTTTGCAGCTCTCTTGCTTCTTTCTGCACCCCCTTGCCTCTTTCTGCACCCATCGTCCCTCTTTCTTCACCCCTGTTGGCTCTTTCTGCACCTCTGTTCCTTCTTTCTGCACTTCTTTTGTTTCTTGCTGCATATCTTTTGCTACTTTCTGCACCCCTCATACCTATTTCTGCACCCCTCTTCCCTCTTTTTGCACCCGTCTTGCCTCTTTCTGCATTTCTGTTGCTTCTTTCTGCACTACTCTTGCTTCTTTCTGCACCTCTTTGCTTCTTTCTGCACCACTCGTGCTTCTTTCTGCAGCCCTCTTCCTTCTTTCTGCTCCCTTCTTGCCTCTTTCTGCACCTCTGTTCCTTCTTTCTGCTCTTCTTTTGTTTCATTCTGCAGCTCTCTTGTTTTTTTTTTTTGCACCCCCTTGCCTCTTTCTCCACCCCTCTTCCCTCTTTCGTCACCCCTGTAGGCTCTTTCTGCACCTCTGTTCCATCTTTCTGCACTTCTTTTGTTTCTTGCTGCACATCTATTGCTTTTTTCTACACCCCTCGTGCCTCTTTCACACCCCTCTTCCCTTTTTCTGCACCCCTATTGCCTCTTTCAACACCACTGTTCCTTCTTTCTGCACTTCTTTTGTTTCTTGCTGCACATCTATTGCTTTTTTCTACACCCCTCGTGCCTCTTTCTGCACCCCCTTCCCTCTTTTTGCACCCATCTTGCGTCTTTCTGCATCTCTGTTGATTATTTCTGCACTACTCTTGCTTCTTTCTGCACCTCTTTGCTTCTTTCTGCACCACTCGTGCTTCTTTCTGCACCCCTCTTCCCTCTTTCTGCACCCTCTTTCGTCTTTCTGCACCTCTGTTCCTTCTTTCTGCTCTTCTTTTGTTCTTTCTGCACCTCTCTTGCTTCTTTCTGTACCCCTCTTGCCACTTTCTCCATCCTTGTTCCCACTTTTTGCATCTCTGTTGATTCTTTCTGCACTTCTCTTGCCTCTTTCTCCACACCTCATCCCTCTTTCTGCACCTCTGTTGCTTCTGCATGTTTCATGCTTCTTTCTGCATATCTGTCCCTTCTTTCTGCAACCCTATTGCCTCTTTCTGCATCCCTCTTCCCTCTTTCTGCACCACTCTTGCCACTTTCTGCACCTCGGTTCCTTCTTTCTGCACTTCTTTTGTTTCTTTCTGCACCTCTCTTGCTTCTTTCTGCACCCCTCTTGCTTCTTTCTGCACCCCTCGTGCCTCTTTCACACCCCTTTTCCCTCTTTCTGCATCCCTCTTGTCTCTTTCTGCACCTCTGTTACTTCTTTCTGCACTTCTTTTGCTTCTTTCTGCACCTCTCTTGCTTCTTTCTGTATCCCTCTTGCCTCTTTCTCCATCCCACTTCCCCCTTTCTGTATCTCTGTTGCTTCTTTCTGCACTTCTCTTGCTTCTTTCTGCACCTCTCTTGCTTCTTTCTGCACCCCTCGTGCCTCTTTCTGCACCCTCTTCCTCTTTCTGCATCCCTCTTGCCTCTTTCTGCATCTCTGTTCCTTCTAAATGCACTTCTTTTCTTTCTTTCTGCAACTCTCTTGCTTCTTTCTGCACCCCTCTTGCTTCTTTCTGCACCCCTCATGCCTCTTTCACACCCCTCTTCCCTATTTCTGCACCCCTATTGCCTCTTTCAACACCACTGTTACTTCTGTCTGCACTTCTTTTGTTTCTTTCTGCACCTCTCCTGTTTCTTTCTGTATCCCTCTTGCCTCTTTCTCCACCCCATTCCCCCCTTTCTGTATCTCTGTTGCTTCTTTATGCACTTCTCTTGCTTCTTTCTGCACCTCTCTTGCTTCTTTCTCCACACCTCGTGCGTCTTTCAGCACCCCTCTTCCCTTTTTCTGCACTCCTCTTGCCTCTTTATGCACCTCTGTTGCTTGTTTCTGCACTTCTTTTGTTTCTTTCTGCACCCATCTTGCCTCTTTCTGCACTTCTGTTCCTTCTTTCTGCACTTCTTTTGTTTCTTTCTGCACCTCTCGCTTCTTTCTGCACCCCTTTTGCCTCTTTCTGCACCCCTCTTGCCTCTTTAAGCACTTCTGTTCCTTCTTTCTGCTCTTCTTTTGGTTCATTCTGCAGCTCTCTTGTTTTTTTTTTGCACGCCCTTGCTTCTTTCTCCACCCCTCTTCCCTCTTTCGTCACCCCTGTAGGCTCTTTCTGCACCTCTGTTCCATCTTTCTGCACTTCTTTTGTTTCTTGCTGCACATCTCTTGCTTCTTTCTGCACCCCTCGTGCCTCTTTCATCACCCCTCTTCCTTCTTTTTGCACCCGTCTTGCCTCTTTCTCCATCTCTGTTGATTCTATCTGCACTAGTCTTGCTTCTTTCTGCACCTCGTTGATTCTTTCTGCACTACTCGTGCTTCTTTCTGCACCCCTCTTCCCTCTTTCACACCCCTCTTCCCTCTTTCTGCATCGCTATTGCATCTTTCTGCACCACTGTTCCTTCTTTCTGCACTTCTTTTGTTTCTTTCTGTACCTCGCTTGTTTCTTTCTGTATCACTCTTGCCTTTTGCTCCACCCCACTTCCCCCTTTCTGAATCTCTGTTGCTTCTTTATGCACTTCTCTTGCTTCTTTCTGCACCCCTCGTGTCTCTTTCTGCACCCCTCTTCCCTCTTCCTGAACTCCTCTTGCCTCTTTCTGCACCTCTGTTGCTTCGTTCTGCACTACTTTTGTTTCTTTCTGCACCCCTCTTCCCTCTTTCTGCACTCCTCTTGCGTCTTTCTGCACCTCTGTTCCTTCTTTCTGCACTTCTTGTGTTTCTTTCTGCACCTCTTGCTTCTTTCTGCACCCCTTTGCCTCTTTCTGCACCCTTCTTGCCTCTTTCTGCTCCTCTGTTCCTTCTTTCTGCTCTTCTTTTGTTTCTTTTTGCAGCTCTCTTGCTTCTTTCTGCACCCCTTGCCTCTTTCTGCACCCTCGTCCCTCTTTCTTCACCCCTGTTGGCTCTTTCTGCACCTCTGTTCCTTCTTTCTGCACTTCTTTTGTTTCTTGCTGCATATCTTTTGCTACTTTCTGCACCCCTCATACCTATTTCTGCACCCCTCTTCCCTCTTTTTGCACCCGTCTTGCCTCTTTCTGCATTTCTGTTGCTTCTTTCTGCACTACTCTTGCTTCTTTCTGCACCTCTTTGCTTCTTTCTGCACCACTCGTGCTTCTTTCTGCAGCCCTCTTCCTTCTTTCTGCTCCTTCTTGCCTCTTTCTGCACCTCTGTTCCTTCTTTCTGCTCTTCTTTTGTTTCATTCTGCAGCTCTCTTGTTTTTTTTTTTGCACCCCCTTGCTTCTTTCTCCACCCCTCTTCCCTCTTTCGTCACCCCTGTAGGCTCTTTCTGCACCTCTGTTCCATCTTTCTGCACTTCTTTTGTTTCTTGCTGCACATCTCTTGCTTCTTTCTCCACCCCTCGTGCCTCTTTCATCACCCCTCTTCCTTCTTTTTGCACCCGTCTTGCCTCTTTCTCCATCTCTGTTGATTCTATCTGCACTAGTCTTGCTTCTTTCTGCACCTCGTTGATTCTTTCTGCACTACTTGTGCTTCTTTCTGTACCCCACTTCCCTCTTTCACACCCCTCTTCCCTCTTTCTGCACCGCTATTGCATCTTTCTGCACCACTGTTCCTTCTTTCTGCACTTCTTTTGTTTCTTTCTGTACCTCGCTTGTTTCTTTCTGTATCACTCTTGCCTATTGCTCCACCACACTTCCCCCTTTCTGTATCTCTGTTGCTTCTTTATGCACTTCTCTTGCTTCTTCCTGCACCTCTCTTGCTTCTTTCTGCACCCCTCGTGTTTCTTTCTGCACCCCTCTTCCCTCTTTCTGCACTCCTCTTGCCTCTTTCTGCACCTCTGTTGCTTCTTTCTGCACTACTTTTGTTTCTTTCTGCACCCCTCTTCCCTCTTTCTGTACTCCTCTTGCCTCTTTCTGCACCTCTGTTCCTTCTTTCTGCACTTCTTGTGTTTCTATCTGCACCTCTTGCTTCTTTCTGCACCCCTCTTGCCTCTTTCTGCTCCTCTGTTCCTTCTTTCTGCTCTTCTTTTGTTTCTTTTTGCAGCTCTCTTGCTTCTTTCTGCACCCCCTTGCCTCTTTCTCCACCCCTCGTCCCTCTTTCTTCACCCCTGTTGGCTGTTTCTGCACCTCTGTTCCTTCTTTTGTTTCTTGCTGCATATCTCTTGCTACTTTCTGCACCCCTCATACCTCTTTCTGCACCCCTCTTCCCTCTTTTTGCACCCGTCTTGCCTCTTTCTGCATTTCTGTTGCTTCTTTCTGCACTTCTCTTGCTTCTTTCTGCACCACTCGTGCTTCTTTCTGCAGCCCTCTTCCTTCTTTCTGCTCCCCTCTTGCCTCTTTCTGCAGCTCTGTTCCTTCTTTCTACTCTTCTTTTGTTTCTTTCTGCACCTCTCTTGCTTCTTTCTGCACCCCTCTTGCCACTTTCTCTACCCCTGTTCCCCCTTTTGCCTCTCTGTTGCTTCTTTCTGCACTTCTCTTGCCTCTTTCCTCACCCCTCATCCCTCTTTCTGTACCTCTGTTGCTTCTTCTGCACTTCTCTTGCTTCTTTCTGCACCTCTGTCCCTTCTTTCTGCAACACTTGTGCCTCTTTTTGCACCTCTGTTCCTTCTTTCTGCACTTCTTTTGTTTCTTCCTGCAACTCTCTTGCTTCTTTCTACGCCCCTCTTGCTTCTTTCTGCACCCCTCGTGCCTCTTTCACACCCCTCTTCCCTCTTTCTAACCCTTCTTGCCTCTTTCTGCATCTCTGTTCCTTCTTTCTGCACTTCTTTTGTTTCTTTCTGCACCTCTCTTGTTTCTTTCTGTATCCCTCTTGCCTCTTTCTCCACCCCACTTCCCCCTTTCTGTATCTCTGTTGCTTCTTTATGCATTTCTCTTGCTTCTTTCTGCATCTCTCTTGCTTCTTTCTGCACCCCTCTTCCCTCTTTCTGCACCCCTCTTGCCTCTTTTTGCACCTCTGTTCCTTCTTTCTGCACTTCTTTTGTTTCTTCCTGCAACTCTCTTGCTTCTTTCTACGCCCCTCTTGCTTCTTTCTGCACCCCTCGTGCCTCTTTCACACCCCTCTTCCCTCTTTCTGCACCCTTCTTGCCTCTTTCTGCATCTCTGTTCCTTCTTTCTGCACTTCTTTTGTTTCTTTCTGCACCTCTCTTGTTTCTTTCTGTATCCCTCTTGCCTCTTTCTCCACCCCACTTCCCCCTTTCTGTATCTCTGTTGCTTCTTTATGCATTTCTCTTGCTTCTTTCTACATCTCTCTTGCTTCTTTCTGTACCCCTCGTGCCTCTTTCTGTACCCTTCATCCCTCTTTCTGCACTCCTCTTGCCTCTTTCTGCACCTCTGTTGTTTCTTTCTGCACTTCTTTTGTTTCTTTCTGCATCCCCTCTTGCCTCTTTATGCATCTCTGTTCCTTATTTCTGCACTTCTTTTGTTTCTTTCTGCAAATCTCACTTCTTTCTGCACCCCTTTTGCCTCTTTCTGCACCCCTCTTGCCTCTTTCTGCACCTGTGTTCCTTCTTTCTGCACTTCTTTTGTTTCTTTCTGCAGCTCTCTTGCTTCTTTCTGCACCCCATTTCCCTCTTTCTCCACCCCTCGTCCCTCTTTCTTCACCCCTGTTGGCTCTTTCTGCACCTCTGTTCCTTCTATATGCAGTTCTTTTGTTTCTTGCTGCATATCTCTTGCTACTTTCTGCACCCCTCATACCTCTTTCTGCACCCCTCTTCCCTCTTTTTGCACCTGTCTGGCCTCTTTCTGCATTTCTGTTGCTTCTTTCTGCACTACTCTTGCTTCTTTCTGCACCTCTTTGCTTCTTTCTGCACCACTCGTGCTTTTTTCTGCACCCCTCTTCTCTCTTTCTGTACCCCTCTTGCCTCTTTCTGCACCTCTGTTCCTTCTTTCTGCATTTATTTTGTTTCTTTCTGCACCTCTCTTGCTTCTTTCTGCACCCCTCTTGCCACTATCTCCACCCCTGTTCCCCCTATTTGCATCTCTGTTGCTTCTTTGTGCACTTCTCTTGCCTCTTTCTCCACCCCTCATCCCACTTTCTGCACCCTTGTTGCATCTATCTGCACTTCTCTTGCTTCTTTCTGCACCTCTGTCCCTTCTTTGTGCAACCCTTGTGCCTCTTTCTTCACCCCTCTTCCTGCACCCCTCTTGCCTCTTTCTGCACCTCTGTTCCTTCTTTCTGCACTTCTTTTGTTTCTTTGTGCAACTCTTTTTATTCTTTCTGCACTACTGTTGCTTCTTTCTGCACCCCTCGTGCCTCTTTCACACCCCTCTTCCCTCTTTCTGCACCCCTTTTACCTCTTTCTACACCACTGTTACTTCTTTCTTCACTTCTTTTGTTTCTTTCTAGGCTTGTCTTGTTTCTTTCTGTATCCCTCTTGCCTCTTTCTCCACCCCACTCCCCCCTTTCTGTATCTCTGTTGCTTCTATATTGCATCTCTTGCTTCTTTCTGCACCTCTCTTGCTTCTTTCTCCACCCCTTGTGCCTCTTCCTGCATCTCTCTTCACTCTTTCTGCATTCCTCTTGCCTCTTTCTGCACCTCTGTTCCTTCTTTCTGCACTTCTTTTGTTTCTTTCTGCACCGCTCTTGCCTCTTTCTGCACCTCTGTTCCTTCTTTCTGCACTTCTTTTGTTTCTTTCTGCACCTCTTGCATCTTTCCGCAGCCCTTTTTCCTATTTCTGAACCCCTCTTGCCTCTTTTAGCACCTCTGTTCCTTCTTTCTGCTCTTCTTTTGTTTCATTCTGCAGCTCTTTTGCTTTTTTCTGCACCCCCTTGCATCTTTCTCCACTCCTTTTCCCTCTTTTGTCACCCCTGTTGGCTCTTTCTGCACCTCTGTTGCTTCTTTCTGCACTTCTTTTGTTTCTTGCTGCACATCTCTTGCTGCTTTCTGCACCCCTCGTGCCTCTTTCTGCACCTCTCTTCCCTCTTTTTGCACCCGTCTTGCCTCTTTCTGCATCTCTGTTGATTCTTTCTGCACTACTGTTGCTTCTTTATGCACCTCTTTGCTTCTTTCTGCACCACTAGTGCTTCTTTCTGCACCCCTCTTCCCTCTTTCTACACCCCTCTTGCCTCTTTTTGCACCTCTGTTCCTTCTTTCTGCACTTCTTTTGTTTCTTCCTGCAACTCTCTTTCTTCTTTCTGCGCCCCTCTTGCTTCTTTCTGCACCCCTTGTGCCTCTTTCACACCCCTCTTCCCTCTTTCTGCACCCTTCTTGCCTCTTTCTGCATCTCTGTTCCTTCTTTCTGCACTTCTTTTGTTTCTTTCTGCACCTCTCTTGTTTCTTTCTGTATCCCTCTTGCCTCTTTCTCCACCCCACTTCCCCCTTTCTGTATCTCTGTTGCTTCATTCTGCATTTCTCTTGCTTCTTTCTGCATCTCTCTTGCTTCTTTCTGTACCCCTCGTGCCTCTTTCTGTACCCTTCTTCCCTCTTTCTGCACTCCTCTTGCCTCTTTCTGCACCTCTGTTGTTTCTTTCTGCACTTCTTTTGTTTCTTTCTGCATCCCCTCTTGCCTCTTTATGCATCTCTGTTCCTTCTTTCTGCACTTCTTTTGTTTCTTTCTGCAAATCTCACTTCTTTCTGCACCCCTTTTGCCTCTTTCTGCACCCCTATTGCCTCTTTCTGCACCTGTGTTCCTTCTTTCTGCACTTCTTTTGTTTCTTTCTGCAGCTCTCTTGCTTCTTTCTGCACCCCTCTTCCCTCTTTCTCCACCCCTCTTCTTTCTTTCTTCACCCCTGTTACCTCTTTCTGCATCTCTGTTCCTTCTTTCTGCACTTCTTTTGTTTCTTTCTGCACATCTCTTGCTTCTTACTGCACTCCTCATGCCTCTTTCTGCACCCCTCTTCATTATTTTTGCACCCCTCTTGCCTCTTTCTGCACCTCTGTTGCTTCTTTCTGAACTACTCTTGCTTCTTTCTGCACCTCTTTGTTTCTCTCTGCACTACTCGTGCTTCTTTCTGCACCCCTCTTCTCTCTTTCTGTACCCCTCTTGCCTCTTTCTGCACCTCTGTTCCTTCTTTCTGCAGTTATTTTGTTTCTTTCTGCACCTCTCTTGCTTCTTTCTGCACCCCTCTTGCCACTATCTCCACCCCTGTTCCCCCATTTGCATCTCTGTTGCTTCTTTGTGCACTTCTCTTGCCTCTTTCTCCACCCCTCATCCCACTTTCTACACCCTTGTTGCTTCTATCTGCACTTCTCTTGCTTCTTTCTGTCCCTTCTTTGTGCAACCCTTGTGCCTCTTTCTTCACCCCTCTTCCTGCACCCCTCTTGCCTCTTTCTGCACCTCTGTTCCTTCTTTCTGCACTTCTTTTGTTTCTTTGTGCAACTCTTTTTCTTCTTTCTGCACTACTGTTGCTTCTTTCTGTACCCCTCGTGCCTCTTTCACACCCCTCTTCCTCTTTCTGCACCCCTTTTACCTCTTTCTACACCACTGTTACTTCTTTCTGTACTTCTTTTGTTTCTTTCTAGACCTGTCTTGTTTCTTTCTGTATCCCTCTTGCCTCTTTCTCCACCCCACTCCCCCCTTTCTGTATCTCTGTTGCTTCTATATTGCATCTCTTGCTTCTTTCTGCACCTCTCTTGCTTCTTTCTCCACCCCTTGTGCCTCTTCCTGCATCCCTCTTCCCTCTTTCTGCATTCCTCTTGGCTCTTTCTGCACCTCTGTTCCTTCTTTCTGCACTTCTTTTGTTTTTTTCTGCACCCCTCTTGCCTCTTTCTGCACCTCTGTTCCTTCTTTCTGCACTTCTTTTATTTCTTTCTGCACTCTTGCATCTTTCCGCATCCCTTTTTCCTATTTCTGAACCCCTCTTGCCTCTTTTAGCACCTCTGTTCCTTCTTTCTGCTCTTCTTTTGTTTCATTCTGCAGCTCTCTTGCTTTTTTCTGCACCCCCTTGCATCTTTCTCCACTCCTCTTCCCTCTTTTGTCACCCCTGTTGGCTCTTTCTGCACCTCTGTTGCTTCTTTCTGCACTTCTTTTGTTTCTTGCTGCACATCACTTGCTTCTTTCTGCACCCCTCGTGCCTCTTTCTGCACCTCTCTTCCCTCTTTCTGCACTCCTCTTGCCTCTTTATGCACCTCTTTTCTTCTTTCTGCTCTTCTTTTGTTTCTTTCTGCACCTCTCTTGCTACTTTCTGCACCCCTCTTGCCACTTTCTCCACCCCTGCTCCCCCCTTTTCCATCTCTGTTGCTTCTTTCTGCACTTCTCTAGCCTCTTTCTCCACCCCTATTCCCTCTGTCTGCACCTCTGTTGCTTCTTCTGCACTTCTTTTGTTTCTTTCTGCACCCCTCTTGCCTCTTTCTGCATCTCTGTTCCTTCTTTCTGCACTTCTTTTGTTTCTTTCTGCAACACTCGCTTCTTTCTGCAACACTTTTGCCTCTTTCTGCACCCCTATTGCCTCTTTCTGCACCTGTGTTCCTTCTTTCTGCACTTCTTTTGTTTCTTTCTGTAGATCACATGCCTCTATCTGCACCCCCTTGCCTCTTTCTCCACCCCTCTTCCTTCTTTCTTCACCCCTGTTACCTCTTTCTGCACCTCTGTTCCTTCTTTCTGCACTTCTTTTGTTTCTCTCTGCACATCTCTTGCTTCTTTCTATACCCCTCGTGCCTCTTTCTGCACCCCTCTTCCCTCTTTTTGTACCCGTCTTGCCTCTTTCTGCATCTCTGATGATTCTTTCTGCACTACTCTTGCTTCTTTCTGCACCTCTTTGCTTCTTTCTACACCACTCGTGCTTCTTTCTGCACCTCTCTTCCCTCTTTCTGCACCCCTCTTGCATCTTTATGCACCTCTGTTCCTTCTTTCTGCTCTTCTTTTGTTTTTTTCTGCACCTCTCTTGCTTCTTTCTGCACCCCTCTTGCCACTTTCTCCACCCCTATTCCCTCTTCCTGCACCTCTGTTACTTCTTCTGCACTTCTCTTGCTTCTTTCTGCACCTCTGTCCCTTCTTTCTGCATCCCTTGTGCCTCTTTATGCACCCCTCTTCCCTCTTTCTAGACCCCTCTTCCCTCTTTCTGCACCCCTCTTTCCTCTTTCTGCTCCTCTGTTCCTTCTGTCTGCATTTGTTTTTTTTCTTTCTGCAACGCTCTTGCTTCTTTCTGCACCCCTCTTGCTTCTTTCTGCACCCCTCGTGCCTCTTTCACACCCCTCTTCTCTCTTTCTGCACCCCTCTTGCCTCTTTCAACATCTCTGTTCCTTCTTTCTGCTCTTATTTTGTCTCTTTATGCACTTCTCTTGTTTCTTTCTGTATCCCTCTTGCCTTTCTCCACCCCACTTCCCCCTTTCTGTATCTCTGTTGCTTCTTTATGTATTTCTCTTGCTTCTTTCTGCATCTCTCTTGCTTCTTTCTGCACCCCTCGTGCCTCTTTCTGCACCCCTCATCCCTCTTTCTGCACTCCTCTTGCCTCGTTCTGCATCTCTGTTGCTTCTTTCTGCACTTCTTTTGTTTCTTTCTGCACCCCTCTTGCCTCTTTCTGCACCTCTGTTCCTTTTTTCTGCACTTCTTTTGTTTCTTTCTGCAACTCTCGCATCTTTCTGCACCCCTATTGCCTCTTTCTGCACCTGTGTTCCTTCTTTCTGCACATCTTTTGTTTCTTTCTGCAGCTCTCATGCCTGTTCTGCACCCCCTTGCCTCTTTCTCCACCCCTCTTCCTTCTTTCTTCAACCCTGTTGCCTTTTTCTGCACCTCTGTTCCTTCTTTCTGCACTTCTTTTGTTTCTCTCTGCACATCTCTTGCTTCTTTTTGCACCCCTTGTGCCTCTTTCTGCACCCCTCTTCCCTCTTTTTGCACCCCTCTTGCCGCTTTCTGTGCCTCTGTTGCTTCTTTCTCCACTACTCTTGCTTCTTTCTGCACCTTTTTGCTTCTTTCTGCACCACTCGTGCTTCTTTCTGCACCCCTCTTCCCTCTTTCTGCACCCCTCTTGCCTCTTTCTGCACTTCTGTTCCTTCTTTCTGCACTTCTTTTGTTTCTTTCTGCACCTCTCTTGCTCCTTTCTGCACCCCTCTTGCCACTTTCTCCACCCCTGTTCTGCCTTTTTGCATCTCTGTTGCTTCTTTTTGCATTTCTCTTGCCTCTTTCTCCACACCTCATCCCTCTTTCTGCACCTCTGTTTCTTCTTCTGCACTTTTCAATCTTCTTTCTGCACATCTGTCTCTTGTTTCTGCAACCCTATTGCCTCTTTCTGCATCCCTCTTCCCTCTTTCTGCACCCCTCTTGCCTCTTTCTGCACCTTTGTTCCTTCTTTCGGTACTTCTTTTGTTTCTTTCTGCAACTCTCTTGCTTCTTTCTGCACCCCTCTTGCTTCTTTCTGCACCCCCATGCCTCTTTCACACCCCTCTTCCCTCTTTCTGTACCCCTATTGCCTCTTTCTCCACCACTGTTACTTCTTTCTGCACTTCTTTTGTTTCTTTCTCCACCTCTCTTGTTTCTTTCTGTATCCCTCTTGCCTCTTTCTGCACTCCTCTTGCCTCTTTCTGCACCTCTGTTGTTTCTTTCTGCACTTCTTTCATTTATTCTGCACCCCTCTTGCCTCTTTCTGTACTTCTGTTCCTTCTTTCTGCACTTCTTTTGTTTCTTTCAGCACCTCTTGCTTCTTTCTGCTCCCCTTTTGTGTCTTTCTGCACCCCTCTTGCCTCTTTAAGCACCTCTGTTCCTTCTTTCTGCTCTTCTTTTGTTTCATTCTGCAGCTCTCATGTTTTTGTCTGCACCATCTTGCCTCTTTCTCCACCCCTCTTCCCTCTTTCGGCACCCCTGTTGGCTCTTTCTGCACCTCTGTTCCTTCTTTCTGCACTTCTTTTGTTCCTTGCTGCACATCTATTGCTTTTTTCTACACCCCTCGTGCCTTTTTCAGCACCTCCTTCCCTCTTTTTGCACCCATCTTGCCTCTTTCTGCATCTCTGTTGATTCTTTCTGCACTACTCTTTCTTCTTTCTGCACCTCTTTGCTTCTTTCTGCACAACTTGTGCTTCTTTCTGCACCCCTCTTCCCTCTTTCTGCACCCTCTTTCATCTTTCTGCACCTCTGTTCCTTCTTTCTGCTCTTCTTTTGTTTCTTTCTGCACCTCTCTTACTTCTTTCTGCACCCCTCTTCCTACTTTCTCCATCCTTGTTCCCACTTTTTGTATCTCTGTTGCTTCTTTCTGCACTTCTCTTGCCTCTTTCTCCACACCTCATCCCTCTTTCTGCACCTCTGTTTCTTCTTCTGCACTTTTCATGCTTCTTTCTGCACATGTGTCTCTTGTTTCTGCAAACCTATTGTCTCTTTCTGCATCCCTCTTCCCTCTTTCTGCACCCCTCTTGCCACTTTCTGCACCTTTTTTCCTTCTTTCTGTACTTCTTTTGTTTCTTTCTGCAACTCTCTTGCTTCTTTCTGCACCCCTCTTGCTTCTTTCTGTACCCCCATGCCTCTTTCACACCCCTCTTCACTCTTTCTGTACCCCTATTGCCTCTTTCTACACCACTGTTACTTCTTTCTGCACTTCTTTTGTTTCTTTCTGCACCTCTCTTGTTTCTTTCTGTATCCCTCTTGCCTCTTTCTGCACTCCTCTTGCCTCTTTCTGCACCTGTGTTGCTTCTTTCTGCACTTCTTTCGTTTATTCTGCACCCCTCTTGCCTCTTGCTGTACTTATGTTCCTTCTTTCTGCACTTCTTTTGTTTCTTTTTGCACCTCTTGATTCTTTCTGCTCCCCTTTTGCCTCTTTCTGCACCCCTCTTGCCTCTTTAAGCACCTCTGTTCCTTCTTTCTGCTCTTCTTTTGTTTCATTCTGCAGCTCTCATGTTTTTTTCTGCACCCCCTTGCCTCTTTCTCCATCCCTCTTCCCTCTTTCGTCACCCCTGTTGGCTCTTTCTGCACCTCTGTTCCTTCTTTCTGCACCTCTTTTGTTTCTTGCTGCACATTTATTGCTTTTTTCTACAACCCTCATGCCTCTTTCTGCACCCCCTTCCCTCTTTTTGCACCCATATTGCCTCTTTCTGCATCTCTCTTGATTCTTTCTGCACTACTCTTGCTTCTTTCTGGACCTCTTTGCTTTTTTTTGCACCACTCGTTCTTCTTTCTGCACCCCTCTTCCCTCTTTCTGCACCTTCTTTCATCTTTCTGCACCTCTGTTCCTTCTTTCTACTCTTCTTTTGTTTGTTTCTGCACCTCTCTTGCTTCTTTCTGCACCCCTCTTGCCACTCTCTCCATCCTTGTTCCCACTTTTTGCATCTCTGTTGATTCTTTCTGCACTTCTCTTGCCTCTTTCTCCACACCTCATCCCTCTTTCTGCACCTCTGTTGCTTCTACTGCACGTTTCATGCTTCTTTCTGCACATCTGTCCCTTCTTTCTGCAATCCTATTGCCTCTTTCTGCATCCCTCTTCCCTCTTTCTGCACCCCTCTTGCCTCTTTCTGCACCTCTGTTCCTTCTTTCTGCACTTCTTTTAATTCTTTCAGCACCTCTCTTGCTTCTTTCTGCACCCCTCTTGCTTCTTTCTGCACCCCTCGTGCCTCTTTCACACCCCTTTTCCCTCTCTCTGCATCCCTCTTGCCTCTTTCTGCATCTCTGTTCCTTCTTTCTGCACTTCTTTTGTTTCTTTCTGCACCTCTCTTGTTTCTTTCTGTATCCCTCTTGCCTCTTTCTCCATCCCACTTCCTCCTTTCTGCATCTCTGTTGCTTCTTTATGACCTTCTCTTGCTTCTATCTGGACCGCTACCCTGGACTGACCACAGAGCTATATATTTTGAGGTGGCTAAAAAAATGCCTAGTCAACCACGGCCCATTCTTGCTATGAAGGAGAGTGTCCGGAAATGGAATAAGATAAAAAGAGATGACCTGGAACAGGCTTTGAATCCTGGTCCGCCCATTTTAGACAGTGACAATGATACAGAGGTTAACCAGTTTGACAATTGGATTAGGGCAGCTGCATATGGCATTGCCCCTGAAATAAATAAAACAGTTAATAGGGCATCAATAACCGCACCTTGGTACAGTTCGGATCTAAAAATCATAAAAATTAAATGTAGAAGGAGTGAACGTACCTGGAGGACTGATTATAGTACAAAACATAAGTTAGCTTACAATGCAAACTTAGAAGAATATAAGAAAGCAATCATTGAAGCAAAACGGGCATATTACACTGCCAAAATTGGAGATGCTGTACATTCCTCAAAGGAACTTTTTAAAACTGTGTATACATTAGTCAAACCCCAGCATACTGCTCAGTTTAGGCCAGATCAAGCTTTTTGTAATGAAATGGCTACATTTTTCCAGAATAAAGTACAATTGATTTACAATGATCTTTTAAACGCGGCCACCACTACGCCAGGAAATATCCCTTCTAACATAAATGTGTGGACAGCAAAGGGTAGGCTCTCACGTTTCAGGGCACTTACCAAAGGAGGAGGTCTATGATCTCATGATATCAATAAAATCAGGCTCGCCTAATGACCCTTGCCCTCCAGTCATCTTTCAACTAGTATCAAAGACTATTAGTACACATCTCACCCCTCTTCTGAACCAAGTTCTAGAAACGGGTAAATATCCCAGCGCATGGAAAAAGGCCTGTATAAGGCCAATTCTTAAAAAGCCAGCCCTGGACCCCCTAGAGCCCAAAAACTACCGGCCAATTTCCAGGCTGCCTTTGTCGGCAAAAATACTGGAAAAAGCCATGAACAAGGAGATGATAAACTATCTAGAAGCTAACCTCTTGCTAGACCCTACACAACATGGTTTCAGGCCTTGTCATTCGACGGAGACTGCTCTGGTACTAGCCACTGAGGGGATCCAGAAGATAGTTGATGGGGGGGCAGAGCGGTCCTGATCCTCCTAGATCTCTCTGCGGCATTTGATACTGTGAATCATACGGTGCTGGTGCAGCGGCTGAGAGATGTGGGAGTAGAGGACACTGCTCTGACCCTCCTCTCCTCCTTCCTAGAAAAGAGGGAACAAAGCATTCACTGGGAGAACCTACAGTCTGGAACTTTCCAACTCCCATGCGGTGTCCCGCAGGGATCTGCTTTGTCACCAACTCTTTTCAACATATATGTGTCCTCGCTGGCCAACATAGTCAGGAAGCATGGCTTCTCCCTGATCATGTATGCTGATGACTCGCAGCTTACAATCTTGGTCTCTAAACCATCAGAGCTAGTGGCGAACAGTTTTCATGCATGTCTGAAAGACATCATGATCTGGATGAGCCAAAACTTCTTGAAAATAAATACTGATAAAACTGAGGTCCTAGAATTTGGTAAGGGACCTTCGCTATGGAATAACAACTGGTGGCCAACGGAAGCAGGAGTCTGTCCTTGCCCAGTTACCAAGGTCAGGAATCTGGGGGTGATCCTTGATGATCAGCTCAATCTCTCGGCCCAAGTCAACCAGCTAACTTCCTCCTGCTTTTTCCTCTTAAAAACACTGAGGAAGATCTTTCCGTTCATTGCATATGAACTCCGAAAGACCGTTCTAGTGGCACTTTTTCTATCCAAATTAGACTACTGCAATGCGCTCTTTGTGGGGATTGATAAGGCGCAGGAGAGGAAGCTGCAATCACTGCAAAACGCCGCTGCCAGACTGCTCATGAATATCCCCAAAGGTCGTCCCACCTCAGAGGCCATTAGAGCTTTACATTGGCTTCCTGTCCAGCAAAGAGCCAATTTTAAGTCTCTCTGTCTAGTACATAAGGCCCTCTATGGAGGAATCTCTGGGGAGATACGCAAATTATTCACCATGTACTCTCCAGCGAGAACACTCAGATGCTCTATGACGGGCCTCGTCTGTATTCCAAAAATCTGCAAGGCAAGATGGGGGGGCCGCATGTTGTCATTCTTTGCGGCCAAACTCTGGAATCAAATGCCATCCACCCTGTGACTTCAACCGAACTGGTTGAGGTTCAGGAAGGAGCTGAAAACCTGGCTGTTTTCTAAAATCTAAAAACACAGAGTCAGGATGCCTTAGTATCTATGTATCACAGTCAGCGCCAAGACGCCTCGGCATTCGTGTGCTTAATAAGTAACAATTCAAATCAAATCAAATCAAACCTCTCTTGCTTCTTTCTGCAGCCCTCGTGCCTCTTTCTGCACCCCTCTTCCCTCTTTCTGCACCCCTCTTGCCTCTTTCTGCATCTCTGTTCCTACTTTCTGCACTTCTTTTCTTTCTTTCTGCAACTCTCTTGCTTCTTTCTGCACCCCTCTTGCTTCTTTCTGCACTCCTCGTGCCTCTTTCACACCCCTCTTCCCTCTTTCTGCACCCCTATTGCCTCTTTCAACACCACTGTTACTTCTTTCAGCACTTCTTTTGTTTCTTTCTGCACCTCTCTTGTTTCTTTCTGTATCCCTCTTGCCTCTTTCTCCACCCCACTCTCCCCTTACTGTATCTCTGTTGCTTCTTTATGCACTTCTCTTGCTTCTTTCTGCACCTCTCTTACTTCTTTCTCCACCCCTCTTGCTTCTTTTTGCACCCCTCTTGCCTCTTTCTGCACCTCTGTTGCTTCTTTCTGCACCTCTCGCTTCTTTCTGCACCACTCGTGCTTCTTTCTGCACCCTTCTTCCCTCTTTCTGCACTTGTCTTGCCTCTTTCTGCACCTCTGTTTCTTCTTTCTGCTCTTCTTTTGTTTCTTTCTGCACCACTCTTGCACCTTTCTGCATCCCTCTTGCCACTTTCTCCACCCCTGTTCCCTGTTTTTGCATCTCTGTTGCTTCTTTCTGCACTTCTCTTGCCTCTTTCTCCACCCCTCATCCCTTTTTCTTCACCTCTGTTGCTTCTTTCTGCACTTCTCTTGCTTCTTTCTGCACATCTGTCCCTTCTTTCTGGAACCCTTGTGCCTCTTTCTGCACCCTTTTCCCTCTTTCTGCTCCCCTCTTGCTACTTTCTGCACCTCTGTTTGTTCTTTCTGTACTTCTTTTGTTTCTTTCTGCAACTCTCTTGTTCTTTCTGTATCCCTCTTGCCTCTTTCTCCACCCCACGTCCCCCTTTCTGCATCTCCGTTGCTTCTTTATGCACTTCTCTTGCTTCTATCTACACCTCTCTTGCTTCTTTCTGCACCCCTTGTGCCTCTTTCACACCCCTCTTCCCTCTTTCTGCATCCCTATTGTCTCTTTCTACACCACTGATACTTCTTTCTGCACTTCTTTTGTTTCTTTCTGCACCTCTCTTGTTTCTTTCTGTATCCCTCTTGCCTCTTTCTCTACCCCACTCTCCCCTTTCTGTATCTCTGTGGCTTCTTTATGTAGTTCTCTTGCTTCTTTCTGCACCTCCCTTGCTTCTTTCTCCACCCTTCGTGCCTCTTTCTGCACCCCTCTTCCCTCTTTCTGCACTCCTCTTGCCTCTTCCTGCACCTCTGGTGCTTCTTTCTGCACGTCTTTTGTTTCTTTCTGCACACCTCTTGCCTCTTTCTGCACTTCTGTTCCTTCTTTCTGCACTTCTTTTGTTTCTTTCTGCACCTCTCGCTTCTTTCTGCACCCCTTTTGCCTCTTTCTGCACCCCTCTTGCCTCTTTAAGCACCTCTGTTCCTTCTTTCTGCTCTTCTTTTGTTTCATTCTGCACATCTCTTGCTTCTTTCTGTACTTCTCTCGCCTCTTTCTGTACTCAAATGGGAAGTACAAGCTGTCAAGTTTAAAGGTCTGCGTGCTCTAGTGACTGAGGTATATGTCTACTTTTATATGTATTCTCACATGTGTATGCATCTGAAGATGGTAGCTTAAAAAGTGGGTAGCTTCTTCTATAGGTGGTTAAATGTTCTCAGTTCTGCTCTGTCATTCAGTTGCACAGGCAGACATGTCTTATGTATATAGGTGTTATAGAGCCCCTAAAATATACTATTGAATACCTATGTGCCCTGTATTATGAGCAGAAAGAAATACATACACCTTTTTGTACACATATTTACAGAGTATGCTGTTTGAAACACAGGTATTCAAGTATTTCTATGTTTATTTTTATGTAACATGTCACTCGATAAAAGCAGAGACACGCATGCATACCTTCACAAACTTGGTCAGACTTACAACAGTGATATGCTTAGGACTGCTGTTTTATATTTGGTAGGTAGGCCTAACATTCTGAGCAGTCGATTAATAGTGAACCTTTAAGAGAAATTGAGGTTTAAGACATCTTGGGAGAAGGATTAGTGATTAGCCTACTTTGTATGAGTCTGTTGTAAGGTACTGTTAAAGTAGGCCCCTTTCTGCACTTCTCTTGCTTCTTTCTGCACCTTTCGTCCTCTTTCTGGACTTCTGTTGCCTCTTTCTGCACTTCTCTTGCTTCTTTCTGCACCTTTCTTCCTCTTTCTGCACATGTCCTACCTATGTAGGCATATTTAGAAATTAGCATTTAAAAAACCTTAGAAATTTACTGAAAAAACCACAGGCTTCAGGGACGTTATAGTTAGGAATTAGCATTTAAAAAACCTTTGAAATTCACTGAAAAAACCATAGGTTTCAGGGACGTTATAGTTAGAAATTAGCATTTAAAAAACCTTAGAAATTCATTAAAAAAAAGCACAGGTTTCTGGGACGTTATAGTTAGTTAGACATTTCACTCGTACAAAACCAGAGAAATTTGTCCGTTACAGTTAGTTGAGCTAACTACAACTCGCGCCCCCGAAATGCACTGCTGATGATGTCACATATTACATCACTCATGACATGGTCAGTGACATCACTGATGACATCACTGATGACATCTCAAATGGCATCACTGATGACATCACTGATGACATCATCCACTTAATATTTGACGCACCTCCTCACACCCTAATATAACCTTTCATACACCCACTCTAAAATACAGACTACCATTCTCGAAACCATAGACACACCAATACCAGTTAGTACATACCCGCTCACTGATTCATAGGTCTACACACATCCACTCACTCACCGATACAGTCACTCATACATGCAGTCACTCATCAATACAGCCTCTGATATATGCACTCATACACCCATACAGACACTCACATACTGCCACTCATCCACAGAGATACTCACACACCTAGTCAGTCACCCAAAGACTCAATCACACTGCCATTAACTCACCAATACAGTTATACACACCACCTCACTTATTCATACAGATACTAACACATACTTACTCTTATACAATCACTGACACAAGCACACACTCATCCATACAGCTACTCTCACAATCACTCACTCTCACATATAGTCACTTATATACTCCAACATTCACATATACTGCCTTTCACATATGTAGTTACTCACAGATATACCACTGAGACATCCATTCACTTACCAACACAGCCATACGCACACTCACTCACCCATACATCCCCTCGCAGATGCACTCATGAACCCATACACCCACTGAATCACCTACTCACACATCCATGGAGGGAGTCACACCACCCCCACCCACCCACCCAGACACTCAGGCACCCATACAGGTAATCAGACAACCAATCATTAACCCATATAGACACTCATGTAGCTACTCACCAACCCATGCAGCCACTTACACACCAACTGACAGACTGATACAGACATTCACACAGATTAGTCATTCACCCATGCATTCACTAAGACACGTTTAATCTCTCACTTAAACAGTCAGTCACGCACCCACTAAATCATCCATTCAGACACTCATACACCTACACATTCTTTTATACACCTTTGCGTATCTATAATTAACATTCTTAAACTTTTAAAAATCACCCAGTCTCTGGATAATGTCATCAGTGATGTCATTTGAGATGTCATCAGTGATGTCATCAGTGATGTCACTGACCATGTCATGAGTGATGTAATATGTGACGTCATCAGCAGTGCATTACAGGTGCGCGAGTTATAGTTAGCTCAACTAACTATAACGGCCGAATTTCTCTAGTTTTGTACGAGTGAAATGTCCAACTAACTATAACGTCCCTGAAACCTGTGGTTTTTTCAGTGAATATATATATATGAATCACCAAAGGCCCGAAAGCTAGTTCCGGGGGCACACAACAGCTCGCCAGCCCTCCAGCTTCTCTTCCACTCTTATCCCATGTTTCAGATAAATTGACTGCCGACGCGTTTCAAGGAACAATCCTCTTCTTTGGGGCTCTGTAACAAAGGGCAACACAGAATCACTTCACCTTAGCAAAAATACTGCTTTTATTCTTTCAATTGGCCCCCTAGTGGGCCGCACTTGTAACGTGTTAATTTTTAAAGTCATTGTGGAACTTGTATTCCGAAGCGAATCACAATCTCCCCTGAGTGGGTGTGTTTGCCCATGTTCATTAATACATATATTATCCTTATAGTAAGGTCCAAGAACAAGGGGTAAGTGTGCATAACACGGCTCGCTGTGCTGTTTCAGGTCAAAGACAGTCCAGACCACGGCCTCTCTAATCCTACTGTCTCACGAGATGGTGCTCCCCATCGCGGCTCGGAACCGTGCACGCATATGAATCACCAAAGGCCCGAAAGCTAGTTCCGGGGGCACACAACAGCTCGCCAGCCCTCCAGCTTCTCTTCCACTCTTACCCCATGTTTCAGATAAATTGACTGCCGACGCGTTTCAAGGAACAATCCTGTATATTGCTCCCAAACAAAATCACTCAGGAGATGACACTTCGTAGAAACGAAATTCAGATTTAATGAAAAGGTTGCAAAGGCAGACAAACGTCTACGCATTTCGGCTTGGAAAGCCTTGTTCACGACATTACATTGTAACCCAAGTAAGTGTTAAATAAAGTTTTGTTGAGCATTGTCATAGAAAGAGGCATTAAACACTCAATGTCTCATGGAAACAACAGTCAGCCATTTTAGAACATGTTACTTTCACATGCATGTAAATGTAAATAAAGGCAATTGCATTTGAATGGGCTAACATTTGAAAGTCATGTTGCGTTATAAAGAGCAATTGAATAAAATAAATAATATAGAGTACATTCACGCAAATTCTCTGCGGCATCACAAAACATCCGGTAATGCCGGTACCACAAACACTCACAAAGTGCAGCCATGAATATACACAAATGAATCTGTGTTGAATTCAGCCCAAGTGGGCAAAGTCCCCAAAGCATATTCAAAAAACATCTCGTCCTGGCTAATTACATGGCAAAAAAAGGACTCTCAAAAATGCAGCCCTGAATATACACAAATGGATCTGTGCTAAATTCAGCCCAAGTGGGCAAAGCCCCAATGCAAATTCAAGGACATCTCGTCCTGAAGTCAACTCCCGATCGTATGTATATTAAAGAGTTACGACCATGATCATAAGGTAGTCCATACTAGGTGAAATGTGCACAATAATACAACACTGTCACCAAAGAATTAATAACATCAAAGAAATAAATAACAAGATAAGTAACAGTCAATATACATATATATATACAGTTTGAGAAGACTAGAAACCAAGTATATCCTAGAATTAGACAGTAAGAGCCCTCAAGGATTAAATACGACTGAGGACTTACATACTTGGTTATGAGGTGTACACAATGCTCACACACTTTCAAACCCAGATTCAAACCATTGGGGTTTTATATAATTTTAGGCCGCTACATCACGAATACCGCATAACACAAGTTCTTTTTTTACCCTTTTTCCAATTTTATCTTCACTTTTTAGCACTAGACACTTTTTTTGATACAAATCAAAGTTAGTGAATAGTACAATTTTGCACACAGGGGCACATAGCACTTTATAGTCAAACAGTACATTCTAGAGGACAAATGCCCATGGGGGCAATAGTGTCCGGGATATGAGCAGCAGTTGCACAGGAGGTTGTTCTTAAATGGTTTTTACATATTTATACAATTTGTTGGGAAAATTTTAGAGAGCAATTTTTTACGAGTAATGATCAGTGGTTTTTAACATTCAATTTTAAGGCTTCAATTGGTGTACTCGTATTTAAATGTTTTTGTAAATATTACCTAATTGTTATGTATTAGATTTTATCCATCAATGCTGCTATTTAAAATGTATTTATACAGACAAAATTGCGTAATTTGCACATGGTGGTAGACAATGTAAAACCAAAAAACAACCATTGTGAACGTCTGTCTACCCACAATTGTACTGTAACATCAGAAAGTCAGACGAGTAGTCTGTCTTTAATGTCTATTTCAGCACTTGGCACTTTAAATATGGGGTGGAAATGATGAAAGAAACATGTGATCAAGGCCCTGCGAGGCCGAAACGCGTCATGGCAGCACAGCAAAAATAAATATCAAGCACAAAGAAAAAGAGGAGTCCGTTTCCATCTTTTGGGCGTAATACCAGAGACAAAGAAGGAGAAAACTTACGATATATATATATATATATATATATATATATATATATATATATATATATATATATATATTATATATATATATATGCCGAAAATTATAGTGATATCTCTGGCCAAGGGTATTTCGCGGTGGTTTTGCGATTAATCGCGAATGCACGCACCAACGGGAATGCTCTGATTGGTTGAACGGAACCTGAACAGAAAGTTGCGGCCGCCATTTTATTGATCAGGACCGGTTACCGGGGCTGAAAAGTTTCAGAAAAAGCTAACAAAAGGGGTCAGAGTAGAGGTACTCTGACCCCATGTTTGAGAAATGGGGGTGTTAGTGACACAAATTATATGTCCACATTTTTTTTTTTATCGCACGTGATATTAACGATGATGCTGCGATCGCCAGCGCGGCTCCCTGTGTACCATCTTTGGGACGTCGTGATTACCGATGTCGTCACGAAAATTGGTGGGAATATTAAAAAAATATATCAGTGAATCATTAATACACATTGTTATAGAGATATTGAGATTCTGATAAATGTTTTTATTGAGTTATTTATATAGTGAGTTATCTACTGTGATGGTTAGAATTACTTATATAGTTATAATTGTTGAATGTGGTGGTGGCTATTGAATTCCTACTTTTGCTTTGCATTTTCGCGACGTGTCTGGGGTAATCGCGACTACTGAAGTCACCGTGATCTCCGGAGTCACCGTGAAAACATAAAATAGGTTTTAGAGATGGTTTTTATAGAAATGCTCTAGAAAAACATGACTTTTGAGAATACTGCAAGAAACGCCTAGTGTGTGAAATACTGTAGTATGTGTGGATATTTGTTTTAGACTTTATGGAAAAGGCGCGATCGTTGTAGTTAGCGACGTCATCGCAATGGCCCAAATAACCGCGAAAATGGAAAATAGGTCTGAAAGATGGTTTTAAAAGAAACTTAGTGCAAAAATATGAGTTTAAACATGCTTTGAAAGAAGTATGTATATAGTAATGTGTGTTGTACAATGTTCAGAATGGATTTTTGTACATATTATTTTTGGATGTGTTGGTCGTCATTGAATGTCTGCTTTTGTTTTCCATTTTCGTGGTATCCGCGGGGAACGAGACATCATCGCAAAGATTGTCAAAAACTAAAGGAAAAAAAACCTTTTGAAAAAAACTTCACAATATTTCAGGTACTAGGGTGACACTGACAAGAGCTGTTGCGTCAGTTGTGTGTATGTGGCCGCTATACATAAGACCAGATGCAGAGTTTCATGTTACTTAGAAACACACTGTTGCCTTGATCTGTAAAGTGTACTCCATTATTTCTATAAATTTCATGCATGTCAAAACGCAGATTATTGTTATAGATACAGCCCATGCGATGGTCTCTGAGGAATGCAGAAACAGTTTTGTTAACATGTTTCCTGGCTTTGTCAATCTGTGGAAAGAATTGATTTGACCACTTCCATTTCTGTCTTTGGCATATATTAGAGTACACCAAGACAGTGTGACGGAAAAGTGACATCAGTTTTGTAAAGGTTTCTTAGAATAGGATTTCCAGCCCTAACCCAGTCAATGTGCCTAGGTCATTGCCACCACAGCATACAATCATGAGGTGAGGAGCTTGGGAATCCACAATGGATTTAACCAAAGCCAGCAACTGATGAAACTTTAACCCTCTCTGGCCAAACCAAGTAATCTGCACATTTGGCAAACACAAGTCCCTATCAATACTTCTGTTTTTGCAGCCTCTTTAGCACAATAGATATAGCTGTGGCCCACAATCAATACTCTAAGCATTTTGAAGTGAAGGAGTAATAGTAGTCAGGAGAAGGCTGGACCTGAATGAGGTAGTTTTCCAATGGAAAAGCAGTTAAAATGGAGGTTTTTTTAAAAGATGTATTTCATTGGATGCTGTCAGCGTGAAAGTGAATAAAATTAGGTAGTGTGCTGGATGCCTTAGCAAGAAGTCCTATTATTGGCTGTTGTTTAAAAAAGAAATGTAATACAGACATGGATATGCTTTTGAATCTGTGGAGTAAAGCACACCTGCTGTATCTTATTTGGAAGGAGCATGTTCCTTCTAGAATGTGCTGTGAACATGTGACCTACTGATTCCACTGGGTTGCTTGGTACACTGATCTAAAAGTGTATTGGGGGAGAAGGGTGTTAAAGAGACAGAACATTTTTTTTAAAGTTGAGGGGTGATGACACAATTTAAGTAATGGCAAGCTTTAATTCCCAACTCAGGGCTGTGTAATAAACTGTGTTCAGTGTTCAAATAAAAACAAATAAAGCTAGCTATAGGTTTGAACTCCCATTTTTTTTCGCGACTACTCCACGATGATCGTGAAAACATCGCGAAAACGCCCGAAAGGAACCTTGTTTTGAAATAGAGGGAAAGGGTTAACAGTTGCTAACCATTCACAAGTGGAGATGCAGTAGTCTAAAATGAAAGACATCATTTAATTTGCTGCCTTTCTCATGATCATAGAGTGGAAAGTTGAAGAGGTTGCTAATTTATAGTTGCTTTCTATGAGAGTGGTGTACCACTCTTGTGCTTAGTTTTTACAAATATTAACAGTGTCAAAACTATCCAGAAAGAGCTAAAAGAACAATATAATCTACAAGCTCAATTCACTGGTATGTATATAACTTTTTAATTATATAAAAAATGAACATTAGAAATCAAGATGTATATGGGAGTTTGATTTAAAAAAGTATCACAGTGATGTGAAAAATAGTATATCAGATGAACTGTATCTGGCAGAGGGTATGTGTTTAAGTTGTTAGTATTGTTGAAAGTTAACATGAATAATGCCTCTAAAAATGACAATGTTTTAAATGTCTAAGCATCATGGGCAGAACAGACAGACCTATGTTATTTGCATTCTGGGAGCTGTAGTACTTTTAGTCACATTATTAAATAGGAGTAGTGTAGTCATGAAGAAAACATTAGAAAATGTGCTGTCCCTGTATATAAATTATAAAGTAGTAATACTTGTTAGGTATGTATTAGGAAGTGTTTGTCAATGTTGTTTCTAACTTATATGACCAGTTTGCATATGTTTAGATGGTGAGATATGGTTTTTCTGGTTGCAGATATGTACGATGAGACTCTTGAGTTTACTTAAAGATGCAGAGAACTATATATTTTGGAAAGATGGCCTGAAGGTGTGTATCTATTATGAAATCACATATGTTTACATGGTGATCTATGCTCTTTAAGGCTGTTGAAAATTTCATGTATGTGGTGGGGATGGTGTATTTCTTTAACCCCTTCCGTGCTCATGACGAGCTCAGCTCGTCATGCTGCGCGGTAGCGCTGTGCGCATGACGAGCTGAGCTCGTCACGACCCCACCCGCGATCGGAATGTCCAGCACACGAGCGGAATTCCGATCGCGGTCAAGGGGTTAAACATGCAATATTTAAAATTGAGGAGGGTTAATAGTTCAGAATGTCTCTTGAGAGTTCTTGTGCTAGCTTCCCTTGGTGTGTAACTTTTCATTGAGAAATGCTGAATATATGTTTTAAAGACACAAGAAATATTTGTGAAATGATGTAGGTATTCCATTAGGAAAAAGTTTTGTTCTTTGAAAAAGTGAGAATTGTTGTTTTCAGTTTTAGGAACTTACTGATGCATGTGCATGCTGAGTATATAACAGAGCAATGAATGCTCTTAGAGAACCATGTATGCAATGATATATTATGTATGATCTCTAGACTTATTCAATCACCCAGGCATTACACATGCACTCTTCCAATCACGCAGGCACTAATTATGTACTCATTGACCTATGCAGACAACACCCATGTGTTCATCCAATCACCCAGATAGTAGCAATATAGTCATGTGAGTACACAGGCACTAACTATGCAGATATGGAACCACCAATGTAGTTCCTACATACTCAGGGAATCATGCAGGCACAACCTATATTTTGAGAGAATCACCTAGGCACTACCTACACACTCATCCCATCATCCTGGGAGTATTGTTGCACTCAACCAGAAACACATGTATTTACAAGTTTTGGTGAGGAATATGTACTCTTTTATAACCATCTGGTGAATTATATATGTAACCTGTCACACACTGTTTGCATGTACTGGGAAGAATTAGTGAGCTATATGCTGTGATACAGATTAATTAGCAGATTTTTATATGCAGTGTTTCTCAAAATTTAAATCTGACACATCTAAGTAGAACAGTATTAAAACACTAAATGTACCAGTGACACAGTGGTAGATAGGCACGGAAATAGCTCTTATGTTGTGTTTTTGGATTTACAGTATTGAGACACTGTATGTACTTTTACACTTTGGTTGATGTTGTTTTTAAAATTGAGTACATAAAGGATAAAGTGGTCTTTTAGCGTGTATAAGTGAGAACTGAGATGCAAGTGTGTTATAGGAGAAGGTGCTATAATATTAAAAGGTAACTAATAACTTATGTTTTGTGATTTGGTTTGGGTTTGGTACATTGAAGTAAGTACTTCAAGTTATATAGGTAGGTTAATTTATAGATTTAAAACTTTAAAACTGCAACATAACATAAAGACTGTTTTTGTATTATGTGTAAGCTAGTAGTAAAGTAGTTGGTATATTGGCTAAAAAAAAATTGAAATATAGTTTTTGTTTTTTACAGAACAATATCTGCATAATTACAGACAGAATGCCTACAAAAACTCAGGGGGAAAAGGAACAGAAGCAACTACAGTATCTATGCCGAACTGAGACACAAAAGGGGCAAAATGAAGAACAAATGGTGAACAAAAAAAGAGCTAGTGGTAAGAGGACAAAGCCATTTCTTAAAAATATACTTTTGCATGGTATTGTGGCAGACGTAGAAAAGGTTTGTGATGATGTGCAGTTTAGTTTCTTTGGTCCTTAGCAGGATTCTAGAGAAAATGAAGAGTTGGTAAGGGGAGGAACTGCAGAACAGGACACCGATATTTACAGTTGATAGTTTTGAAAAAGAGATTACAAAATTTAACACAGTGTGGTCTCAAAAACCAGAGTATGATGTATTTGTTGTCGACGTACTCACTAGAAGATTCAAACACAGACTGCTGACTTGTATTAAAAAAGTGAAAAAGTAAATAATGATAACTGGCAAAAGTTAGCTGTGTATTTATTTGTAGAGGCATGCTTTGCCTTGTCCATACGGCAAGTTATATGTAAGTAGTGTGACAATAAATTAGAAGGCAATAAAATGAAGACCACATAGATATTAGATACTCATTTTGTAAGATAATAAAATGCCTGCTAATGTTGAAAAACTATAAACGTCAAAAATTTAAAAAATGAACATTTACGATTCTTTGCAGCATTGCAAAGGGCTGTTATGGAATGCTCTCCATCACTCACTACAACTCCACAATGCATACAGTATTATGCCATCCGCTGTGGAGCCAAATCTTGTTGACAATGGACCTCTGAAGTGACTCTCTGCCCTGGTGTTGTTGAAATTGCTATTGAAGCTGAGGGTCCTTCAGCTTTGCGTTGCCGTCTTGCTGCTTTTACACTATTGCCATGGTTTGTTTTTAGATGGTAAAGCATGGACGTAGTCCCGCAAGAATATTTTTTACTTGTACCCCTTGACAATGTCTTGTGACATATTGTGCATTGTGCAAATCTGTTCACTATGAACTCATCCTAAAGAATGTTCAAGATAAATAAATGTGTGTGATCTTCTTAATTATTTAGTTGAAAAGTGTATTATCCAATGATATTCCTTTATTTCTCGGTGACATGACTTTCTGTTTTGTTTTTGATTTTTTTTTTAAATGTTGTTCTTTTTTATGGTAACAAAAACGGCAACTGGGACAGGAAGAATTCGAAAAATGTGCAAAAAATATAAAAGGGGAGAAAAAATTAGCATGTATGATTTTTGTAGCATTGCGAATAGCTATAACGCACTGCTCACTAGTACTTATAACAATACTACAGTACATGCAATACATGGCCATTTTTGAAAACTCTGGAGGCATATCTGTTATAGTATTCTGCATCTCTGGAGGGACTTTCTGGCTGGGTATTGTTGCTGCTGCCACTGATGTAGATGGTTCTCCAGCTTCCCTCTGGAAGATCACCAGTTGGAGACATTTTCTATGACAGGTTTTAAGATAATATGAGATGGACATCATCCCACAGGAATATGTTTTGTTCGTCCCTCTAGAGAGGGTCTTGTCACACATTGTGCATTTATTTATTTATTTATTTATTTATATAGCGCTACATTCATCCCAACGGGATATCACGGCGCTAAGGAGGTGGGGTCTGATACTGAAAAGAAGGGCAGGAGGGAGTAAAAGTCTACTTAAGTGGGGAATAAATGTGTTTTTAATTTTTTCCTGAAGGTATTATAATCATTGATAAGTCGAAGCTCGACTGGCAGCCCATTCCAATGTAAGGCCGCGAGATGCGAAAAGGTGCGTCCCCCGGTCTTAACCTTTTTGATCCTTTTTGATTCTGCAAGCGCAAGATGCTGTGACCGTAAGCATCTAGAAGGGATGTAGAATCGGATTTTATCTTGGAGAATTTTAGGGCCAATGCGGTGTAGTGCCTTAAAGGTATGCCCCAAGAGCTTAAATCGTGCTCTTTGGCGCACCGGCAGCCAATGAAGTTGCTTCAGGCATTCAGTAGCTGAGCTTAGTCTGCCCTTATTGCAGACCAATTTAGCTGCAGCGTTTTGTGCCACCTGGAGACGTTTGAACAGGTAGTCCGGCATGCCCACAAACAGGGCATTACCGTAGTCCAATCTGCTAACAAGCAGAGCCTGAGTAACTGTCCTCCTGTCATCCAAAGGGATCCAAGGAAAGAGCCTTTTTAGGAGTTTTAGCAAAGCAAAACTTTTCCCACAGAGGGTCCGTATGTGATCCTGCATGGATAGTTTGTCATCCATAAGGACACCCAAATTCTTAGCACACCTCTTAGGCTCTGGAGCTTGTCCTAAAGAATGGGGCCACCATGAAGCGTCCCAAATGTGGTGGGCTCCACCGAAAAGCAGGATCTCAGATTTGTCTGCATTGAGCTTGAGACAGTGATCGGACATCCAGGCTGCCATTTCAGTAAGGCAGTCATTAAGCTTAGTCCTTGTGCTCACATGGTCATTGCCAATGGCTATTGTTAATTGCGTATCATCCGCATATGAGCAAATGTCAAAGCCCCATTTAGAGCCAATTTTTGCCAGAGGTGAAACATAAGCATTGAAAAGGGTGGGGCTAAGAGAAGCTCCCTGTGGGACACCACAGCTCAAAGTTTTTGGTTTAGAAGAATAAGCACCCAGTTGTACTGTTTGTTTCCTATTGCTGAGGAATGAATTGAGCCATTGGAGTGCTTTGGCGTGTATTCCTTTTCCATAGAGGTTGCGAATTAAAAGCTGATGGGAGACCGTGTCGAATGCTGCCGATAGGTCCAATAGGATCAGGGCTACAACCTTGCCCTGATCCAGAAGTGCTCTTATATTGTCAAACACGGCCAACAGGGTTGTCTCCGTGCTATTTGTGGCCCTGAAGCCTGTTTGAGATGGGTCCAGTAGGCCATTAGATTCCAGATAGACAGACAGCTGTCTGTTGATCACTTTCTCCATTACTTTAGAGAGAAATGGGAGTAGAGATATTGGCCTATAGTTTGCTGGATTTGTCACATCTACACCTGCTTTTTTAAGCAGGGGAGTGACTATTGCATGTTTCCAGGCCTCCGGGAATACTGCTGTCTCAAGTGATCTATTAAAGAGTTCCGTAACATAGGGGCAGAGGGTGGGAATAATTTGTGAAAAGATGAAGTGTGGGCAGGGGTCGAGGGGAGAGCCAGACTTGACTTCCCCCATAGTTTTGGCTACTTCCTCTTGAGAGAAAGGGACGAAACTGCCCAACTGTGCTGTGGTGTCTGGACAAGGATCCGTGTTTACCCAGCTGTTGGAGTCAGTTGGGTCATTTGTGTTAAAAGATGAATAGATAGAATTTATTTTATCTATAAAAAAATCACTGATCATTTCACAGCAGTCTGGGGAGGGATGTAAAGTTTGTGACATGCATGCGGGTTTGCATAAGTCATGTATAATTTTATACAATTCTTTTGCTGAATTCTTGCTTTCAGTTATTCTGTGTGTGAAATAGGTACGTTTCGCTCCTTTGATGGCATTATGGTAGTTCTTGAGCATGGATTTAAATAAGAGTTTGTCCGTCTCAGATCTGGACATTCTCCAATTATGCTCCAGTGTTTTACATTGCCTTTTAAAAGCTTTAAGTTCAGTCGAATACCATTTTTCTGATACACGTCTTTCCGTAGGCTTTGACCTGCGCTTGGGGGCGCAGTGATCTAAGGAATTGTAAATTTCTTTTTCGAGACATGCTGCTCCCACATCCGTGGGGAGCAAATCTAACGCCTCCAAGCTGTTAGAGGAAAAATGGAGTTGGAAAAGGTCGGGCGTGATAGATTTCCAGACGCGATAAAATTCATGTGTTGATGCATAAGTTGTAATAGAGGCTGCAGGTTGAGTGAAAGAAAAAGTAATGAGCGAATGATCAGTCCAAGTGACGGCTTTAATCTCCTCAATAGTAATAGATGCTATATTGGAAAATAAAAGATCCAGAGTATGGCCAGCAGAATGAGTAGGTCCCTCAATCCATTGTCTAAGTTGAAGGATCTGCATGTCATTGTGTAGATGTTTAACCTCTGTATGGTCTAATTTTTCGAAGTGCACATTAAAATCTCCCACCATTAAAAAATGTCTGTATTTTAGACAGGCGGGGAAAAGTTGTGTAAGTAACTTCGCACTTAATTCAACATGATAGCCCGGAGGATTGTAGATTACAGCTCCTCCCAGTATGGTGTGGTTTCCTCTAGATACTTGAAAAGGAGTATTTCATGCTCCCCTAGCTGTGCTACAGAGAACTGTGAACAGGTTAAATGGTCTTTGAATAAAATAGCAAGTCCCCCACCATTTCTCCCTGTCTATCTTGTCTCAGGATTTTATACTCTGGGGGTAGGGAGTGGGCAATGTCGGGGCAGTTGTTATCTCCCAGCCAGGTTTCAGTGATAAAAACCATGTCGGGGTGAGACTCATTAATAGTGTCCCAAATTTCAAAAGAATGTTTGGGCACTGATCTAGCATTCATGTATAAGCATTTAAGCTTAACATGGTCCCCTATATCAATATGTGGCATCTCAGCCTTAGGTAGGCTGCACCACTTGCAGTTAAGGCAGGAAAATGGTCCTTCGGCAAGTTCTGGAGACATCTTTACGCAGGCACTGTGCAGAGGGGAAAGATTAGCAACGGCCAACATTGCATCTCTGGAGTAGGACCGTATATTCACCGGCACTGGGTTAATTGGAGCAGGGGTCCTGGCCCCTGGAGTCGGCCGGACTCGGACGGGCGCAGACGGGCTTGCCTTAGGCGCGCCTTCGGCGCGCACGCTGGCACATAGCGCTAAATAGAAACCCGCCCGGAGAGTGACCCCGCCCTCTCACAGGCGGAAGTGCTCTGCCGGCAGGACAAAGATCTACACGTGACGCCCTTCCACTCAATCAGCAACAAGCTGCGGTGGACCGGGGCGGGAGTAGCTAGAAAGCACTGAAATGCGACTGAAAACACGGTAAGACAAAGCACATTCAATTAAAAAAGTTAAAAGATCGTGTCAGCTTCAATTTTAAAATTTCTAAGTCACAGGTCACAGTCAATCGGCAATTCGTAACTAAACTCAGATAAAAAGATAAAAGATCGTGATCGTGATTCAACGTGCAAAAAAGCAATTAGCAGCAACAGCTCACCACCAACCTCTAGCGCGACGCTGGCACATAGCGCTAAATAGAAACCCGCCGGGAGAGTGACCCCGCCCTCTCACAGGCGGAAGTGCTCTGCCGGCAGGACAAAGATCTACACGTGACACCCTCCACTCAATCAGCAACAAGCTGCGGTGGACCGGGCGGGAGTAGCTAGAAAGCGCTGAAATGCGACTGAAAACACGGTAAGACAAAGCACATTCAATTAAAAAAGTTAAAAGATCGTGTCAGCTTCAATTTTAAAATTTCTAAGTCACAGGTCACAGTCAATCGGCAATTCGTAACTAAACTCAGATAAAAAGATAAAAGATCGTGATCGTGATTCAACGTGCAAAAAGCAATTAGCAGCAACAGCTCACCACCAACCTCTAGCGCGCACGCTGGCACATAGCGCTAAATAGAAACCCGCCGGGAGAGTGACCCCGCCCTCTCACAGGCGGAAGTGCTCTGCCGGCAGGACAAAGATCTACACGTGACGCCCTCCACTCAATCAGCAACAAGCTGCGGTGGACCGGGGCGGGAGTAGCTAGAAAGCGCTGAAATGCGACTGAAAACACGGTAAGACAAAGCAAATTCAATTAAAAAAGTTAAAAGATCGTTTCAGCTTCAATTTTAAAATTTCTAAGTCACAGGTCACAGTTAATCGGCAATTCGTAACTAAACTCAGATAAAAAGATAAAAGATCGTGATCGTGATTCAACGTGCAAAAAAGCAATTAGCAGCAACAGCTCACCACCAACCTCTAGCGCGCACGCTGGCACATAGCGCTAAATAGAAACCCGCCGGGAGAGTGACCCCGCCCTCTCACAGGCGGAAGTGCTCTGCCGGCAGGACAAAGATCTACACGTGACGCCCTCCACTCAATCAGCAACAAGCTGCGGTGGACCGGGGCGGGAGTAGCTAGAAAGCGCTGAAATGCGACTGAAAACACGGTAAGACAAAGCACATTCAATTAAAAAAGTTAAAAGATCGTGTCAGCTTCAATTTTAAAATTTCTAAGTCACAGGTCACAGTCAATCGGCAATTCGTAACTAAACTCAGATAAAAAGATAAAAGATCGTGATCGTGATTCAACGTGCAAAAAAGCAATTAGCAGCAACAGCTCACCACCAACCTCAGTAGTTTTGCAGTAGTTTTTGATTCCCCATGAGTTTGGGTAACAATGGATATTTTGATGTTTGTTTGGAAGTTATGTATGTTGTGTTCGTGAGTTCAGATGTTGAAAGTTATTTTTTGAAACTGTTGTTTTTAGAAATATGGTGTTAAAATAAAGTTAAACCAATATGTTACTAAACAGCTACGCTCAAACTTTGTGTAAAATACCTCTATATATCTGTTTTACACTTTGTCATTTGTATTCGTGACTACTGATGTCATTGCGACCTCCGGTGTTGCTGTGAAGAAGGAAAATGCATTTTTGATGTAGTTATTTCGACAAATGAATACAAAGGGAAAAGTTAACTTAGTATCATATTAAATAGCTACACTGAAACTTTATCTAAAATATGTCTATAGATGTGTTTTACACTTTGTCAAAAACACCCGATATTTGCAGTGTGTCCTTGGTAATTGCACTCACAGAATCACACAGGCACTACCTGTGCAATCATCAAGGACGTCCTTTCGCCACCACTCTGCAAACACGTCTCCTGTCACACTAAAGGTTGAGAAATTAAGTTCTCTTGGATGCTAAGGGACCTTGAGGACCAAGAAGCCCTCCTGATACTTTCTGTAAGACCTACACAGCGGGATTGCTGAGGCTGGTCAGAGGCCCACCCCCTTTCCCCACCACTCTGCAAACACCATTGCTACTTTAAAAACAATAGAAATTCACTTAAAAAAAACCCAAAGGTTACAGGGCATTTACTGAGACACCTAATCACCCACTTATACAGTCAGTCACACACCCACTGAATCATCCATACAGGCACTTATACACCCACTGATTCACCAATACACCTTGGTATATATATTTAATACTCATAAACTTTTTAAAAACACTTAAAGTCACTGGATGATGTCATCAGTAATGTCATTTGAGATGTCATCAGTGATGTCACTGACCATGTCAAAGCTAATGTAATATGTGAGGTCATAAGCAGTGCATTGAGGGGGCGCGAGTAATAGTTAGCTCAGCTAACAATAACTGCTGAATTTCTCAGGTTTTGTGCGTGTGAAATCTGAGCTTAACTATAACGTCCCTGTAACCTTCAGCTTTTCCTAACTATGATGGCCCTGTATCCTTTGGGTTTTTCAGTGAATATATATATATATATATATGAAAATGTAAGTATTTTACAGGTAAGTATAAACCATATATATATATATATATATATATATATATATATATCAACAGCAACTCCGTCAATCACCATGGAATCCTCACCACAAACGGAGCACGGACCACAAGATAGTGCAAAACAGTTTATTGGTGCTCTCCGACCTCTACAGCCATGATATATATATACATATATTATCTACTGGCGGTCGCCAGTAGATAGTTATAGTTAGGACCTATTTTCCATAGGAAATTCACAACATTTTATTTCCAATAACTTTGGCGCCGGTCGACGAATCTTCGCGAAATTTTTAAAACTTATGGCCCGCTCCGGTCCGCTCCTATCCTGAAAGTCTCGGGGTGATTTGTCAAGTGGGGGCCGAGAAAAAAGGGGGGTCCCAAAATGTGTTTTCCCCATGCAATTTTCCATAGGAACCTTTAGTTGCAGCTACAGCCCGAACTGCTGAACGGAATTACACCAAATTTGGCAAAAAGGTAGCCCTTGGTTCAGAGTCATGCCTTTTGGTTAAATGGTGTAAATCCGTTCAGTAGTTCCTGAGAAAATCAAAAGTAAAATCACATATATATATGGGCGGAGCCTAACCACACATGTCATTGTGAGATCTGATTGGCTGTCAGCACTTCATCCTGGAATTGCTGGCAGCCATCTTGGGACCAATATACATGATAGTACCCCATTGAAATGCATTGTAGTGAATCAAAGATTTTGAGGGTTACCAAAAGGAGAACTATAAAGGGTGATAACAGACTTTAGTTACATTAGAATTCATTTGTTGATGGTACCATACTAATTTCAGGAATTGTGGTGTGTTCTAAGGTGATTTTACCCTGTGAAAAACCTTCTGCTGGGATATCATGAATCATGTTTGAGAGAAAACTATTTTCACATGCTTGTCCCATAGAGTTTTGGAAGGTGCTCCAGAAGCTAAAATGAGAGCATATTTTCTGTAAATTCACATTATCTTTCTCAGTCATGTGAGAATGAAGTCTGACATTCTCAGTAAAACATGTACATCCAACAAGGGCAGAGACTGTCAGTTGATTCCTTTGTGTTCTACTGCAGCTTCCCAGAGTGTTCTAAAGAACAACTAGAGTGCTAACAGCCTTACTTATGACAAAATTATGGCACACATGAAGCCATCTTGATTGGAATAAACTGGTAACTCTTAAAACATTTAATTTAAAAAGGAACAAAATGAGGGGGTTCATTTTGTCATAGAAATTATGGTTAGTGCTGTAGAAAGAAAAATTAGGACATGTTTTAAGTGAGATCTCAACTATCTTCCTGTTATATTTCAACAGGAGCAGCCTGCCAGTTGATTCCTTTGTGTTCTACTGCAGCTTCCCAGAGTGTTCCAAAGAACAACTAGAGCACTAACAGCCTTACTTATGACAAAAGTATGGCACACCTGAAGCCATCTTGATTGGAATAAACTGGTAACACTTAAAACATTTAATTTAAAAAGGAACAAAATGATGGGGTTCATTTTGTCATAGAAATTATGGTTAGTGCTGTAGAAAGAAAAATTAGGACATGTTTCAAGTGTGATCTCAAATATCTTCCTGTTATATTTCAACAGGAGCAGCCTGTCAGTTGATGCCTTTGTGTTCTACTGCAGCTTCCCAGAGTGCTCTAAAGAACAACTAGAGAGCTAACAGTCTTACTTATGACAAAATTATGGCACACCTGAAGCCATTTTGATTGGAATAAACTGGTAACACTTAAAACATTTAATTTAAAAGGAACAAAATGAGGGGTTCATTTTGCCATAGAAATGAACAACATTCCCAGCACGACCCCCTACATTACACAAGCACCACTGCACTACCATAAACCCTAAAACACTACCCCCAGCACGACCCCCTTCACTACCTAAACACAACGGCACTACCCTAAACCCTAAAACACTACCTCCAGCACGACCCCCAACACTACACAAACACCACTGCAATAACATAAACCCTAAAACACTACCCCCAGCACGACCCCCTATACTACCCAAACACCACTGCACTACCCTAAACCATAAAACACTACCCCCAGCACGACCCCCTACATTACCCAAACACCACTGCCATACCCTAAACCCTAAAACACTACCCCCAGCATGAACCCCTACACTACCCAAACACCACTGCACTACCCTAAACCCTAAAACACTACCCCAGCACTACCCCCTACACTACCCAAACAGCACTGCACTAACATAAACACTACCCCCAGCACAACCCCCTACACTACACAAACACCACTGCCCTACCCTAAACCCTAAAACACTACCCCCAGCACGACTCCCTACACTACCCAAACACCACTGCACTACCCAAAACAATAAAACACTATCCCCAGCATGACCCCCTACACTACCCAAACACCACTGCACTACCCTAAACAATAAAACACTACCCCCAGCATGACCCCTACACTACACAAACACCACTGCACTACCCTAAACCCTAAAACACTACCACCAGCATGACCCCTACACTACTCAAACACTACTGCACTACCCTAAACCCTAAAACACTACCCCAGCACGACCCCCTACACCACCCAAACACCACTGCACTACCCTAAATCCAAAAACACTACCCCCAGCACGACCCCCTACACTACCCAAACACCACTGCACGACCCTAAACCCTAAAACACGATCCCCTACACTACACAAACACCACTGCTCTACTCTAAACCCTAAAACACTAGAACCCAGCACAACCCCCTACAGTACACCAACACCACTGCACTACCCTAAACCCGAAAACACTACCCCTACACTACACAAACACCACTGCACTACCCTAAACCCTAAAACACTACCCCCAGCATGACCCCCTACACTACACAAACACTACTGCACTACCGTAAACCCAAAACACTACCCCAGCACTACCCCTATACTACCCAAACACCACTGCACTACCCTAAACCCTAAAACACTACCCCCAGCATGACCCCCTATACTACACAAACACCACTGCACTACCTAAACCCTAAAACACTGCCCCCAGCACGACCCCTACACTACCCAAACACCACTGCACTACCCTAAACCCTAAAACACTACCCCCAGCACGACTCCCTACACTACACAAACACCACTGGACTACCCTAAACTCTAAAACACTACCCCCAGCACGACTCCCTACACTACCTAAACACCACTGCACTACACTAAACCCTAAATCTACCCCCAGCATGACCTCCCACACTACACAAACACCACTGCACTACCCTAACCCCTAAAACACTACCCCCAGCACGACCCCCTACACTACCCAAACACCACTGCACTACCCTAAACCCTAAAACACTAACCCCAGCATGACCCCCTACACAACCCAAACACCACTGCACTACCCTAAACCCTAAAACACGACCCCCTACACTACATAAACATGACTGCACTACCCTAAACCCTAAAACACTACCCACAGCATGACCCCTACACTACACAAACACCACTGCACTACCCTAAACCCTAAAACACTACCCCCTACAGTACACAAACACCACTGCATTACCCTAAACCCTAAAACACTACCCCCAGCATGACCCCTACACTACACAAACACCACTGCACTACCCTAAACCCCCTACACTATACAAACACCACTGCACTACTCTAAACCCTAAAACACTACCCCCAGCATGACCCACTCACAACACAAACACCACTGCACTACCCTAAACCCTAAATCTACCCCCAGCACGACCCCCTACACTACCCAAACACCACTGCCATACCCTAAACCCTAAACACTACCCCCAGCATGAACCCCTACACTACCCAAACACCACTGCACTACCTAAACCCTAAAACACTACCACCAGCACTAACCCTACCCTACACAAACACCACTGCACTACCCTAAACCCTAAAACACTACCCCAGCACTACCCCTTCACTACCCAAACACCACTGCACTAACATAAACCCTAAAACACTACCCCAGCACGACCCCCTACACTCCACAAACACCACTGCACTACCCTAAACCCTAAAACACTACCCCAGCACGACTCCCTACACTACCCAAACACCACTGCACTACCCTAAACCCTAAATCTACTCCCAGCACGACCCCCTACACTACCCAAACACCACTGCACTACCCTAAACCATAAAACACTACCCCCAGCATGACCCCCTACACTACACAAACACCACTGCACTACCCTAAACCCTAAAACACGACCCCTACACTACACAAACATGACTGCACTACCTAAACCCTAAAACACTACCCACAGCATGACCCCCTACACTACACAAACACCACTGCACTACCCTAAACCCTAAAACACTACCCCCTACAGTACACAAACACCACTGCATTACCCTAAACCCTAAAACACTACCCCCAGCATGACCCCCTACACTACACAAACACCACTGCACTACCCTAAACCCCCTACACTATACAAACACCACTGCACTACTCTAAACCCTAAAACACTACCCCCAGCATGACCCACTCACAACACAAACACCACTGCACTACCCTAAACCCTAAATCTACCCCCAGCACGACCCCCTACACTACCCAAACACCACTGCCATACCCTAAACCCTAAAACACTACCCCCAGCATGAACCCCTACACTCCCCAAACACCACTGCACTACCCTAAACCCTAAAACACTACCACCAGCACTAACCCCTACCCTACACAAACACCACTGCACTACCCTAAACCCTAAAACACTACCCCAGCACTACCCCCTTCACTACCCAAACACCACTGCACTAACATAAACCCTAAAACACTACCCCAGCACAACCCCCTACACTCCACAAACACCACTGCACTACCCTAAACCCTAAAACACTACCCCAGCACGACTCCTTACACTACCCAAACACCACTGCACTACCCTAAACCCTAAATCTACTCCCAGCACGACCCCTTACACTACCCAAACACCACTGCACTACCCTAAACCATAAAACACTACCCCCAGCATGACCCCTACACTACACAAACACCACTGCACTACCCTAAACCCTAAAACACTACAACCAGCATGACCCCTAAACTACTCAAACACCACTGCTCTACCCTAAACCCTAAAACACTACCCAAGCACGACCCCTACACTACCCATACACCACTGCACTACCCTAAACCCTAAAACACTACCCCCAGCACGACCCCCTACACTACTGCACTACCCTAAACCCTAAAACACTCCCCCAGCACGACCCCCTACACCACCCAAACACCACTGCACTACCCTAAACCCTAGAAAAGAAACCCCCACCCCATGCTCAATCCCCCTTATCTCTCACTCCTCGTGGTTCCTCTCTCCTCGTGGTTCCTGCTTCACGTCGTCTCTGAGGGGCGGTGCACGTCGTTGTGAGGAAACGGAACAGCCTCTGTTTCCTTACAACGACGTGGATCATCTACATGTTTTTTAGAACGCATGGTCATTTACCATACATACCTTTACAACAAAATTCGTTGTAAAGGCATGCGTGGTAAATGACCATGCGTTCTAAAAAAATGCGTAGTAATGACTTCGCGATGTACAACGCATGCGTGGTAATGCATGCGTTGTAATGGTATCGCGAAGTAAAAAAGTCATTGTAACGGCTGCTTACCGATCGAAGCTGGCCCCTGTTCTTCAGTGAGACGTTTATTTGCTTAATTAGGAGGAAGGAATGTGGTGTTTTTACCGAAAAGTGCATTCCCGGCTGTTGTATTGTGAAAGTGTCCGCGTGGCCTGGTTTCACCTCCGGTGAGAGAGTGAAAGAGTCTGTTTGGATCTAAAGGAGTTCTGTTGTTGGACGGGGCCGGCACAAAACGTCATCAGAAAACATAGCTAATGGAAAGCGTCCTCCCTGAAGTGTGGGGCAGTGCCATGAGAGGTCAACGAGTGTGCGTCCCACCGCAGTATGACCGTACCGCGTGACCCATGTGCCGCCTCCATGGTACGGGAGGCAGAAGCGGCATCGCAGGTCCTCTTGAAGACCGTTGTAGCACTAATTCTACATTTTGGTACTAGGGCATTTTAACTTCGTTGTTCCTGCCAGATACAAAGAGAAGATCCTGTGTTATTCAGTGCCCTCGTTACCTTTTTGGTGGGTTGTGGTGCTTGTCACTTCGCTGCCCCACCGGTGCACACGACTGGGCACCCCACCTCGTGTGCCATCTGCAGGGCCTCTGCCCTCTGATCACTGGTTTTGGTTTCTGGAGTGGCAACATAAACAGTTTCTCCCAAAGGACTAGCCTGAACACTTAGGTGAATATCCCCTGCACCAGCATTCCATGGAAATTCTTTCCTAGCTCTCCCACGCCAACGAGGACGTCATAATAGCACGGCTCCGCTCGCGACACCGTATGACGTCATCGGAGCCATAAGAGGACCTCGTCGGCGTGCTGACGTCAGTTCCACCCATTTTTTCCGTGCCACCGAGGCAAACAGGCGGACCGAGACATTTTCACATGTATACATAGTATAATAAATATATATATATTCACTGAAAAAACCATAGGTTTCAGGCACGTTATAGTTAGAAATTAGCATTTAAAAAACCTTTGAAATTCACTGAAAAACCATAGGTTTCAGACACGTTATAGTTAGAAATTAGCATTTAAAAAACCTTAGAAATTCACTGAAAAAACCATAGGTTTCAGGGGCGTTATAGTTAGTTGGACATTTCACTCGTACAAAACCATAGAAATTCCCCCGTTATAGTTAGTTCAGCTAACTATAACTCGCTGCATCCCGCAATGCACTGCTGATGACGTCACATATTACATCACTCATGACATGGTCAGTGACATCACTCATGACATCACTGATGACATCACTGATGACATCATCCTTGTGATAGAGTGGCAGACCTCCTCTCACCCTAATATAACCTTTGATACACACACTCAAAAATACAAACTGACATTTTCAAAACAATGGACATACCAATACCAGTTACAACACACCTATTCAGTAATTCCAAGATCTACACACACATCCACTCATTCACCAACAGTCCCTATACAGTCACTCATACATGTACTCACTCATCATATGTACTCATACACCTATACATCCTGTTACACACCGCCACTCATCCTTAGAGTTACTCACACACATAGTCACACATGCAAACAAAGTATCAAACATCCATTTACTTGCATATACAGTTATACACACACTACCACACTTACTTCTACAGAAACTAACACAATCACTTATAGAAACACCTACTTATTTGTACAGGAACTCTTCCAATCTCTCACTCTCACATATACTCACTTATATACACCAATACTCACATATACTAGTTTAAAACATATGTAGTTACTCATAAAGACACTATTGAGACAGTCATTCACTCACTAACACACCCATACACACACTCATCCACCTATACAGTCCTGCACACATGCTGTCTTCAACACATACAAACATTGAGTCACTCATTCATGCATCTATGCACTAATACCCCCACCGAACCATACAGACACTTAGACACTCATACTGATACTCAAAAACCAACTAATAACCCATATAGACACTCATGTAGCTACTCACCAACCCATGCAGCCACTTATACACAAAGTGAGAGACTGATACAGATATTTTCATATTTAAACATTACTCACTAACCCATGTATTCACTAAGATACACTTAATCAGTCAGTTATACAATCAATTTTACAAAAAAATCATCCATTTAGACACTTTATACCCATTTATTCTTCCATCGACCTTGAGATATACATATATAAAACATATTTAATTTTCAGAAAAACACACATTCACTGGATGATGTCATCAGTGATGTCATCAGTGATGTCATTTGAGATGTCATCAGTGATGTCATGAGTGATGTCACTGACCATGTCATGAGTGATGTAATATGTGACGTCATCAGCAGTGCATTGCGGGCGCCGCGAGTTATAGTTAGCTGAACTAACTATAACGGGGGAATTTCTATGGTTTTGTATGAATGAAATGTCCAACTAACTATAACGCCCCTGAAACCTATGGTTTTTTCAGTGAATTTCTAAGGTTTTTTAAATGCTAATTTCTAACTATAACGTGCCTGAAACCTATGGTTTTTTCAGTGAATATGTATATATATTTGAAAAGAAAGGGTTGCCCTGCATGAGACCGCACACACGGTAAGTAGACCACTTTATTGAGGACTTGGCAGGTTACACAGGCTCACAGCGCGAATCCTCTCTGGGAAGCCTGACGCGTTTCGAACATCCTTGTTCTTATTCATAGGCACATCACAAGCGGAGCCGCCACAGCATTGCAGAGTAGTTATTCAAGTTCACCAACATCCCGCCCCCATGGGCGTGTACCAAAGTGCCTTCTGGAAGTTGAAGTTCTGCAATGAAAATATAAACCCAAGTGGGTGTTGCTGGCATCCAAGAATTTTAAAACAATCCCCAGCAGTGAGTAAATTCTTAACTGCAATTCCCGAAAACACTGCCCATGTAATCCAACAACTAGGGGACCTCACCGCTCTATCGGCAACCTCATTACAAAGTCGCCATAGATCCGCATTCCCTCGCAGCAGTGCAGTCTCGCGGCTGAGCCCAGCCGCTATATGTGAAAAGAAAGGGTATATATATATATATATATATATATAACCTACTGGCGGTCGCCAGTAGGTAGTTATAGTTAGGACCTATTATCCATAGGAAAAGCATTTTTTGATTTGCCAATATCTTTGGCGCCGTTTGACGAATCTTCGCGAAATTTTCAAAACTAATGAGCAGCTCAGGTCAGCTCCTGTCTTGAAAGTTTGGGGGTGATTCGTCAAGCGGGGGCCAAGAAAAAAGGGGGGTCCCAAAACGCATTTTCCCCATGTTAATTTCCATAGGAAATTGTGGAACAGGCAACAGCCCGAACTGCTGAATGGAATTACACCAAATTTGGCAAAAAAGTAGCTCTTGGTTCAGAAAGCGACCTTTTTTTTAAATGGTGTAAATCCGTTCAGTAGTTCCTAAGAAATTCTAAAAATATCGATATCTGAGCACCGAGGAGGATTTGCGAATCCTCCCGAGCACGAGCTTCATTATGATTGGCTGTCAACACTCAAAACCAGGAAGTGTTGGCACCCATCTCGTGACTCGGTACAGAGTCAGAAGAAAAAAGGTGAAAAAAAGATGAAAAACAAGAAAAGAGGCTGGGTAGAAACACCCTGACCCCCTAGGCCTGCGCAGGGGGTCCCACAAGGACCCCGAGGGCCAAAAAAAGCATTTTTTTAAATAATTCCGGCTGAATCCGCGCTTCGTTTGTTTCAAGCCCCGGGTGGGCCAGGTCCCGGGGGCAATTCTTAATTATGGTGTGGGGGCCCCACAGCCCCGGGGACCGCTACCTCCCCGGGGCTTTTTTTCAAAAAAATGCATGGGGGAGCTCCTGCCCCCCATGCTGCCCCGGGGACCACCACCTCCCCGGGGCATTTGTAATTATGTGTGGGGGCCTAGCAGGCCTCCCAAGCCCCGGGGACCGCCACCTCCCCGGGGCTAAAATCAATATGGATAAGTGTGGGGGGGCTCCTGCCCCTCCACACACTGCCCCGGGGACCACCACCTCCCCGGGGCAATTTTAAATAAAGGGCGGGGGTCCGTTGCAGACCCCTGGCCCCGGGGCTTCAAAAATGTTGGGAAGGGGGCCGCGCGGCCCCCTTCCTGGAGCCCTCAATGGCCCGTGTGGCTCCCGCCCTGTCATTGCAAACACTGCTTTGCTTGTTGGAAGCGAGAGCAGGTTTCCTGCTCTCATTTCCAACAAGCAAAGCAGAATTGCTTTTGGGCAAGGGGAGCAGCATGTTAGCGGCTCCCCATGTCCAAAAGCAATGCCGGCTCCCGCAGGAGGCGGGGAGCCGGCAGGGACCATGGGGGCATTGGGGCTCCCCCCACGGTCCCCAAGTTGAGGGCTGGCCCCGGGGGATGGGGTCCCCGGGGCCATAATTGGCCTCAGGAGGGGGCCGGCGGAGTAATTTCTCCCGGATTGCCGCCTCGTCTTAATGGGGGTATGCAGTCAATAACACAGTATTGGAGGTGGTCAAGGTTATTGTTATGCACCTCCTTGAAGTGCCTTGCTACAGGGTAGGAAGGATCGTTGTTCACAATGGCCCTTAGATGTTGAAGGATGCGAAGGTGTACTTGTAGCTTAGTGCTGCCTATGTAGCGCAAACTGCATTTGCATTCAAGTACATAGACCGCAAACTCTGTTCTGCAAGTAAGTCTGTGTTTTATGGTCAGGGGTTCTATCCTGAAGGTGGAATCTAGCTGTGTGATGTTTCTGCCAAATTTACACGCCCTGCAGCTGTTGCATTTGAAAAAGCCCTTCACATCCTACAGCCAATTGGACTTAGTGTTAATTTCTGGGCTGTTTCTCACTAAGGCATCATGCATGGAGAAGGCACGTCTGTATGTGATATCAGGATGCTGAGCGACCAGGGGGCCCAGAGTTGGGTCTGATTTTATAATCCCCCAGTGCCTGTTGATAATAGATCGAATTGCACGTTCCTCTGTGTTGTACGTGATTATGAGCCTAGTGCTTACTGTGCCTGGGCTGTCTGTCCCTTCACTTGTGTCAGTGTTGGTGTCCCGTGTATATCTTCCTGTGAGGAGTTCTTCCCTGGGTATGGCATTGGCCCTATTGGTGACTGTCATGATGTTGCATTTTTTAAATGCTAATTTCTATTTATAACGTCCCTGAAACCTATGGTTTTTTCAGTGAATTTCAAAGGTTTTTTAAATGCTAATTTCTAACTATAACGTCCCTGAAACCTATGGTTTTTTCCAGTGAATATATATATATATATATATATATATATATATATATATATATATATATATTGCACTTGCCGCCAATACTCCGGATTGTTCCAAGAAAAACACGGACCACTTCAAATTACTTCAGGTGTTTATTTGGATGCCGCCATAACGCGTTTCAACTCACAAGGAGCCTTGATCACATGACAGCATTACGGTAAGTTTTTTTCTTTTTAAAGTGACAGTGTGCTTATTGTGAACTACGTAGATGATGAGACAGTCAATGAAATAGAGAAAATACTCAATTTAGTAGTTTTAAAATTTGTTGGAGAGCGTCAAATAAAAAGCAATATGCTAAAGTGCTGCATAGGAAAAAATTATTATAAAATTGGTTATAAAAATTCATAATTCAATAAAATAAGGCAATTTATCTAATGGTTCAAATTTAAAATTGGAATTAAATTTAAAACGTATAATCTCAGATGTCGAGCAACATTCATTAATGTAGGTACATAAATGTAAAATCGGTTGTATTGCTCACATAGACATTCTGTTAATACAAGATACATATCTTTAATCTAGCTGTATCCTAAAAGAAGTCCTATTGCACCTCCTGAATTACCTCTAGAGACAGTGTAAATGTCAATATCATTTGTAGTTACCTATATGCAAATATTACAAACTTAATCATTTAAGCTCATCACATACAAATTGATTTTTAACTATTAATCAATTCTCAAGACTGTCAAAAAAGTGCTCAATGTGCAAAATGTGCAAAGAATTTGTTAAAAAGACTTAATATCAAATGACTGAGCGCTACAACAAATGGCAAAACTGGCCTAAGTTGGTTATTAACCGCTCATCGGCAAAGGTAACTCAAATCTCAATTCATTTTAGTCTTAGTACTAATTCAAACAATCATGTATTGTGTATTGTATTCTCTCATCACATGTGTTTGATTAATGAATCACAGTGTGGATATCATGATGGCTCTCAGAGCTTTTGTTATCTTGATAGTGGGTTAATTCAATTTGATTTAATGAAAAAATATATATATATATATATTGACATGTACTATCAGTACTTAAAAATATATTTGTAAAGCGCTTTGTTTGTCTATTAGTCGATTGCTTAGATGTTATTGGTGGCTATTTTGTACTACAGATAGAGTAAGTCCGATCCATAAATATATAAATACATAAATGTGTATAAATATATAAATAAAAAAATAACCTAAAATATCAAGCACAAAAGTTAAAAGATGTTCTATTTATGATACAGTTGTGGTGACACCAATAATTGAATCTGACGTTATTGATGTACTACTCTAGATGCAGGTATATAAATCATCTGTAACATCGAGCCCCTCTGGCTGTTTAGAATTCATTTCCAGAATATATCGAGTTTCTAACTTGCGTAATTTGTCCTCTCTGTTGCCACCTCTCCGACTCGCTGGTACTGAGACTATGAGGTAAAATTTCAAATCCTCACTCCTAGAATTGTGATAGTCCCTGAAGTGTCTGGCAACAGGGTACGTGTTGTCCTGGTTGTTAATAGCACGCATGTGTTGTAAAATGCGTTTGTGGGCTTGGAGTTTGGTGCTTCCAATATATTGTAAGCCACATGGACATATCAGGACATACACCACAAATTCCGTTTTGCAAGTGAGAAGTTTCTGGATTTTATGTTTCTTGGGGCTAAAAGGGTAATATATGTTGTAGTGTTAACCCCCTGTTGGCAAGCTTTGCACACTTTGCATTTGTAAAATCCTTTATGCATAGTTAACCAGCTGCAACTTTCAATAATCTCTGGACTTGTTTTAACCAGTTTGTCCCTCATTGACGGTGCCCTGCTATAGGTAATAGATATGTTGTTAGGTAAGGTGGTTCCTATGATGGGATCATCCAATACCAGGGGCCAATTACGCTTTATGATGTTACGTATTTCCTTGTGCTGCTTACTAAATTCCATAATCACTCTAAATTCTTCTTGTTTAGGTGATAAAGAAAGGGCCTGTTGTTCAATCTCAGTACTCACTTTCTTGTGGTTGCCCTGTATCAAATCTGAACGTTCTATTGACATGGATTTGGTAATGGCACTGTCTATGGTTTTGGAAGAATAACCTCTTTCCAAGAATCTTTTCTTACTTTCTATCTGAGCCTGTTTGAGAGACACTGAATCACTGTTTACTCTTCTGAGTCTTAACATTTCCCCATAGGGGATGCTATTGATTAAGTGACGTGGGTGTGCGCTGCTGGCGTGCAAAGTGGCATTGCCTGCTGTTTCTTTACGATAGAATTGTGTTTCTATCTTGTTGTCTGTTATGTATATCTGCATATCTAGAAAATTAACTGAGTCTGTACTCACTGTGGCAGTAAAATGTAAATTCAATGTATTTTCATTAATATTGTCAATAAATTCCTGGGCTGCTTGATGTGTGCCTTTCCATATTACAAAAAGATCATCGATATAGCGTAGCCATACAATGATGTTGTTCTGTATCTCTTCCTTGTATTTGGTTTTGAGTACCAGCTCCTCCCACCAGCCCATGTGAAGACACGCATATATTTTTTTTTTTACAGCTCCAGCGGATCAAAACGGACCCAGGCACTCACGGGTTACTGGTTCACATTTTATTTAGCAGACGCGTTTCAGCGATACAGCTTTCCTCAGTGCCAAAATGTGTAGATTTAACGTCCAGCATGCAATCTGTTTAAATAACAAATGCCTCCTCCCCATTGGTTGTTAATTAGGAGTAATTGCTGGTCCAGAAGGGACTCACGATAAGTTCGCATTCGCAGGCGCCATATCTAAAAGGTAAGGTCCTCACGTTCATAATGCACCATCGCAAACTTAAATGTCAAATAATTCAATATCGCTCCATCGGGTGAGCGTGAGTAATAGCCTTTAGTCAGCACCTTCAATCATCGTTGTTAGCGTCCATTCTTGCAAACCATTGACTCTTATTCACATAACCCTCGGCTTGTCGCGTGTTATATATATGTATGTGATCAAGGACTGCTGAAGTCCGAAACGCGTCATTGAGGAATAAAAAGACAACTTAAGCCATACCTTCCAGTGGTCCGTGTCTCTCTAACCGCCGATGGGAAGCTGGAAAGTCGTTTGTTGTTTATATATATATATATATATATATATATCTACTGGCGGTCGCCAGTAGATAGTTATAGTTAGGACCTATTTTCCATAGGAAATTCACAACATTCTATTTCCAATAACTTTGGCGCTGGTTGATGAATCTTCGTGAAATTTTCAAAACTCGTGGGGCGCTCTGGTCTGCTCCTATCCTGAAAGTTTCGGGGTGATTCGGCAAGAGGGGGCCGAGAAAAAGGGGGGTCCCAAAACGTGTTTTCTCCATGTTAATTCCCATAGGAAATTTTAGACACGGCTACAGCCCAAACTGCTGAATGGAATTACACCAAATTTGGCAAAAAGGTAGTGCTTGGTTCAGAAAGCGACCTTTTTTAAAATGGTGTAAATCCGTTCAGTAGTTGCGGAGAAATTAAAAAATAAGAGTCAAAAAATCAATTTCCCATAGGAAACTTTATGCAAGGCTACAGCCCGAACTGCTGAACGGAATTACACCAAATTTGGCAAAAAGGTAGCCCTTGGTTCAGAGTTGTGCCTTTTGGTTAAATGGTGTAAATCCGTTCAGTAGTTCCTGAGAAAATCAAAAGTAAAATCACATATATATCCGGGCGGAGCCTAACCACACATGTCATTGTGAGATCTGATTGGCTGTCAGCACTTCATCCATGAATTGCTGGCAGCCATCTTCGGACCAATATACATGATAGTACCCCATTGAAATGCATTGTAGTGAATCAAAGATTTTGAGGGTTACCAAAAGGAGAACTATAATGGGTGATAACAAACTTTAGTTACATTAGAATTCATTTGTTGATGGTACCATACTAATTTCAGGAATTGTGGTGTGTTCTAAGGTGATTTTACCCTGTGAAAAACCTTCTGCTGGGATATCATGAATCATGTTTGAGAGAAAAGTATTTTCACATGCTTGTCCCATAGAGTTTTGGAAGGTGCCCCAGAAGCTAAAATGAGAGCATATTTTCTGTAAATTCACATTATCTTTCTCAGTCATGTGAGAATGAAGTCTGACATTCTCAGTAAAACATGTACATCCAACAAGGGCAGAGTCTGTCAGTTGATTCCTTTGTGTTCTACTGCAGCTTCCCAGAGTGTTCTAAAGAACAACTAGAGTGCTAACAGCCTTACTTATGACAAAAGTATGGCACACCTGAAGCCATCTTGATTGGAATAAACTGGTAACACTTAAAACATTTAATTTAAAAAGGAACAAAATGATGGGGTTCATTTTGTCATAGAAATTATGGTTAGTGCTGTAGAAAGAAAAATTAGGACATGTTTCAAGTGTGATCTCAAATATCTTCCTGTTCTATTTCAACAGGAGCAGCCTGCCAGTTGATGCCTTTGTGTTCTACTGCAGCTTCCCAGAGTGTTCTAAAGAACAACTAGAGCGCTAACAGCCTTACTTATGACAAAAGTATGGCACACCTGAAGCCATCTTGATTGGAATAAACCAGTAACACTTAAAACATTTAATTTAAAAAGGAACAAAATGAGGGGGTTCTTTTTGAAATAGAAATTATGGTTAGTGCTGCAGAAAGAAAAATTAGGGCGTGTTTTAAGTGAGATCTCAAATCCTCTTCTATTTCATTAGAAAATTCTGACATGCAGACTGAAACAATCACTTTCAATACCAGCAGCAGACTTCCAGTTAACTCCTGGTGAGCAGTAGCTTTACTACAGTGATCTAATGAGCAACTAGAGTGCTAACATTCTGAATTTATGGCAAATGTGAGACACATCTGAATGCCTTCTTGATGGAATCAAAGTAAAAAACTGAAAGCATTTCCTACTGAGGAGACTGCAGTAAATGAGGAAATTAGGAAACTTCATAACAAAGAAGTCTTCTAAGATGGCCACCAGAGAAAAAGAGCCCACATGTAGCACAAATATTACCCAGATGTAGCCCACATATAGCCCAATGACAAAAGTGTGCAAAACACTTTTTATTTTTAGTTTTTGTAGTTTTATGTAGTGCAGACTGGTCAGGTATTGGAGCGTTGCATCTTAAAACATGACCCCCTATACTACAAAAACACCACTGCACTACCCTAAACCCTAAAACACTACCCCCAGCACGACCCCCTACACTACACAAGCACCACTGCACTACCCTAAACTCTAAAACACTACCCCCAGCATGACCCCCTATACTACACAAACACCACTGCACTACCCTAAACCCTAAAACACTACCCCCAGCACGACCCCCTACACTACCCAAACACCACTGCACTAACCTAAATCCTAAAACACTACCCCCAGCACGACCCCCTACACTACCCAAACACCACTGCACTACCCTAAAACATGACCCCCTACACTACACAAACACCAGTGCACTACCCTAAACCCTAAAACACTACCCCCAGCACGACCCCCTACACTACACAAGCACCACTGCACTACCCTTAACCCTAAAACACTACCCCCAGCACGACCCCTTACACTGCCCGAACACCACTGCACTGCCCTAAACCCTGAAACACCAGCCCCTGCACGACCCCCTACACTGCCCGAACACCACTGCACTGCCCTAAACCCTGAAACACCACCCCCAGCACGACCCCTACACTGCCCGAACACCACTGCACTGCCCTAAACCCTGAAACACCACCCCTTCACGACCCCTACACTACCCAAACACCACTGCACTAACCTAAATCCTAAAACACTACCCCCAGCATGACCCCTACACTGCCCAAACACCACTGCACTACCCTAAAACATGACCCCCTACACTACACAAACACCTCTGCCCTACCCTAAACCCTAAAACACTACCCCAGCACGACCCCTACACTACACAAGCACCACTGCACTAACCTAAATCCTAAAACACTACCCCCAGCACGACCCCTACACTGCCCAAACACCACTGCACTGACCCTAAAACCACTGACCCCCTACACTGCACAAACACCACTGCACTGCCCTAAACCCTGAAACACTACCCCAGCACGACCCCTACACTGCACAAGCACCACTGCACTACCCTAAACCCTAAAACACCACCCCCAGCACGACCCCCTACACTGCCCGAACACCACTGCACTGCCCTAAACCCTGAAACACCAGCCCCTGCATGACCCCCTACACTGCCCAAACACCACTGCACTGCCCTAAACCCTGAAACACCACCGCCAGCACGACCCCTACACTGCCCGAACACCACTGCACTGCCCTAAACCCTGAAACACCACCCCCTGCACGACCCCTACACTGCCCGAACACCACTGCACTGCCCTAAACGCCTGAAACACTACCCCCAGCACGACCCCCTACACTGCCCAAACACCACTGCACTGCCCTAAACCCTGAAACATCACCCCCAGCAAGACCCCCTACACTGCCCGAACACCACTGAGCCCTAAACCCTGAAACACCACCCCAGCACGACCCCCTACACTGCCCAAACACCACTGCACTGCCCTAAACCCTGAAACACCAACCCCAGCACGACCCTCTACACTGCCCGAACACCACTGCGCTGCCCTAAACCCTGAAACACCAGCCCCAGCACGACCCCCTACACTGCCCGAACACCACTGCACTGCCCTAAACCCTGAAACACCAGCCCCAGCACGACCCCCTACACTGCCCGAACACCACTGCACTACCCTAAACCCTGAAACACCACCCCCAGCACGACCCCCTACACTGCCCGAGCACCACTGCACTGCTCTAAACCCTGAAACACCAGCCCCAGCACGACCCCCTACACTGCCCGAACACCACTGCACTGCCCTAAACCCTGAAACACCAGCCCCAGCACGACCGCCTACACTGCCCGAACACCACTGCACTGCCCTAAACGCTGAAACACCAGCCCCAGCACGACCCCCTACACTTCCCAAACACCACTGCACTGCCCTAAACCATGAAACACCAGCCCCAGCACGACCCCCTACACTGCCCGAACACCACTGCACTGCCCTAAACCCTGAAACACCAGCCCCAGCACGACCACCTACACTGCCCGAACACCACTGCACTGCCCTAAACCATGAAACACCAGCCCCAGCACGACCCCCTACACTGCCCGAACACCACTGCACTGCCCTAAACCCTGAAACACCAGCCCTAGCACGACCCCCTACACTGCCCGAACACCACTGCACTGCCCTAAACCCTGAAACACCACCCCGTGCACGACCCCCTACACTGCCCGAACACCACTGCACTGCCCTAAACCCTGAAACACCACCCCCAGCATGACCCCCTACACTGCCCGAACACCACTGCACTGCCCTAAACCCTGAAACACCACCCCTGCACAACCCCTACACTGCCCGAACACTACTGCACTGCCCTAAACCCTGAAACACCATCCCCAGCACGACCCCCTACACTGCCCAAACACCACTGCACTGCCCTAAACCCTGAAACATCACCCCCAGCAACGACCCCCTACACTGCCCGAACACCACTGCACTGCCCTAAACCCTGAAACACCACCCCCAGCAAGACCCCCTACACTGCCCGAACACCACTGCACTGCCCTAAACCCTGAAACACCAGCCCCAGCATGACCCCCTACACTGCCCGAACACCACTGCACTGCCCTAAACCCTGAAACACCAGCCCCAGCACGACCCCCTACACTGCCCGAACACCACTGCACTGCCCTAAACCCTGAAACACCACCCCCAGCATGACCCCCTACACTGCCCGAACACCACTGCACTGCCCTAAACCCTGAAGCACCACCCCCAGCACAACCCCCTACACTGCCCGAACACCACTGCACTGCCCTAAACCCTGAAACACCACCCCCAGCACGACCCCCTACACTGCCCGAACACCACTGCACTGCCCTAAACCCTGAAACACCATCCCCAGCACGACCCCCTACACTGCCCGAACACCACTGCACTGCCCTAAACCCTGAAACACCACCCCCAGCAAGACCCCTACACTGCCCGAACACCACTGCACTGCCCTAAACCCTGAAACACCACCCCCAGCAAGACCCCCTACACTGCCCGAACACCACTGCACTGCCCTAAACCCTGAAACACCACCCCCTGCACGACCCCCTACACTGCCCGAACACCACTGCACTGCCCTAAACCCTGAAACACCACCCCCAGCACGACCCCTACACTGCCCGAACACCACTGCACTGCCCTAAACCCTGAAACACCACCCCCAGCACGACCCCCTACACTGCCCGAACACCACTGCACTGCCCTAAACCCTGCAAACACCACCCCCAGCACGACCCCTACACTGCCCGAACACCACTGCACTGCCCTAAACCCTGAAACACCACCCCCAGCAAGACCCCCTACACTGCCCGAACACCACTGCACTGCCCTAAACCCTGAAACACCACCCCCAGCAAGACCCCCTACACTGCCCGAACACCACTGCACTGCCCTAAACCCTGAAACACCACCCCCAGCAAGACCCCTACACTGCCCGAACACCACTGCACTGCCCTAAACCCTGAAACACCACCCCCAGACACGACCCCCTACACTGCCCGAACACCACTGCTCTGCCCTAAACCCTGAAACACCAGCCCCAGCACGACCCCCTACACTGCCCGAACACCACTGCACTGCCCTAAACCCTGAAACACCAGCCCCAGCACGACCCCCTACACTGCCCAAACACCACTGCACTGCCCTAAACCCTGAAACACCACCCCCAGCACGACCCCCTACACTGCCCGAACACCATTGCACTGCCCTAAACCCTGAAACACCAGCCCCAGCACGACCCCCTACACTGCCCGAACACCACTGCACTGCCCTAAACCCTGAAACACCAACCCCAGCACGACCCCCTACACTGCCCGAACACCACTGCACTGCCCTAAACCCTGAAACACCAGCCCCAGCACGACCCCCTACACTGCCCGAACACCACTGCACTGCCCTAAACCCTGAAACACCAGCCCCAGCACGACCCTCTACACTGCCCGAACACCACTGCACTGCCCTAAACCCTGAAACACCAGCCCCAGCAAGACCCCCTACACTGCCCGAACACCACTGCACTGCCCTAAACCCTGAAACACCACCCCCAGCAAGACCCCCTACACTGCCCGAACACCACTGCACTGCCCTAAACCCTGAAACACCACCCCCAGCAAGACCACCTACACTGCCCGAACACCACTGCACTGCCCTAAACCCTGAAACACCACCCCCAGCACGACACCCTACACTGCCCGAACACCACTGCACTGCCCTAAACCCTGAAACACCACCCCCAGCACGACCCCCTACACTGCCCGAACACCACTGCACTGCCCTAAACCCTGAAACACCACCCCCTGCATGACCCCCTACACTGCCCGAACACCACTGCACTGCCCTAAACCCTGAAACACCACCGCCAGCACGACCCCCTACACTGCCCGAACACCACTGCACTGCCCTAAACCCTGAAACACTACCCCCAGCATGACCCCCTACACTGCCCGAACACCACTGCACTGCCCTAAACCCTGAAACACTACCCCCAGCAAGAACCCCTACACTGCCCAAACACCACTGCACTGCCCTAAACCCTGAAACATCACCCCCAGCACGACCCCCTACACTGCCCGAACACCACTGCACTGCCCTAAACCCTGAAACACCACCCCCAGCAAGACCCCCTACACTGCCCGAACACCACTGCACTGCCCTAAACCCTGAAACACCACCTCCAGCACAACCCCTACACTGCCCGAACACCACTGCTCTGCCCTAAACCCTGAAACACTAGCCCCAGCACGACCCCCTACACTGCCCGAACACCACTGCACTGCCCTAAACCCTGAAACACCACCCCCAGCACGACCCCTACACTGCCCGAACACCACTGCACTGCCCTAAACCCTGAAACACCAGCCCCAGCAAGACCCCCTACACTGCCCGAACACCACTGCACTGCCCTAGACTCTGAAACACCAGCCCCAGCAAGACCCCTACACTGCCCGAACACCACTGCACTGCCCTAAACCCTGAAACACCAGCCCCAGCACGACCCCCTACACTGCCCGAACACCACTGCACTGCCCTAAACCCTGAAACACCAGCCCCAGCACGACCACCTACACTGCCCGAACACCACTGCACTGCCCTAAACCCTGAAACACCAGCCCCAGCACGACCCCCTACACTGCCTGAACACCACTGCACTGCCCTAAACCCTGAAACACCACCCCTGCACGACCCCCTACACTGCCCGAACACCACTGCACTGCCCTAAACCCTGAAACACCACCCCTGCACGACCCCCTACACTGCCCGAACACCACTGCACTGCCCTAAACCCTGAAACACCACCCCCTGCACGACCCCCTACACTGCCCGAACACCACTGCACTGCCCTAAACCCTGAAACACCACCCCAGCACGACCCCCTACACTGCCCGAACACCACTGCACTGCCCTAAACCCTGAAACACCACACCCCTGCACGACACCCTACACTGCCCGAACACCACTGCACTGCCCTAAACCCTGAAACACCACCCCCAGCACGACCCTCTACACTGCCCGAACACCACTGCACTGCCCTAAACCCTGAAACACCAGCCCCAGCACGACCCCCTACACTGCCCGAACACCACTGCACTGCCCTAAACCCTGAAACACCACCCCTGCACGACCCCCTACACTGCCCGAACACCACTGCACTGCCCTAAACCCTGAAACACCACCCCCTGCACGACCCCCTACACTGCCCGAACACCACTGCACTGCCCTAAACCCTGAAACACCACCCCTGCACGACCCCCTACACTGCCCGAACACCACTGCACTGCCCTAAACCCTGAAACACCACCCCAGCACGACCACCTACACTGCCCAAACACCACTGCACTGCCCTAAACCCTGAAACACCACAACCCTGCACGACACCCTACACTGCTCGAACACCACTGCACTGCCCTAAACCCTGAAACACCACCCCCAGCACGACCCTCTACGCTGCCCGAACACCACTGCACTGCCCTAAACCCTAAAACACCACCCCCAGCACGACCCCCTACACTGCCCGAACACCACTGCACTGCCCTAAACCCTAAAACACTACCCCCAGCACGACCCCCTACACTGCCCGAACACCACTGCACTACCCTAAACCCTGAAACACCACCCCCAGCACGACCCCCTACACTGCCCGAACACGACTGCACTGCCCTAAACCCTCAAACACCCCCCAGCACGACCCCCTACACTGCCCGAACACCACTGCACTGCCCTAAACCCTGAAACACCAGCCCCAGCATGACCCCCTACACTGCCCGAACACCACTGCACTGCCATAAACCCTGAAACACCAGCCCCAGCACGACCACCTACACTGCCCGAACACACTGCACTGCCCTAAACCCTGAAACACCAGCCCCAGCACGACCTCCTACACTGCCCGAACACCACTGCACTGCCCTAAACCCTGAAACACCACCCCTGCACGACCCCCTACACTGCCCGAACACCACTGCACTGCCCTAAACCCTGAAACACCACCCCTGCACGACCCCCTACACTGCCTGAACACCACTGCACTGCCCTAAACCCTGAAACACCACCTCCTGCACGACCCCCTACACTGCCCGAACACCACTGCACTGCCCTAAACCCTGAAACACCACCCCCAGCACGACCCCCTACACTGCCCGAACACCACTGCACTGCCCTAAACCCTGAAACACCACAACCCTGCACGACCCCTACACTGCCCGAACACCACTGCACTGCCCTAAACCCTGAAACACCACCCCCAGCACGACCCCCTACACTGCCCGAACACCACTGCACTGCCCCAAACCCTGAAACACCACCCCCAGCATGACCCCCTACACTGCCCGAACACCACTGCCCTAAACCCTGAAACACCACCCCTGCACGACCCCTACACTGCCCGAACACCACTGCACTGCCCTAAACCCTGAAACACCACCCCCTGCACTGACCCCCTACACTGCCCGAACACCACTGCACTGCCCTAAACCCTGAAACACCACCCCAGCATGACCCCCTACACTGCCCGAACACCACTGCACTGCCCTAAACCCTAAAACACCACCCCCAGCACGACCCCCTACACTGCCCGAACACCACTGCACTGCCCTAAACCGTAAAACACTACCCCCAGCACGACCCCTACACTAGCCCGAACACCACTGCACTACCCTAAACCCTAAAATACTCCCCCAGCACGACCCCCTACACTACCCGAATACGACTGCACTGCCCTAAACCCTCAAACACTCCCCCCAGCACAACTCCCTACACTACCCGAACACCACTGCACTGCCCTAAACCCTAAAACACTCTCCCCAGCATGACCCCCTACACTACCCAAACACCACTGCACTGCCCTAAACCCTAAAACACTACCCCCGCATGACCCCCTACACTACCCAAACACCAATGCACTACCCTAAACCCTAAAACACTACCCCCCGCACGACCCCCTTCACTACCCAAAGACCACTGCACTACCCTAAACCCTAAAACACTAACCCCGCACGACTCCCTACACTACCCAAAGACCACTGCACTACCCTAAACCCTAAAACACGACCTCCTACACTACACAAACACCACTGCACTACCCTAAACCCTAAAACACAACCCCCAGCACGACCCCTACACTACACAAACACCACTGCACTACCTTAAACCCTAAAACACTACCCCCTACACTACACAAACACCACTGCACTACCCTAAACCCTAAAACACTACCCCCAGCACGAACCCCTACACTACCCAAACACCACTGCACTACCCTAAACCCTAAAACACTACCCCCAGCAGTACCCCTACACTACCCAAACACCACTGCACTACCCTAAACCCTAAAACACTACCCCCAGCAGTACCCCTACACTACCCAAACACCATTGCACTACCCTAAACCCTAAAACACTACCCCCAGCAGTACCCCTACACTACCCAAACACCACTGCACTACCCTAAACCCTAAACCACTACCCCAGCACGACCCCTACACTACCCAAACACCACTGCACTACCCTAAACCCTAAAACACTCCCCCAGCATGACTCCCTACACTACCCAAACACCACTGCACTACCCTAAACCCTAAATCTACCCCCAGCAGGACCCCCTACACTACACAAACACCACTGCACTACCCTAAACCCTAAAACACTACCCCCAGCACGACCCCTTCACTACCTAAACACAACTGCACAATTTGTTACAGGCATTGCAACGCAGGCCTGTGGTGCTTACTGGAAGTACCTGGTGGGCTAGTTGGGCCCCAGGGACCCTCAGGATTCAAGGTGACCTAATCCCCCAACTTAAAACGCGCCACGGGGCGCGTTTGCACAGTGGTGAAGGGAGGGGCGGGGCCTCAGGTGACATGTGCGCAAACACGCCCTGTGGTGCGTTTTAAGTTGGGAATTAATTCCCTTGAATCCTGAGGGACCCTGGGGCCAACTAGCCCACCAGGTACCTTCAGTAAGCACAACAGAGTTGCGTTGCAGAGAGGTGAAAAAGGTGCGTGGCCTCGGAACGCCTCTCTGCAACTCAGCTCTGTGGTCCTAACTGTAGGTACCTGGGGGCTAGTTGGGCCCCAGGGACCCTCAGGATTCAAGGGGACTTAATCCCGCAACTTAAAACGCGCCACGGGGTGCGTTTGCACACATGTCACCTCAGGCCCCCCTCCCTTCACCACTGTGCAAACGCGCCCTGTAGCGCGTTTTAAGAGGTAGTTTTAATCCCCTGCCCTATTATGTACTAGGGACTTACAGAGGAGGTCATGCTAATCACAGGGGTACCCCAACGCATAGTGTTCCCTAGTGTATGTAGGTGTTTTCACTGTATTCTAAGTGTCTTTTAGCATAGCACTGGCTCTGGTTAGTCAGAGTCAGTTACCACCAGTACCCGCCTGAAAAAGTTTTGGGCACAGGATGATTTTGCAACAAGGCCTCTTTCTGCTCCTCTGTTGGTTCTTTCTGCACATCTTTTGCTTCTTCCTGCACTTTTCTTTGTCTTTGTGGACTTCTGTTGCTTCTTTCTGCATTTCTTTTGCTTCTTTCTGTGCGTTTTTTCTTCTTTCTTCACATGTCCTACCTCTGTAGGCATAGTTAGAAACTAGCATTTAAAAACCTTTGAAATTCACTTAAAAATCATAGGTTTCAGGCACGTTATAGTTAGAAATTAGCATTTAAAAAACCTTTGAAATTCACTGAAAAAACCATAGGTTTCAGACACGTTATAGTTAGAAATAAGCATTTAAAAAACCTTTGAAATTCACTGAAAAAACCATAGGTTTTAGGGACAGTTATAGTTAGTTGGACATTTCACTCGTACAAAACCATAGAAATTCCCCGTTATAGTTAGTTCAGCTAACTATAACTCGCGCCCCGCAATGCACTGCTGATGACGTCACATATTACATCACTCATGACATGGTCAGTGACATCACTGATGACATCACTGATGACATCTCAAATGACATCACTGATGACATCATCCATGTGATAATTTCATGCATCTTCTCACACCCTAATATAACTTTTGATACACCCACTCTAAATTACAGACTGCCATTCTCAAAACCATACACACTCCAATACCAATAACTACATACCCACTCACTGATTCTTAGGTCTACACACACACATCTACTTACTCACCCGTACAGTCACTCATACTTACAGTCACTCAGTACAGGACTATCATATGCACTCATACACCTATATAAACACTCACACACCACCACTCATCCATAGAGGTACTCACACACCTAGTCAGTCATGCAAAAAATTAATCACACACCCATTTACTCACCTATACAGTTATACACACACCAGCTCACTTACTCATACAAATACTAGCACATTCTTACGCTCTTATACAATAACTGATACAAGCACACACGCATCCATACAGCCACTCTCACAATCACACACTCTCACTTATAGCCATTTAAATACTCTAACACACATATATACTGCCTTTTACATATGTAGTTACTCGCACATGTACCACTGAGATATACATTCACTCACTAACACACCCATACACACACTCACCCACCCAAGCAGTCCATCACAGATGCACTCTTGAAATCATGCACCCAGTGAATCACCCACTCACACATCTATGTACAGAGTCACACACACCCCACCCACACAAACACTCAGGCAGCCATACAGATACTCAGAGAACCAATCAATAACCCATATAGACACTCATGTAGCTATTCACAAATCCATGCATCCACTTACACACCAACAAACAGACGGATACAGACATTCACACAGTTTAGTCACTAACCCATGCATTCAGTAAGATACGTTTAATCACTCACTTGTAGAGTCAGTCACGCACGTACTAAATCATCCATTCAGACACTTATACACCCACTCATTCTTCAATACTCCTTTCCCTATATATATTAAACATATTTAAACTTTACAGAAACACACAGTCACTGGATGATGTCATCAGTGATGTCATCAGTGATGTCACTGACCATGTCACGAGTGATGTAATATGTGACGTCATCAGCAGTGCATTGCGGGGCGCGAGTTATAGTTAGCTGAACTAACTATAACGGGGGAATTTCTATGGTTTTGTACGAGTGAAATGTCCAACTAACTATAACTGTCCCTAAAACCTATGGTTTTTTCAGTGAATATATATATATATATATAAATGGTTTATAGTTACCTGTAAAATACTTACATTTTCATGGTAAAGGCATGCATGGTAAAAGCATATATATGGTTAAATAATTTGTGGTAAAGACATATTCATTGTATTGTAATCTTTGGAGCCACAGTGCTTTTATTCCTCACAATTGAGAATGGCAGAATGAAATCTGATAGTCCTCCTCCTTACGCGTTTCAGCCCTTCAGATGGGCCTTGGTCACAGGTGAGAGTAATCGTGCAAAAGGTTTTTGTTTTTTTTCCTTTGTACAGTCTGCAATGCAAGGATTTGAAGTGAAAAACAGAGGGCTCCAAGACCAGCAAGGAGGCAATCATTCCTCCTCACCCCTTTACTAGTGTCAGACTGCATTAATTCTGGGAAAATCCACTTTGTTGAGGCAGCAACAAGCGGGCAGTGATCCAGAGTCCAAAACGAACAACAGCGCAGTTTCTCCATTACGGGATCCTTAGGTCCTTCAGGTAGCCATCAAACGGGAACGGAGCACCCTAATCACATCCAAATTAAGTCAAATGTATAAGCAAAATCTTTTGAGCCACAGTGCTTTTATTCCGCGCAGTTGAGAATAGCAGAATGAAATCTGATATTAGTCCCCTCCTTACACGTTTCAGCCCTTTAGATGGGCCTTGGTCACAGGTGAGAGTAATCATTGCCATAAGTGATCACGCGCTTAAATGCTGTTGTACACAGGGTAGTCCTCAAATACTGCATTGTCCAGCATGCATTGTAAATACCACAATCACATTCTACTTGCAGTGTTTCAGCGTCCAGGTTAAATACCATCAAAACCACTGCAGAGCTATAATTCATATACAGCACGCTGGAAATTAAAGTGACTACGTGCAAAAAAGCGTTTCTTTAAAAAAAAAATGGTTCCTTTATACAGTCTGCCATGCAAGGATTTGAAGTGCAAAACAGGGGCTTCAAGACCGGAAGGGAGGCAATCATTCCTCCTCACCCCATTACTAGCATCACACTGCATTAATTATATGTGTGTACACAGAGTAACATTAGTCACTCTGCAGGTATAGTTAGGGTTATCAGAGATAGGATTTCCTCTGAATTTTCATCATTAATAACTTTGCTCCCATTTAAAGTTTCTCCACGAAAATTTGAAGATGTATTCTTCCTTCTACATTGGCAGATGATGCAAAGTTTTGTGGTGATCAGTCAAGGGCAGGTCCCAAAACACATTTTTCGGCCAATGCATTTTCAATAGACTTTATTATTGGACGTAGTGCGAAAACGGCTGAACGGATTTACATGAAATTTGGCAGGTTTAGACATCATAGTGTTCAGACAACCCTTTTGGGATGTACAGGTAAGTAAGGTAAGAATTTTTTAAGTTCTAAGGCATTTTAACTTAATGATATCTGTTGTTGCGGTGTTTTCATGACATTTCTGTATATTTTGCGGTGTTTTGCAAACGTACTGCGGTACATAGTGATGTCAATTCATTATGTGATTTGCTAATGACTACCTATACAAAAAATAAAAGCAGCCATGTTGTTTTTAACGGTGTTCTGCATTTGGCCCTTAGATGTAGGTAAGTATTAGGTTTAAAATTCTTCCCCTGCCTATTACCACTTTATGAAAAAAATAAAGAAGTAAAAAATTAAGAATACTCTGTAGCACACTACATTTTACAAATATAGTGTACTACAGTGTGTTTTCCATTTTTAACATATTTAAATCTTCACTAAAAAGTTTACAGAGTGACACTGTAATACCTACAAATTACAGCACTACTTAAAGAAAATGTTTAAATGTGCAGTTCCCTAAACTTCTGTAAACGTTTAAAGAAAATCGTAAATACATTTCTCTACCAATTAACACTTTAGTAAAGTGGTAATAGGTAGGGGACAAAAATAAAACCTACTAATTACTTAGATCTAAGACCCTAACCCAGAATGCAGCAAAACGCAGAACGCAAACAAAATGTGCTGACAACGACATGGCCACCCTTTACTTTTGATAAACACTGCCATTAGCCAATCATATGCTGCCTTATCATGCGCATGTACCCCAGTATATGGTGAAGTTACTGCGGTATACCACGGCACAATGTATAATTAAGTATTTAAAAAATTATAACACTACTTACACTATTCACACAAGCTACCAAAAATTACCATTTACACCAAATAATATATTTTTGTGTCACACTTCATCTACATCTGTCAACACATTTTCACGTAAGTCTATTTCAATTACCAAACTCCACTGTCTGCCACTACATACCAATCCGCTCTACACCACTACACTGTACGCTATTACACTCTACGCTACTCTGTTGGAATAAAAATAGTGTTTTCGCATGGTTTATGTAAATTAGCATTTGCGGCGCCATTCTGTGTGTAGGCGCCATTTTGTATCGCGATTAAAACTAATTATTTGCTATTTCCGAGAAATGGCCTACTCTAGGTTATGTTTCTGAGCTGGGTTCTGCCACACTAATGAATGCACTGTTCTTATTAGCGCATACCTTTTTTCTTAGATGTAGGCCTTCTCTCACTTGTCTAGTGGTGGGCGCAGGCAGAGTGACCTTGAATGATAGATAATGTGTGCCCGGCCTCAGAATCGAAACTTACTCCTTTGTGATTTACTGTTCAGCTGCATTTCTCTAGAAAATTCCATTGTGGGCGTGCCTTCATTGGTTCTGAAATGTACATAATGTATCATTATGCTTGCTGATGTCAGTCCCTCTGCAGCACTCCTAAGCGACTGGGCAGATTGGGCTCCGCTCGAGTGTACGCTGAATAAACATATATTGGTTTGTATTCTCTACTGTCTGACCGACTCTTGATTTGGTACGGAAGGCTGAGAGGTGGTCGTGAGTGACCCTAATCAGGTCACTTCCTTCAGTTGGCACCCGAACAGGGACTCCTTCAAGTGAGTGACCCATCCCCTTCCGCGGACGGGGGGGAGGTCGAGGCCATTGTCGGGTCAGACAGACAGATCAGGGATCCCTGCACAAAAGAGTTCCTGGTACTCGCAACTGCCCCTTCTGTCCCGCCGGACGGTACCTCGCCCAGTGGTCATCCCGACTGGAGTCCTGAACGGCGAAACCCTTGGATCTGACCGTTTGGTCTGAAGAGTCGGCAGTGGAGAATAAATTTGTTTGACCTGCAGTTTGTTTTGGTTCTTTGTGGAAATGGTACCATTTTGGTTTGTATTTGGTACGGTCTAGGGGCCGTCTTTTGGATCAGTGCATTTGAAATTGTTTTGCTAGGCATAAATAGTGTACTTGTTTTCTTTTGAAAAATGCCTAGATTCAGTAAGTTGTTTTCCTTGTGCTGTCGCTGTTGTTCATATGATGCTCGATTGGAAGAAGCTCAGCCGGCGCCCCCAGAAGGCACTCCGAATTTTGATATGTATGTGAAGCACGGTCTTGGCCCTATTATGCTTAGTACATTATGGCACAAATATACGAGGGACAATGCCAAGTTGCAGTGGCCGTTGAAGGGCACTTTCGCTGAACAAAAGATTGAGTATTTACAAGAACAGTTGTTTAAGAAACGAAGTAGGCAGTCTATGTTTGATTCTCTCAGAACATGGCAGAAAGCAGCTAGACAGAAGCGGTTGAAGGCAGAAAAAGAGGCCCGGAAAGGGAGAATGCAGACATTGACTCAGAAGGCTGTAGCATATGACAGGGAAAAACAGGAAAAGGGTGTTGAATGTGAAGATAGAAGGTTTCGATTACAAATTGATAAATCGTATGTGGTTCAGGAAGAAGATGATGCTTTTGTGGAGGAATTGTTGGATACTCGACCCCCACCTCCATATGCCCCACAAAGAATATATCCCACTGTTCCGGTGCCATCACAGCAGTTGGTTACAGTTTCTCCCACTGTTTCTGTCCCTGTATCTACTGATGTTATTTCAACGGCTGTGGCTTTGGCTCCTCCTCCTCCTCTCCCTTCTGTTTCTTTGCCGTCTGTGACAACTGTGACTGTTAGTACCCCTGCCACACCCATTGTTTCAGCCTCCCTCTCGCCAGCTCTTTCTCCTGCGACACAACAATTAGTGACTATAGTGCCTGTTACTTCTGTTACTTCTCCCACTATGGTTTTTCATCCTCAGACATTAGTTAGCAGTGGGACGCCGGTACGTAGATTTAAGGATAGGGATTGGACGAAATTTAAGGAGCGTATGGGACCGTTAGTGCGATCTGATGTGGGAGATGATGAGAAAAAGGTAATAGCTAATCAGGCTGCCCAATGGGCCTGTAATCCCATTTATAGTGTAGAGGACGTGTGGGCGACTATGAGAGATTTTGAGCCCTTCATACAGCAGCATGCCCTTAAACACATGTACGCAACTTTAATTGGTCTTTGGCAACAGTGTTTTGAAGCGGAAGGACCCCAAATTTTACATGACATAAGAGATCGAGTGTATATTAGTAAATTGGGGCCAGAAAAAGTTTTTGCTAATGTCACGACAATAATAGTTTATAGGGGAAGACTACATGAGAAAAGTCCCAGGTCGGTGTCTCAGTTTCCGATGAGAGAGGTTCATCCCATAGATACCAGAATTAACAGATGGTCTTGGTAATGTTACTCAAGCGGCAGTGGCGGCCAGATTTCAGGAGCAATGGGTTTATACTCCGTGGAAAAGAAGTGAAGTTTTGTCTCTGAAGACTCATTTGCCTGACCCTAGAAAAAATCCTACTGCATATTATAAAGAATTGATTGAAGCTGCCTCTTCCACTGTAATGACTCTTGCTGATATTGAAATGATTTTTGGTTTACTGGTTCCGGTTGATATTTGGAGGCAGGTGCACACGCAAGATCATGTTGTGAAATTGGGAGGTACATGGGATCAAATTAAAGCATGGGACCGGGAGAGAAAGCCAGGTGACAAGCCCCGAGCGGGAATTTCGGCATTGCCAGGCCGCATTATTACCTATATGCATTCCCTCATTCCGCCGAGAAAGGTAGATTGGGATAAATTGTCGGCTTGTCGGCAAAAGAAAGATGAGAGTGTGTCCAATTTTTTCACTGGGTTTGAAGGTACATTTTTGGATTACAGTGGACAGGATTTGTCTATTGAGGGAGGAGTCGGGTTGTTTGTTAATAGATTTGTTTCTAATTTGCTCCCTGAAATTGTGACTCGATTGCAGGCCTCTAAAAGTACTTGGTCCACCTCTTCCCCCTCTGTTATTTTGAATATGGCACAGTACTATGAACATAGGGATAATGAGGAAAAGGAGAGGATAGAGAAAAGGCAAAAGGATTCAAAGACAAAGGTGTTGTTACAGCAGGCTTTTAGAGGGAATGGTAGAGGACGTGGGGGTCCTGCCCACAGCTTCCACGTACTAGTAGGCAGCCGAATACGATGCCTCTGGGGCCGAATCAGTGTGCGTATTGTAAGGAGGAGGGTCACTGGCGTAGCGAGTGTCCTGTGCTCTTGCAGAAGGTAGCGGTTCCTAGAGGACGAGATTCTCGTGGACGAGGTCATGCAGCTGGTGGGGCTGATAGGGCACAGAACGCTGCAGCCTCACAGGGTCGTTCTGATAATAATTACTTTGATGACCCTCATGATGGGCAGTACTACCATGATTACTATGATATGGATGAAGCGACAGGAATGTCTTAGAGCTAGGACAGCCAGGGACAGAGTGGGGGACCAGTTCAGATACCTGTAGACCAGCGTGGTCCTTATGTAACAGCAGAACTGCAAGGTTCAACTAAGGAATTTTTGGTGGATACAGGTGTGACAAAAAGTTCTGTTTCTTGAAATATGGTCCCTGGGGCGGCTCTGTCTGGCCATAATAATGTGTTGGTAGGTTTTTCTGGTGTACCGGTTGTAAGCCCCATTTCAAAACCTCTTGTGTTGACTATTGGTCCTTTCACTGTGGATTCGCCATTCTTGTTGACATCTAATTGTGGTGAAAATTTGATGGGTTTGGATTTGTTGAAGAAATTGCATGCTACCATTTATTGCTCCCCGGCAGGTGTCTATATGACAATGGGCCCAGATGTAGTACGTGCTAAACAGTGTTTGTCCAAAGATGTGCCTCTTCCTGTTGAATTTGCAGATGTTCCATCCACTTTGTGGGCAACAGGTGATACTGATGTGGGGTTGCTGCAGATACCACCAGTTTTGATACAGGTTAAGGAGGGTGTTATTTTGCCTCATAGCCCTCAGTATAAAATACCACAGGCAGGGGAACGAGCCTTATTGCAAATTATTCAGGATTTGATTAAGAGGGGAGTGGTTGAGGAGACAACAGCCAATATTTGTAATAGTCTTATTCTCCCCATTCTTAAACGGATGCCTTCAGGTTCTGCTGATGATCAAGGACATGTCTATCATTTTGTGATTGATTTGCACGTGGTTAATAAAATAGTGGTTCCCCAGTTTCCAGTGGTCCCTGATATTACTACTCTTTTGACGATGATTCCTTCTACTGCTAAATTTTTCTCTGTCTGTCTGCTTTCTTTAGTATTCCTATTCATCCAGATAGCAGGTACTTGTTCGTGTTTACACTAGCTGGCAGGAGCTTTAGATTCTGTCGAGCTCCACAAGGCTATATTAAAAGTCCAAGTATTTATAGTCAAGCTTTAAAGAGCCAGTTGGATTCCCTTTTGCTTCCCTCAGGTAATGTATTGGTGCAGTATGTTGATGACTTACTCATCGCTTCTGACACAGAACAAGGTGTCAAAGACAGTACAGTTAAATTGTTGTTGCATTTGGGCAGACACGGACATAAGGTGTCTCTTTCTAAATTTCAATATTGTCGACAGGAGGTCACTTATTTAGGTCATCTACTGTCGAAGGAGGGTAGGAGATTGACCCCGGAGCACATCAGTACCATTGTTAAAATGCCCATCCCACAGACTCAGAGAGATGTGCGCGCTTTCATAGGTATCACTTCTTACTGTTGCCAGTGGATACCTAACTATTCCTTACTAATCAAACCCTTACTTGCACTAACTACTAAAGATGTGCATGAGCACCTGCCTTGGACGCCCAACTGTCAGCAGTCTTTTGAGCAATTAAAAACTGCGCTTTGCTCGGCTCAAGTACTCGGCACCCCTGACTATAACAAGTCATTTGTGTTGTATGTCCATGAGATGGCTGGTTGCGCGCTTTCTGTTTTAACACAAACATTTGGAGATAAGCAATGACCGTGTGCTTATTTGTCTGCTGTTCTTGACCCTGTCACACGAGCCCTCCCGAGTTGTCTAAGAGCGGTCGTGGCTGTGGCCGTCTCAATAAGACAGTCGCCTGGACTCGTACTTGATACTGTCCTCACAGTCATGGTACCCCATGCTGTGGATACACTTTTGAACAAGACAAAGACACAGCACCTCACCAGTGCACGTCTGACTGGCTATGAATTAACATTGTTTGCTAAACATATCACAATCAAAAGATGTGCCACTCTGAATCCAGCCACGTTACTGCCCCTCCCTTATGAGAGTGATGAGATTGATAAACATGATTGTAGACTTGACTGATGTTCCCTTATTTGACCCCCAAGGGGAACTATATGTCGATGGCTCTTGTTTTAAATTACCAGATGGCACTACAACTGCTGCGAATGCTATTACTACGCTGCGTACAGTAGTTGAGACATCACGAGTTCCTTACCAATCGGCCCAAGCTGCTGAGCTTGTTGCCTTAATGCGAGCTTGCGAATTGAGTGAGGGATTGGTTGTCAATATTTATACTGACAGCCAATACGCCTTCGGAGTCACACATAACTTTGGGCGACTCTGGGCAGACAGAGGGTTTCTTACTTCGCATGGCACCAAGATTCAGCATGGGCACCTCATATTGATGCTTTTGTCTGCTTTGACACTCCCTAAGAAATTGCTATAGTAAAGTGTAGTGCCCATCGGAAAATTACTGTTGATGTAGGAAGGGGAAATGCTTTTGCAGTTCAGACAGCTAAGGAAACAGCCCAGACTAAAATGAAAAGAATGTTTGTAGCAGGTCCCGCTAAGTGGGTGCCTGAAGTTACTATGTTTGAGGATACACTCGAGAATGTGAAGGAGATACAAAGTGAGGTCACAATAGAGGAACTAGCAATGTGGCAAGAAAGCACAGCACAATTGAATGATGAGGGATGTTGGATTGACAAGTCAGGGAAGCAGAGATGGATGTTGCCAGATGCATATGTTCTCCCTGTAGTCACGATGGCCCATGGTCCAGCCCATATTAGTGCTAAGGGTATTTGTAAGTTGTTAGACCCTGTATGGCAGAATGATAAGTTTTCTAAGACAGCAGCCTATTTAGTGAAATATTGTATGGTGTGAATGATGCACAATCCTGGAAAAGGTACCCCTACCCCACCCAGTAATTTTGCACTGCCCACTTTTCCTTTTGAGGTCCTTCAGATGGATTACATAGAACTAGATAGGTGCAATAATTTGAAGTATGTTTTGGTGGTTGTCTGTGCATTTAGTAAATGGGTTGAGGCTTATCCCACTAAAGAGAGCCGTTACGACTGCAAAAGTACTCCTGAAGTGGTTCTTTCCTCGTTTCGGCTTGCCCCATTTGATTTGGAGTGATAACGGAAGTCATTTTAATGCCAAGGTCATTCAGTTAATTTGTGATGGTTTGCACATAAAGCAGAAGTTTCATGCCGCTAATCACCCACAGTCAGCAGGTTTGGTTGAGAAGTACAATGGTACTCTCAAACTGAAATTGGCAAAGATTCAGGAGGCAACAGGATTACAGTGGCCAGATGTATTACTATTAGCTCTTTTGTCGACAAGAACAACAGCACATTCTAGGACAGGATTGTCACCGCACGAGGTCGTGTTTGGACACCCGGCAAATGTCTGGGGTGTCCCGTGACCCCGGCGGTTCTCGGATATTGAATATCCATTGTTGATTGACTATCTTGCTCAGTTAACTGAAAGTTTGCATTCTATTCACCAACAGGTCCGGGATACCCTGTCAGCTACACCTGAGGGGCCCAGACATTGCATTCAGGCCGGCGACTTTGTCCTCGTGAAAACTTTTCAGCGGAAGAAGAGTTTGGAGCCGCGCTGGAAGGGTCCACTCTAAGTCTTGCTGGCAACACACACAGCCATCAAAGTTTCTGGTTGTAAAAACTGGATTCAAGCTTCGCACTGTAGGAGGGTGCACCTGCCGTTACCCTATGACCAGTGGGTCAAGGAGGGAGTAGCTGACCAGGAGTATGAACAGATACCTCGTTTTGTTCCATTTAGTGACGCTGTCCTTACATGGACGCAAAGTGACAAGGAGAACGACGACATCCTGAACGATGCTGTTCCATCGGAAATACGTGCTATCCAGGAGCCCCTTTTCACTGATCCCTCTCAGTGCCTGGGGTCACTAGGTACAATTTGCGCCCTCGGCTAACGAACGGTGCACAAAAGAGAGAAGTCAGATTAGTTAGGGATGGACTGTGTAAGTTAGGTTGTACTTTGCTATAGTACCAACGGAGTTAGCTTAGGGTAATGTGAGAACTTGTGCACTGTTTGAACATTGGACAGGATATATCGTAATTATCCCATTGGGGGTACATTATCCTGGTCGACGTGGGAACACAAGCTTAGGACAGAGCAAGCTCCACCGCCGGTGCTCAAGAGCGCCAACATTTTGATGAACAATAGGAGCCTGTACCAGTGAGGCTCTGACGGACACTGGGAACTTGTTTCATCTCCTTGCTGGCATTTTGGCCCCTACCCCCCTTGCTTTATCATTTACTATGCATCCCTTTGGTAGGATGGTTGCTGACGAAGAGCAGCCAGTGATTCTCCCGGTTCATATACGTATATTTTGGTCTACAAAGAAGAAGATATTGTGTATTGCTCTTGTCGTATTACTGCTATTGATTTTGGGTGGGGTGTCCTGGGTTTTGGAACAAAATCAAAATGCACCATCATGTATTAACAATAAGGTTGTTTCCTAAGTTCGCATGAAAAGGACAACCCCGAGTAATGTGTTTCTAGACACACATAAAAGGTTTTTTGGGGAAAGTACTGCTTGCTACCCTACCGAGTTTGTCATTAGCTTATGAACTGCATATCCATTGTCACTACTTAATTACACTTATATTCAGCCCCCTGATTTCGTAGAAGTACAAGGAGTATTTGGGTTTGGTTATCCAGGCCCATGTCTATATCATCGAAAACCACAAGGTATAGGTTACCCAGGATGTAACAACAATACTTATTGTGATAATTTCTATATGGAGAAACAGAATATAACACTGACGGGTTTGCATTACAAAGAATTGACAGTTCCCCGAGAGGCTGGGTATTACCCTGCATGTTGCCCAATTATTAATTTTACTGACCTTGTCTTGTATGTTAACTGCTCAGGAATGATTCTGCGTAAGGGCACGTATTCTATGGTAGATCCAAAGGACCCTCGTACTGTTTGATGGAATTCCAGGTATGCTGCTGTAGATTATGACAGGCCCATTTATGCACACCCATGGTTTTTCTTTTTATCTAATGGTACTTATTCCAATATGCATAATGGTACAAATGATGTGGCCCTTGGGATGGTGTTGCCTCTGGGTGTGCCTTGCAAAACTGCGAAGCCTAAAGTCAGATGGGTTAAAAGAACACTGACAAAGGAATTTTGCGGAGGGGTGACAGACCTTGAAGTCAATAATTATAGTAATGGTATCACTTTTGGGTATATTCTCTCGTCCATTATTACTTTCGGTGGTACTGCAATGGCCAGGGGTGAGAAAGCTAGAGAATATTTCGGATGTAATCTGCAGATACTGTCTAACTCCACAGTAGCGGCTCTGCGTGACATCACCACCCAATTGGAAAGTATGCGGATATATTCCGAGCAAACTAGATATGCTGCTGATTTCATCCTAGCTAAGAGTGGTGGTGTGTGCGCGGTAGTAGGAGACCAGTGTGTAGTTGGGATCACTAATATGGAAAAGAACATTACCCAACACATTTTAGACATCTTAGAAAATGTGAAAGGAATGGAGAGTGGGAATTGGAGTTGGTCATTGTTTGGTGGATGGGGTTGGATCCTTGAAAAGGTGATCTATTTCATTGTGATCTTGGTTTCTTGCTGTTTTAGTCCAGTGTCTTCCCTTATGCTGCTCTTATTGCACCACCCTCCTTACTCTAAAGAGAATATCGATTCATGATACTAATGCAACTATCATGATCCAAAAAGAAGTCAAGGACCTCATGCAAATCGATGAGAGTATTTTCGAGACTTCTTCCCTCCTTACTGTTTCCCTTCCTGACGCTGAGAATATGGAGTGCTCCTAAGAATGTACTCATGATTTGTTGAATTATATGTCTTTTCGATTATTACACAAAATTACTTAGCTCATGCTAAAAGGAGGGTCTATTGGAATAAAAATTATGTTTTCGCATGGTTTTATGTAAGTTAGCATTCGCGGCGCCATTTTGTGTATAGGCGCCATTTTGTATTGTGATCGAAACTAATTCTTTGCTATTTCCGAGAAACGGCCTTCTCTAGGTTATGTTTCTTCAGAGCTGGGTTCTGCCACACTAATGAATGCACTGTTCTTATTAGCGCATACCTTTCTTCTTAGATGTAGTCCCACTTGTCTAGTGGTGGGCGCAGGCAGAGTGACCTTGAGTGATAGATAATGTGTGCCAGGCCTCAGAATCGAAACTTACTCCTTTGTGATTTACTGTTCAGCTGCATCTCTCTGGAAAATTCCATTGTGGGCGTGCCTTCATTGGTTCTGAAATGTACATAAGGTATCGTTATGCTTGCTGATGTCAGTCCCTCTGCGGCACTCCTAAGCGAATGGGCAGATTGGGCTCCGCTCGAGTGTACTCTGAATAAACATATATTGGTTTGTATTCTCTACTGTCTGACCGACTCTTCATTTGGTACGGAAGGCTGAGAGGTGGTCGTGAGTGACCCGAGTGACCCTAATCGGGTCACTTCCTTCAACTCCATTTTATGATACTCCGATGTACGCCAATACAATGTGCACCCTTCCATTCTACACTATTCCACTGTACGAAACTCCACTTTACACACTACGCTTTTCCACTATATGCCGCTTCCTCTGTATTCAACTTCAGTGTACAGCACTGCATGGTACGCTATTCCTTTGTATGCCACTACACTTTAAGTCACTCCACTTTATGATACTCCAATATTCGACAATCCACTATACACTATTACACCTACAGGGATCTGTGTATAAAATATAATGCACACACCTTAAAAAATGAAAATGAATACAATATAAACTAATCTCGGGAAATGCTTAGTTCTGGTAGGAAAGCTCATTTCACTAAGGCGATCTGTTCAGATGTCTGTGTGCGTAACTGGAGTTACACTAATTTCAATCTTGGTTAGTGCACTAGAGATTAGTGACGTATGTATGTGTATGTTGTGGGGTCCCAGCCTATGACTGTGAAAATGTATTGCACAACGTATAAAACAGACTGCCACAAAATGTGCATAAAGATTCAGGGGCTTATTTATGAGAGCCCTGCATCGCATTTGCACCACATAAAGTGGTACATTGGTGACACAGGGCTCCCAATACTATTTATGAAGCCATGTAAAGCCACCCTGCATGGCTTTGAGTGGCCTGATAAATCATGAGTAAGGCAACGCAGCGCAGATCACTGCATCACCTTACAAAGTGTTGTAAATCTGGGATAGCTCCAAATCCTTATGCCTCCCAAGGTGGGGCGTAAGGCGGAGAAATACGTTCATTTCTCCTCGTATTTTCCTCTTTCCATGTCTGCTGCATTCTGCAGCACTCATAGAAAGAGGAAAGCGCCTCTTAGGATTATGTTTGTGCAGGAAGGTCTTCCTTCCTGCACAAAAACAATCCTGGATGCAATGGAGGCACCCTTGTACCATGCCCTTACACCATGGTTCAAGGGTGCCTACATTGGCACTAGGCTGCCGAAACAGCGCCAGTGCAGGGAGAGGAGAAAGGACAGGAATATACCATATTGCATGAATATGGTGCATTCCTGCCCTTTCACTTTGGCATAGGGCAGTGCAGCAAGGTGCCTTGCTGCGTTGCCCTACACCAAAATCCCGTAAATGAGGCCCTCCGTGTTCAAGGGCCTGATTAAGGATGTGGTGGATGAGTTACTCCATCACAAATGTGACAGATATCCTGTCTGCCTTAATACAAGTGCCATAGTGTATAATGCACTTGTAAAAAAGTGGATGTGATATCTGTCATGGTTGTGATGGAGTAACCCTTCGGCCAAACTCTAAACCAGGCCCTATGTCCTTACATTGCCATTTAGCGTACTGGTTTTTGGAACCACACTGCTGAGAGAGCCTTTAGACTTTGTTAAGGTAGATTATAGTCAGCTCTCATAATGTTCATTTATCAATGCCACATTTGGGTTTGGGTTTGGTTTTGCGACACATGCCGGTTAGGTCACAGTGGGGACTGATTTTCAAAATGAATAGTTATTATAAATTGGACATGGTAACGGAGGTGCATAGACGCCCAGTGAACCTCCGCTCACTAGATGCATTTTGAATAACAACGAAAATTATATTTCAAATAATTCCTGAAACCTATGTTTGCATTATTTCAGAGTTGCAACTTTAGGGTGAAGTTTGGCCGATATTGGTCTGCGTTGGGCTGAATCTGGACTTGAACTTGGAAAGCTTTGGGCTTGGGATCGGTCTGAAAATTTGGCTACCCTACATAAAATGGAAAAGCCTTGTTAATGTAAGGACTGGGTCAAGGAAGATGTGCGAGCAGATGATGGGGAATTACCCAGAGAAATTGTTGTGAAAATGCTGATTCCCACCATAATTCCCCATTTCTGAGGGACTTCCTAGGGTACGACTTGTGATATCTTGGTTTTGTCACACCTCCACATAGCCAATCCCAATGAACTAGGTAATTGCACTGTGGGAATACTGAACCAGTATTCTTGAGTACCTTCGAATGCAAGTCAGAGTCAGTCTCTTGTTCATTGATCTACTGTTTTTACAGTAATTCTCATACATATTTCATGTATATACTGTTCATCTCATTCACGTAAAGAGGTACCTCTTGTTCTCAAGCTCAAGAGCAACTTGCGCTGGGCAAATAGAAATCCATTTGCGAGAGATGCCATGGAAATGCATATGACGGCTCAAGCTGAATCAAATGAAATGCATAGAATTGTGGACATGTGACTCATGGTAAGTTGTAAATCCTTGCATTTTGCAATGTGTCGTAATCATATACTTCACTTCAATACTCGAAAGAATTTACAGACTAAAATATTCCAGAATTAAACTAATTAGCACTTTAGGTAATAAAGATGGTTTTTTAAATGCAGCCGATGAAAATTTATGCAGAGCAAAGTAACACCACATATATTTTCATCATCCCTGGATTTTGCCAGCAGCACTGCGCATTAGAGGATAAGAGAAAAGGTAAGATGAAAAGGAAATTAACTGAATTTGCATATTTAACTCGTTCATTGTAAACGTGTTACAGGTTTTGTACCAGAAGCTTTCAATCAATCAACCACGGGTTTGTATAGCGCGACTACTCACCCGTAAGGGTCTCAAGGCGCTGGGTTGTGTGAGTCTGAAATCGTTATGTCTTCACCTGAGGGCCCAAGTCCAGGCTGTGCCCTTGCATGCCGCCCACTGATACTCCCAAAACAATATACCAGGGATGCATGGGCAAGCCTTGGTTTTTCCGTAGTGTCTTTTTGTCCCTTTACCTCACGCTCCATGACACCATAGTCAGTGAAAACCCACAACCCTGCCCTTTTCCCTCCATAAGGGTTTATTGGCCTGTACCTGTACATTGGATGTTGTACTGAGCAGATGTCACCTGTGCATCGTCCCATATGACACACTGGCACATGATGTTTCACCTCTACCTTTCTCGCCGCTCCATTCTGTATGAATAATTACCCCCAGGTCCCTTATGTCCTCGTCCCATTCATTAACAAAGTGGAGATAACCATCTACCGACAGAAAAAAAGACCAGAGGAATGCTGGGACCCTAACCCCGCCCCTCCCACTGGGAGTACATAATCAGCACTAACACAGCATTCCGCCTGTTCTTTTTTTCTGTCTGTCGACAGAATGGACGTGGTTGCTGGTGCTGCTCCTGCTGGGCTGGGGTGGCGTTTCTTCTCTCCTCCTGGCTGTGCGGGCGGGGTGGTTTGCTGATCTGCCTCCTGGCCTGCCGGGCTTGCTGGGAGGCGGGGATGTTCGTGGCTGGCTCTGCCATGCCGCCGGCCCTTTGCGGCTGGTGCGTGGCCTCCCGGTTGCTTCCGGGTCGTGAGCACGTCTTCCAGTGGCCTGGCCGGGTGGAAGACGCACTGCGCGTGATGTGTTCCTGGCCTTCCCGGCTCTGGCGTGACCTTGGTGGATGCCTTGGGCTGGCTGTTGGAGTGGGGGCCTTGTTCCTGGTGGTGTCCCGGCCCCCGCTCCGGGTGAGTTCCGCATAGAGGTGTTTTCTTCCACTTTCTGCGGGTGTTTGGCTGTTTGCGGGGTGTACTGTCTCTGTGCAGTGCTGGGAGGAGCCTTGGTGTTCTGTGCTCTTGCTCTGCTGTGGTCCCTTGATGCTTCTTTTTCCATCGACGATGGCTCTGACGATGGCTCTCTGCTTCGCAGTAGTTTGCATGATTTCTGGTCTGGAGCCCTTCCGCACGGGACCTCGGACTTTCGGCTCCAAAGTTTATACAGCTCTCTGCACGCGGATCCTGCCAGGGTGTGACACTGTTCCCGCTGGGCATTCCTTGGCATGGCCAGTCTGAACATTAGGGGTCCAGGCTGCTCCTTTGTTTGACAATGTTTCCTGCGCAGTGTTGTTGCCATGCTCCTCGCACTTTCCCTGGCAGCTGGTCCTGCGGAATGTGCGGTTCCATTGCACGGTCGCTGTCGCTGCGTGCTTCCCCTGCAGCGCTGGCCTCTGTGTGCTCCTGGTTTGGGCCCTGTGCAGCCTGGGGATGCCGGGGTTTGGGCCCAAGGCCCCCTGCATGCGCGGAGCTCTTCTCTTCCTTCCTCACGTTGGTTCTGGCTTCGTGTGGCCTGGGGATGCCGGTGTTTGTCCCGGGGCCTCCTGCGTATGTGGCTTGTCCTCTGCCTTTGGGCTCCTTCGTGTGGGCTGGCTGGCTGGCGCGGTGTCCGGCTGCTTGTCTCTTCCATGCTGGGTGCTGCTGTCTTTTGTTCTCTGGCACTTTTGTTGCACTGTTCCTGGCTTCTGTGGGTTCCTTGGCGTGGTCCTTGGGTTCCCCTGCTGCTGCTGTGCTCCGCTTGCTTCTTGGCGAGTCTTCCGGCCTTGGCTTTGCGGGCTCTCCTCTGTTTCCTGTGCTTGCATTTTTGGCTGTGGCTTGCTTCGGTGGGTGCTGGCCATGGCTTTCTCCTTGGGTCTGGCTTCGCCTGTCTCCTGGTTCCGCCGGCAGTGCTGCTCGGTCTGTGGATGCTCCTGCTGTGGCCCCCTTTCTGCTGGTTGCGTCTGCCTGGTGACTGTGTCCTCCTGTTTTGTGGCTGGTGCTGGTGTTCGGCCCCTGATCCCTTCGGGTCACGTTCTCGCTATGTGAGATTCCTTTCGGTGGTTGTGTCTCTGGTGCTGGTTGTGGCACTGTCTTGCCAGGTCTTCTGTGGGGTTTTTGTGGCTGGTGTGCGTTGGGCTCCTGCTCTTCTCTGTTCTTGGTGTGCGGTGCGACTGGGGGTCTACCTCTGGTTGTCCGTTGGGGGCCTTGGTGCCCCGGCCCCCCTCGCGGCCTGGCTGTTGGCTGTGGGTTGGTCTTTCTGCCCCCGGTGTGCCTGTCGCCCGGGTTGGTTGTTCCTCCTGCCCTGGCGAGGTGGCTGGTGGTGCGCCTTGGGATGGGGGGGCGTTCCTTTCTCCCGTCCCCCCCTGGGGTGCATTACGTGTGGCGGTTCGCTTGTTTTGCTTCCTTTTTCCGGTGGTCCCTGGGGGTCCGGGATTTGTGCCGCTGCTGTTTGGGCCGGGCTGTCTTCCGCTGGTGCTGTGTCCTGGTCGTTGGTGCCTGGTTTCCTCTCTTCTCTGCGGTTCTCCCTGTTGGGGGTGCACCTGGGATCCTGGTGCGGTTGCTTGGCCTTGTGCCTGTTTTCCGCCTCCAGCCCTTTCCTCCCTGGGTGCTCCTGGTCTCGTCTGGTCTCAGCCGTTTGGCGGGGTTGGGCCTGGCTGGTGCCTGGGTGGAGGGTCGCTTGGGCTTTCCTGCTCCTGTTGGCTTTTCAAAAGACACACAATTGATGGACGGAATGCAGAACAAATCGAAACATTCACCCCCAGTCAAGAGATCTGGGTTAAATCCATCATTCTTTTGCTCACCATGCCACTCCAGTTTAGACCTGGCCATATGCAAATCAGTCTTGACCCTGTGCCTCATGGGAACAGTCCAGCCCGAACTGCCAAGCCAGGTCCTCCCTGGACCGGAAACAAGCCTCCTAGGACCGGTTTCGGAGTGTTGGACCTGTTGGCTTTTCGGCGCCTGTTGGTCGCCTTCTTCGGCCCTGCGTCCTTGCCTGTGCGCTCTCTGGGTGTCCTGGCATGGCGCGCCAGTGGTTTCGGGCGTGCTCTCCTGGGCCTGCTCTTGCCCACTGTTCTCTTCCCGGGCTTGGTTCGCCTCTGGTTGGGTGCCCGCGTTTTCCTGCCTGGTTTTGCTGGGTTTTCTTTGGCTGGTGTTTGGCTCCGGGTTTTCACCCGTTGCCCCGGCGCTCCTCCTTCGTTGGCTCTTCTTGTGGCTGGCGGCCTTTCCGCCCTGTTTGCTCCTGGGCTGCGTCTGGCCTTGTTCGGGCCTGTGTGGGGCCCTGGTGTTCTGTGCTTCTGGGTTGGCGTGTCCGGTGTTGCCTCAGGTCGCTCCTGATCTGCCAGCTTGCAGCTGGTTCAGCTTGGCCTCCGGCTGTGCCTACTTGGTTTAGCTGGCTGTGCTGTGGCTTCTGTGCCGGCTCTGGGGTGTGTTTGGCCTGTCATCCCCGGTCCCTTTCCTGGTGTTGGTGTCCTGGCTTGTGTGCTCCCTGCCTGTTGGATGGCTGGTCCATCTCCTGTGGGTCCTGGTCCTTGCAGGTTCGGGGTGGTCCTGCCTTTTTTGCCTCGTAGTTCGGTCTGGGCCTGTCTTTGCGTGCCCGCCCACACCGGTCTTCCCTGCATGCTCCCCCGGGTCCTGCTCCCGCTGTGTGTCTGTCAATCGGTGTGCCCTCCCTCCCCTGTCGGGGTGTGGTCCTGTGGTGTTTGTCTTGCCACTGTGGGGGTCTGCCCTCCTTGCTGCTGGTTGTCCAGGGTCTGGTGCTGCTTGTGCCTCTGGCTTCTCTGCTTCCTCCGGTTTCTGCTTTGGCTGTTGCCTCTGTTTGTTTTCGTCCAGCCTGCTGTGTGGTCCGGCCGTTATGTGCTGGGAGTCTCTGTCGGCCTCCCTGCCCTTTGCTTCGGCCTGTGCACTGCGTGGGCTTCTCCCGGGTGCTGGTTGGGCTGCCGGGTCCTCCTGCCTGGGCGGGTTGCTTGGCTTCGGCCCTGGCCTCCTGGTTCCTTTTTGCGTTTGTTGCGCTGGTTGTGGCTGTTTTCTTGGCCTGAGGCCATTCGTCCCTGGCGGCTCCTGCTCTTGTTTCCTCTCCAGGGTTGGGTGGGGTCGGGCCTGGTTGGTTCCTGGTCGGGGGTACTGTGCACCCTAGGTTTTTTTCCCCTGCTCCTGCCCGCCCTTGGTGTGTGCTGGGCCCTGGAGTTTGTGTGCCTGTGCGGTCTGTTTGGCTTCCGCCCCGGGCCTCTGTTGCCTCTCTGGCTTGGCTGGTTTGGGGGGTTTGTTTTCCATCCCTTTGGGGTTGGGGGTTTCGGGGTTGTGGCCGTTGGCCCTGTCCCGCCCCTTCCATGCCTGTGTGGTTTCGGGATGTTGGTCCCCGGTCTTTGCTGGCCTCTTTGTTGTTTGGTCGGCTGTCTGCCGGGTCTTTCTGGGGGCGTCTCTGGTTGGCTTGTTCTTCCGCCATTGCGGTGTGTCCTTGTCTTGTGGCCTTGGGGGGTTGGCCTCCCCTCCCCTGCGGCTCTGGGATTTCGTGTCGGGCCCTGGTTCGGTTTGTGGCCTTGTTCCTTTTGGGGCATTTGGCCTTCTGGGATTCTGGTCTATGGCTCTTTCCCTGTCCTTTTCTGTTTGTTTGGGGTCTGGCTGTCTGGTCCTCCTGGTTGGTGTTTCGTTCTTTCAGAGGCTGGTTTCTGTTGGGTTCGCGGGCCTGCTCCCTGCTGGCTCTGTGGGCCTTGTGGGGCGACGTTCCTAGGGTTGTGTTCCTATTTCCCCAACTTTCTTGTGTGTTCCTTAGCCTTTGATGTCTATTGGCCTGCTCCAGGGCTCTCGCTGTGGCTCCGCTTCCCGGGCTGGGTGCTTGGTGGTTGTCATCTGGCGGCTCTGGTTTGGTGCTGGCCGTTCTTTCCTGGGGCCTGAGTCTCCTCTGCGGGGTTTCGGGGGCTTTGTCCTCTGGGCTCTCTGGGGGCTGGATCATTCTGGCTTTGCCTGCGCCCTGTTGGCTGGCCTAGGCCCCTTTCCTTTTTGCTTTCTCCTGTGTGCTTGGGGCTCGCTCTGTGTCTGTGCTGCTGCCGGGTCCTGTGTGCCTCCCTGGTGGTGCTGGGCTTGTCGGCATTTGTCCGGTGGGTTCCCTTGGACGTGTCCTGTTGGGGCTTCATCTTCTCTGGTCCACTGCGAATCTGGGGTGTTGGTTGCTTTGGCGCCTGTTTCCCTTCTGGAGCTTTGCCTTTGGGGTCTCTTTGGGGTGCCTCCTTTTCGGCTTCCTTTTTTGGCCTGGTCGCCTTTTATGCGTGCTTTCCCCCGTTTGGCGGGTTGGGGGTTTCCTTTGATTGGCATGGGTGCTCTGTTTCCGGTTTCTCTGGTTGGCTGCCTCCTTGTTGTGACTTTAGCGCTCTGTTTTCCTTGGCCGGTTTTTCGGTCCTTGGTTGTGTCCCTGCTGGCCTGTTCTGCCTTTGCTGGCTGGTTGTTTCCTGCGGTTCCCCCCTTTTGCTTTCCTTGGGTTGCTGCCTTTGGTGTGGTTTCCTGGGTGTGCTTGTGGGTTAGGAAGGCCGGGTTTTCTGCTTTGGTATTCTCCACTTTGTTAATGAATGGGACGAGGACATAAGGGACCTGGGGGTAATGCTCAATTACTTACCGGTAATCTTCATTACTCCGGGTCCCGTTCTCCTCGTCCCATTCGTACGCCCGCCCTCCCTCCAGGACGGCCGGCCTTCCTGGGGGGCTTGGTGGTTCAGGCGGAATGCTGGGTAAGTGCTGATTATGTACTCCCAGTGGGAGGGGCGGGGTTAGGGGCCCAGCATTCCTCTGGCCTTTTTTCTGTCGGGAGATGGTTATCTCCACTTTGTTAATGAATGGGACGAGGACATAAGGGACCCGGAGTAATGAAGATTACCGGTAAGTAATAGAGCATTCTAGATCAATTCTGGCTAAGACGATGCAACAGATCATGTTGATTCGATGTATGCTTTTAAAGCCCGAAGCCGGTGAACTGTTTTTTCCATGTTTAATACCAACAATGGAATATTTTTTCATTTTAATGCACACAAGCCTACGGTTCCTTTTAAAATGTCAATGGATAATTGTTTTCTTCAATATATTTAGCTGTTTATAACCTATTCACAAAGTACATATTACCACAAGCACAAGACTGCGTACTGTTTGACGTCATTCAGTCTTAATAGTATTCTTTTAAGCTAGCATTTGATTACGTAATATTATTTATTAACTATCATCTGAGAAATTGAAGTTGTATCTAATATTTTCAAATGAATATGATAGGTTCAAAACAATAACACTATTAAATCTTTTAAAAGTTGTGAATCAACTTTCACATTCTTATCCTCAGCCAAGTAGTACTCTGGTGGCATTACTTCAGTGCATCCTACTGCACAGCCTGCCTTATAGCTTTGCTTGGATGTGAAAGTCTGTACTTAAGATAAGGTGCACAAGAGGCGCGTTGCTAGGTAAATATGGAAGTAAGCCCATACATTCATGCTCCGTTTTATTTCAGCTGGGCATCACACCAGGAGTAACAGTTCCCTGGATGCATGTTATGTATGTGAGAGGTGCCAGATAGCACACTGCATTCCTTCCCAACCAGAATGTTAAGATAACAATCAAAACAATGTCCTGTCAGCAACAGTTCAGTGCATTTACCACAGATAGAACCCAATTTACATATGTAAACTTAGACCTGAAGTCTAGAAGTTCAGACCTGAAGTGCAAGTTTAGACCTGAAGTCTAAACTTAGACTTCAGGTCTAAACTTGGACATCAGTTTTAAACTTACACATCAGGTCAAAAGTTAGACTTCAGGTCTAAACTTACTCTTCAGGTCTAAGTTTACCTTTGTGAATCGGGCCCTTTGACTTCAGGTTTAAACTTAGGGCCTTATTATGGCTTTAGCGGTGCAGGAGCAGGCCTCCATGCCAGCGCCCTGCTCCTGGACCGCCAAAGTCAAAATTAGACGGCCCACCGGATTCCAACTGGAATCCAGGTCGGGCAGTCCTGTGGTGGCTGGCCCACGGTGGTGCCTGTTCAAAGGCTCATAGGAGAGCCTTAGCAGGCACTGCAATGGGAACGCCATTGCAGGTTCCTGCAGGCCACCCCTGGCGCAGAGGCAATAGGAGGCCCTGTAGGGCCCCTTTGTTTCCTTTCCACCACACTTTTCATGGCAGGCTCACCGCCATGAAAATTGTGGTGGAGAGGAAAGTTGTGATATGCTTGGTGGGCCACAGTGGCCTTGTCAATCATATTGTGGCCTCAAGACTGCCACAACACCTCCAGGGATCCCTGATGGTTGAGGTGGTGCCAATGTGGTCTGACCGCCCAAGTTGTAATGGGGCAGTTGGACCGCCAGTGCATGGCTATGAGTCATAATAAGGCCCTTAGACTTTTGGTCTAAACTTAGACTTCAGGTCTAAACTTAAGGCACAAAGGTAAACCTAGACCTAAAATCTAAGTTTAGACATTAAGTCTAAGTTTAGACTTGAAGTCTAACTTTAGACCTGAAGTTTAACTTTCGACTTCAGGTCTAAAATTAGACTTCAGGTCTAAAGTTGAAAGTTGAAGATGGCCATTGAGATACGCAGGTCCGACGTTGTAGAGGGCTTTGTAGGTGTGGAAAAGCAGCTTGAATTGACATTGTTTCTGGATTGGTGACCAATGTAGTTCTATGAGGCGGGGCATGATGTCAGCCTTTTGGGGGGCATCTAGGATGAGTGGTGACCTGGGGTCTTTGGGTTAGCTGGTTGGAGATGCTGGTGTACAGTGCGTTGCCGCGGTCCAGTCTGCTGGTTATAAGGTCCTGGATGACAGTGCGTCTCATGTACATGGGGAGCCATTTGAAGATCTTGCAGAGAATTCGGAGTATGAGGAAGCAGAAAGAAGTCATGGTATTCACCTGTTTAGACATAGTGAGTTTGTCATTCAGGATGATCCCGAGGTTTCTGGTGTCAGGGCCAACATTAGCGCTGGTGGCACCCAGTGCGACAATGTTTGTTGGAGCCCCCCAATTACCACCTCTGCCACGGATTCCCTCACTACCACCCTTTAACAGTGCCCCTCAAGTCTCCATAACCACTCTCTCTCAGATGCATTTATTTAGTTATATAGCGCCAAATATACCAGTGTAGGGTGTCAGAGCACTTTACATAACACACACATTACACAGAGAAAATCAATCATACGTGTGTAAATCAGTCTATAGGATATGTTACATAAGACAGAGGAATACAAGGTGTAGGAGTCACATGTCATCCATACTGGTAGGCAGTATAGTTTAAGAGTGTTTGGTCTGGAGAAACACAAACTCAGAATTGAAAAAGTAACACCACGGCTGGAGGTTCTACCCTTTTTGCCACATTAGGATAATGAAAGACAGGAAAAAATCATAACGCTCTAATCTATACCTTGCAGTTTGCATGCAGCTCTTTGATGACAGTTAATAGCTCATTGTTCTATGTTAGGATTTTAACTTATAAATTGCAAGTAACAAAAGTACCTCTCCGACAAAGCAGTAACCCACTGACTTATTTATATTATATGCTCTTTGTGATCTGCGTGGTACACATTGTTTGCAGCAGGCATATTAACCCTCTGCGCTACCTTATGATGAGTCAAACCTTCCACTAGACAAAAACTCCTATCTCTCTCCAGCAAGAACATTAATCACTGGAGTTATCTTGACATTTTTATTGTTGCCTGAAAATTGCTGTCGGCAAGCAACGTGGCAGCAAGTGCTATTAAAACAATAATATAATATACTTGCAAATAGGGCACCCCCACCTGAAGGCAGCACCCGGTGCAGTGGCACCTGTTGCACTGCCCTAGAGCCGGCCCTGTCTGGCATGGTCTGTGGGCATCAGTCCCAGTTCCGCTGGCCAACAGGAGGAGTCCCACGGAGAGCTTTTGTTTCCAAAGATCAGGATTTCAATTCTGTACGTGTTGATTCTAGACAGTTCTTCCTCATCCAGCTGGCCATGTTGGTCATGCATGTTTTGAAGTAGTGAAGGAAGTGGCCCGTTTAGGGTCACCCGGGTCACTCACAACCACCTCTCAGCCTTCCATACCAAATGAAGAGTCAGTCAGACAGTAGAGAATACAAACCAAATATACGTTTATTCAGATACATTCGAGTGGAGCCCTGTCAGCCCAGTCGCTTAGGGGTGTTGCAGAGAGGACTGACTTCAACAAGCATACCGATACATTATGTACATTTCAGAACCAAGAAAGACCCGCCCATAACGGAATTTTCCAAGTATGTGCAGCTAAAACAAAGAAGTACAGTAGGATGAGTTTCGACTCTGAGGCCGGGCACACATTATCTCTATGCCAAGGTCGTTCTGTCCGTTCCTACCGCTAGACTAGTGGGAGAAGGCCTCTATCTAGTGGGAAAGGTATGTGCTAATAAGAACAGTGTATTCATTAGCAGAGCAAGACCTAACCTTGGAGAAATGAAACTTTCCACAGCCTGCTTCTTGAGGAGGGAATACGCAATTAATGGCAAGAATCAAAATGGCGGCTAAACATAAGATGGTGCCGCGAATGCTAACTTACATAGAACAATGCACGAACAAAATAGTAAAAACATATTCATTTCATCAGACCCTCCTTTAAGCATTCGCTAACTAATCTTATATGGTGGGCGGAAAAGACATAACATTCTAATAAGCAAAAGGACAGCAGTACTCAGAACAATCCATATACTCAGTATCAGGAATAGAAGCTGTAAGGGATGATGTAGAATCAGAGATGCTCTCATCAATCTGCATCATTTCATCAATCTGTTTTTGTAACATAACTGCTGCATTAGTATCATGAACTGGCATTTTTGGCTTGGGAATAAGGATAGTGACACAATAGGAACAACAAGCTGGGAGACATTGTATGCAGGGGCAGCACATGAAGAAGATACCGGCAACTACAGCCAGAAAAGTGAGAATCTTCCAACCCCAGGAGGTGAGTATGTTCCAGAACCACCCTGATAGAGTCCCAGTACCTGTCTCTTGGTGTATGTCAGACGTAAGTCTATGCAATTTTTGTATAGCTGCATACAGGTTGGGAGCATGATCAGGTATGTAAACACAACAGCTGCTGCCAATGACACGACAAGCACCACCCCTATCTGCAAGTATGACGTCTAACAACATCCTGTTCTGCAAAGTGACTAATCTCGTAGCCTGAAGCTCAGCAGTGATGTTTGTTAGTATTCCAGCAGTTGTATTAATAACCCCCTCCACCACTCTTGTTAACCGACAAATTTGGAGACTATTAGTTATGGGACCCCAATAAGGTAATAGACCCTTTATGGCATCCCCAAACTGTTGTGCAGTAGTGTCTGTCTGATCTATATCCTTTGTGTCAACAACCCTTCTGACTCGACCCAAGGAGACACTCTTACGCAGCAGCTGATGATCTTTATGATAATTGGATGGGGCAACATACACAGGGGGAAGGAAGAAAGAGAGATAACATCTACCTGGCCATCCCCTTGGAAGCCAGACATGAGCTTGGGATCCACAGACAAAATAGACATTATGGGATATGATCAAAGGCAGACTATTAATCGTTCTCAGTCTATAGGTGAAATTGCATTTACTCTCCCCCACCTTTACCTCCCCAGTACCCTTGACACAGAAACTAGCTGTTGTGTTGACCACGGACACCAGCATCGGTTTGTCCTTGGTAATATTGCAAGCTTGGAAGGATTGAAAATACTCAGAGGTGTTGAACCTATGGAAATCAGCCATTTCCATTCGAAACCATGTCTCGTTCTTCACTTTTTGGTACGTGGTCATACAGGACTTTGAGGACAATGTACCAAGAGTCTTTTGTCCTGCCGGTCCTATGGGAGTAAACCCATGATGAAAACGTATATACTCTACCACAGTGCAAGATTCAGAAGGTGTCATAACCAGAGTAGAGAGTTGGAAATGGTAGTGCACCATAATGAACAATTCAAACCAAACTTCACAGCTACCAATATATGACAATGGCATGGACAACAAATTATCGCTCTTATGAGTAACTGAGGGGAGCAATCCACAAACCCAGCAATTAGTTGTATTGGACACATTATGGGCTTGCTGCAACATTTGTATAAATACATTATCTGTGTAAGACTTTCTATGCTCTTCTATGTGAGGGTCCAAAGTAACAAAAATGTGTTCAGGGGGAATGGGCGTCGTACCAACCAAAGTGTGCACAGGATACTTCTCCTCTAGAAACCAGGATATTCCAAGTATTATTATTAGCGTAATCACAACAATTAATATGCAAACTATTTTACTCTTTGTTGATCAACTCTGCACTAAACGCGGTGGTGCAAACAGCTGTTCCTCCTCCTCCTCAATAGGTCGACCAAATGGATGCATTATGAAGCAAGAAGAGGAATGCAATAAAACTGATAGCAAAGTGTTCCCAGTGTCCGTCAGAGCCTCACTGGTACAGGCTCCTATTGTTCATCAACGTTGGCGCTCTTGACCACCGGCAGTGGAGCTTGCTCAGTCCTAAGCTCACGATGAATCCCACGTTACTCAGGATTAGGTACCCCCTTCCTAGGGAGTACGTTCCATTTATCCTGTCCAATGTCAGAACAGTGCACCAATCTCACGACACCCTGAACTAACACCGTTGGTACTATAGCAAAGTACACACTAACTTATACAGTCCATCCCTAACTAATCTGACTTCTCCTGTGGTGCACTATTCCTCAGCCGAGGGCGCAATTTGTACCTGGTGACTCCAGGCACAGAGGCGTCAACAAACAGCTGCTCCTTAATGGCTCGAATTTCTGGAGGGACCACTGCATTTAGCACTTCATCGTTCTCAGCATCCATTTGGGTCCACGTTAACTTTGCATCGCTGAAGGGGACGAACTGAGGCACCTTCTCACACTCAGTATCCCCGATTCTGTCCCTTACCCACTGATCATAGGGCAAGGGCAAGGGTATACTGCGGCAATGACTGGCATGAATCCAGTTCTTTCGGCCGGCGACGTTCATGTCGGTTCGAGTTGCCAGGAGGACCTGTTCAGGTCCCTTCCAACGGGGCTCCAAGCTCTTCTTCCTCTGGAAGTTCTTGACTAATATATAGCCCCCAGGCTGAATATCGTGTCCGGGCCCCTCTGGTGTGGGTGCAAGGGACTCCCGGACCTGTTGGTGAATAGAATGCAAATTTTCAGTTAACTTGCACAGGTAGTCTGTCAACAATTGATACTCAATATCAGAGAACTTACGAGGGCGCGGGACCCCCCAGACATTTGCCGGGCGTCCAAATACGACCTCGTAAGGTGACAATCCTGTTCTGGAATGTGCTGTTCTTCTTGTCGACAAAAGAGCTAATGCTAAAGCATCTGGCCACAGTAACCCTGTTGTCTCCTGAATCTTGCAAAAACAACAATTGATGGACAGAATGCAGAACAGTGTCATACGTTCACCCCAGTACAGAGATCTGGGCCTAAATCCATTGTTTTTTTGCTCACCATGCCATTCCAGTTTGAACCCAGCCATATGCAAATCAGTCTTGACCCTGTGCCCAATGGGAACAATCCAGCCCGAACTGCCAGGCCAGGTCCTTACTGGACTGGAAACAAGCATCCTAGGACCGGTTTTGGGGTCTCCTGAATCTTTGCCAATTTCAGTTTGAGAGTATCATTGTACTTCTCAACGAAACCTGCTGACTGTGGGTAATGTGCAGCATGAAACTTCTGTTTTATGTGCAAACCATCGCAGATTAGCTGAATGACTTTGGCATTGAAATGACTTCCGTTGTCACTCCAGATCAAACGGGGCAAGCCGAAACGAAGAAAGAACTCCTTCAGCAGTACCTTTGCAGTCACAATGGCTGTATTGTCTTTAGTGGGGTAAGCCTCAACCCGTTTACTGAAAGCACAAACAGCCACCAACACATACTTCAAATTATTGACTCTTTCTAACTCAATGTAATCCAACTGGAGGACCTCAAAAGGGAAAGTGGGTGATGCAAAATTGCCGGGTGGTGTAAGGGTACCTTTCCCAGGATTGTGCATCATGCACACCATGCAGTACTTCACTAAAAGTGCAACAGTTCTCGATATGTTATCATTCTTCCATATAGGATCTAACAACTTGCAAATACCCTTGGCACTGATATGGGATGGGCCATGAGCCATCGTGACCACAGGGAGAACATACGCATCTGGCAACATCCATCTCTGCTTCCCTGACTTGTCAATCCAACATCCCTCATCGTTCAATTGTGCTGTACTTTCTTGCCATACTGCTAATTCCTCCATTGTGGCCTCACTCTGTATTTCCTTCACGTTCTCAAGTGTTTCCTCAAACATAGTGACCTCGGGCACCCACCTAGCGGGACCTGCTATAAACATTCTTTTCATCCTAGTTCGGGCTATCTCCTTAGCTGTCTGAGCTGCAAAAGAGTTCCCTTTACCTACATTGTCAGTAACTTTCCTATGGGCGCTACACTTTACTATTGCCAATTTCTTGGGGAGTGTCAAAGTGGTCAGAAGCCTATATATAAGATGACCGTGCTGTATCCTTGTGCCATGGGAAGTAAGGAACCCTCTCTCTGCCCAGAGTCGCCCGAAATTATGGGCGACTCCAAAAGCGTACTGGCTGTCAGTATAAATATTAACAACCAGTCTCTCACTCAATTCACAAGCTCGAATAAGGGCAACGAGCTCTGCAGCTGGGGCCGACTGATAGGGAACTCGTGACGTCTCAACCACCATACGCAGCATTGTAATAGCGTACGGAGTAGTTGTAGTGCCATCTGGTAATTTAAAGCAAGAGCCATCAACATATAGTTCCCCCTGAGGGTAAGATTAGGGAACATCATCAGGTCTACCCGCCCTTTCGTCTCTTCTTCCGTCCGGAAGATACAATCTCCTCATTCTCAGAAGGGAGGGGTAGTAACGTGGCTGGGTTCAGAGTGGCACATCGTTTAATCGTAATATGTTTAGCAAACAGCGTTAACTCATAACCTGTCAGACGTGCACTGGTGAGGTGCTGTGTCTTTGTCTTATTCAAAAGTGTATCCACAGCATGGGGTACCATAACTGTGAGGTCAGCATCAAGTACAAGTCCAGCCGATTGCCTTATCGAGACAGCCACGGCGGCGACCGCTCTTAGACAGCTCGGGAGGGCTCATGCAACTGGGTCAAGCACAGCAGAGAAGGAAGCACACGCCCGTTGCTTATCTCCAAATTTTTGTGTTAGAACAGAAAGCGCACAACCAGCCATCTCATGGACATATATAATACAAATGGCTTGTTATAGTTAGGCGTGCCAAGCACTGGAGCCGAGCAAAGCGCACTTTTTAGTTGCTCAAAAGACTGCTGACATTCAGGCGTCCAAGGCAGGGGTTCATGCACATCTTTAGTAGTCAGAGCAAGCAGGGGTTTGGTTAGTAGGGAATAATTTGGAATCCACTGGCGACAGTAGGAAGTAATGCCAATAAATGCGCGCACATCTTTTTGAGTTTGAGGAACGGGCTTTTTAACAAAAACACTAATACACTCCAGAGTTAGCTTCCTACCCTCCTTCGACAGTAGGTGACCTAAATAGATGACCTCCTGTCGACAATACTGAAATTTAGAAAGGGACACTTTATGTCCGTGGTGAGCCAAATGCAACAACAGTTTCACTGTACTATCCCTACAACCTTGTTCTGTGTCAGGAGCGATGAGTAAGTCATCAACATACTGTAGCAATACATTACCTGTGGGGAGTGACAAAGAATCCAACTGACTTTTCAATGCCTGACTGCAGATACTCAGACTTTCTGTATAGCCTTGAGGAGCGCAACAGAATCTAAAGCTTCTACCAGTTAGGGTGAACCCAAACAGAAATCTGCTATCAGGAGGTATAGGAATACTGTAGAACGCATTTTTCAAATCAATGACAGAAAAGGATTTAGCGGAAGAGGGAATCATTGTCAAGAGGGTTAGCATGCCACGAGTCACTTGTGTTCAGCATGCTTGAGCTGCATCAATAACACCATGTGGTGCTTTTTTTGTCTTTGTTTATATTTAGAACAGAATACCGTGACATTTAACGTTAATGTTGTTGCTCTGTTTTCTTTGCAGGTTGTGTTGTTTTTTGATCTACAGGTACCACTTTTTAGGGTGCTGTAATGGTGGTCACTAATTTATTTCATTTCATTGTTGACCACTACCATTAAGTGTAGGTAGATCATCGTTGGTCCTGAAGAATTGCCATTTAATATATTGTCAGGCAAGAAACATGTTGACCTTTTTTACAAACGCATAAATCTCTACATCCTTAGAGTGGAGATAAGCGTTTTGTTTTCTTTTTAACCAGGGTAGGGGCCACATTTAATAAAATTATTTTGAGTGGACCACCTCCCTTTTTATTTCCCTACACATCTTTATCACCTACACTGTTTTAGGGCCCTCACACGCACTTCACCCACCGGCATATGGAATAAAGATCTCCGCCAAGGAGGCCCCATCACGGGTGCCGATCGGGGATTGCAGCGCCGACCCGATAAGGAGCAGACCCGATGATGAAGCATGACACCTAGCAGGCTGGGTGTGTGAGGGTCTTTTTCCAAGAGGAGAGGATTCTTCTCCCCACTTTTTACTACTCCACATCTCTATGTGGAGTTCCTATATTGAAAAACACTTCCTCCTGCTTTTAACATCAGGAACTGCATACCATTTGTGTTAAGGTTCATTCACGGACATGTATGCTGGACCTGGATAAAGATTAGTCCGTTTGTTTCCCCCTTATTGATTAACTGATTGCACGGGTTGTTGCCCGCGGGATTCTATTGGGTTACCAAGAACATACTTTATGTTTCTTTTGGTCCAAGATTTAAGATAGTGTGATTCTAATTATTACACTACCAGTATTTCTAGTCCATTAGGACCTCCTACTATTAGGATGGAGGACTATCAGGGACTTAGCTTCGGTGACGAAGCAGCAACTGAGATTCTGAGAGCACCATCACTACTGGGGCCCGATGGCAGCTCAGCATCCGGGAGCCAGTCAGATGACTGGACCTCATTAGCCAATATGAAACACGAATGGCTTAAGGTTACTCTACATGGGGCAATGATGACAGAATATCTTAGAGCCAACATAGCCCCTAATGGCCTGATTGTAAACAATGTCCCCCGCCTGTTCTTGGAGGATGCTATTTTTAAAAAAGAATGGTCCCTAGTAGCATGGAAATGCACTAGGGACTGGCTGATTCTCATAATTAACATGGCCAAGAGAATCGCAGATGCACTCCTTATCAGGATACAAACAGCAGAGTGGGCTATTAAGGTCATTGTACAAACAGCAGCATTTAAAAGTAAGCTGGCTGAAATAAATGCAGAGATAGCAGATAACCGGGAATATCTTATGAAACAAAAAATTTCAAAACTTCAGAAGGATATCCAGAAATTCTCTACTGAGAAAGTATATCCATATTTAAAAGCAGATTATACTGCTGGAGAGATTGGTTATTCCTCTGATGAGGGTTCTGCTTCATCACGTAGGGGATCTTCTTCCAACAGTGACTCCAGCACTGGCAGTTGGAATAATAGAAGATATCGACCGTCTCAACATCAGATGTTTCCCCCTTATAACTTACCCTCATTTCAGGGACCACCCTACTGGCAGTTTCCTATGTACCAACAAGGCCCCCAACCCTTCTTCCAGACTGGGGCAGAGCCACCTTTTATAGACAGAGGTTGGGGCAGAGGAAGAGGGCGCAGAAGAGGTCAAAAAAGAGTCCAATGGCGGGATCAACCAGCTCGATCAGTAGAGACCAGGAGTCAAACCAGGGGGAAGAGAAATTAATCATTAACCTCTCCTTGAGAGCCCTCTCACCCATAGAAGAGAGGGTCCTACAGAAAGGTCTGGGCTATGTTCCAACCCCTAAAAATGACAAATTTCGAGACATTTGCGAAGTACAGGGGTTCTTCCGCAAAATTCGTTTACAAGCCTACTTCCAAGATCAAACTCCACTACCTACTAACGACTCTGGTTTACACAAACCTTCTACCTTTACACCAAATAGTGGTATGATTCCTCACGAAGTGTTGACTTTCGAGCAAGCAGTGTTGAAAGATCTAAACAGCATGACAACTACTGCTCCATTCCATAACCTATCCTGTGACGAAACTACTGCCATTAAAACCTTATCGAGTGATGCCAGCATCACCATTAAACAGGCAGATAAAGGAGGGGCAATAGTGGTTATGTCCACATTGGACTACGATACAGAATGCCAGAGACAATTGAGTGACAGGAGATATTACACTCCTATAAGGGAAGATCCTACCCGAGATTGAGTAGAATTATTTCCACTTTGGTTTTCACTGCAGAATCACAAGGGTGGATCACCAAGAAGGAAGCTGATTTCCTGGTAACAAAAGAACCTATAACCCCCTATTTCTACTGCCTTCCCAAAATTCACAAGAACATTGTTCCGGTCCCGGGACGTCCCATCGTGTCAGGGATCGGCTCTATTTTGGAACCTCTGTCCAAATTTGTTGACCACTTCATACAACGATTGGTCAGGGCAACTCCCTCCTTCATCAGGGATACCACAGATGTCCTACGTCTACTCGAGGGCACTCAACATCCAGAATCAGTAGACCTATTGGTCACACTGGATGTTGAGGCTCTATATACCAATATCCCTCAAAGGGCTACTCTTGAAGTGATTGAAGATGCATTGGTCAGCAGTGAGTGGTACTCACCGACACCTGTGGCCTTCATACTGGAATGTGCCACTTTAGCACTTACAGAGAATTTCTTTGAATATGACACTCAATTATATCATCAAACACAGGGCACTTCGATGGGCAGTACATTTGCACCAAGTCTGGCATGTATGTACATGTCAGCATTCGAGGAAAGAGAGATTTTTAGTCCCAGAAATCCATATACGACCAATGTGCTCATGTGGAAAAGATTTATTGATGATATCTTGATCTTGTGGAAAGGAGAACAAACTACATGTGAAGAGTTCTGTACATGGATTAATACCTTGAACCCTTTTTTGAGATTCACAAGCACGATCTCTGAGACTGAAATCCCCTTTCTTGACTTATTGGTCAGACTAGAGGGGATAAAATCTCCACAACCCTCTATCGTAAACCGACCGATAGGAACAGCCTCCTACTTTTCAGTAGCCATCATCCTAGGGCCCTGAGACAGAACTTACCCTTTGGACAGTTCCTACGTATTAGAAGGAAATGTAGCACGTTAACTGACTACAAAAAGGAGTCTGACACACTAAAGAAAGACCTTCTCCAGCGGGATTACCCTAGACAGGTTATTGACACCGCATACAAAAGAGCTTGAAACAACAATCATGAGACCCTGTTAGAAGACAGGATTAAAGAACCTGATACGACCATCACGTGTGTTACTACATATACCCCAGATTCTAACAGGATAAAGAAAATAATTCGCAAACATTGGGGTATCCTCAACACAGGAACTCTTAACTTATCCACACCAAGGTTTGCGTTTAAACGATCTAGTAACATCAAGGATTTGTTAATCCACACAAGACCGAAGAAACAACAGAGCAAAGTGCAAAGAACTTTGTGGGATTTACCCCGGTCATGGGGCATTACCCGTGCGGTTCATGCTCCGTTTGCCACCTCACTAAAGTTACTAAAGAAATGAGGTTTCCTAATGGGTTTAGCTGGAAGATAAGTACACACACAAATTGCAACACCAATAATTGCATATATATATTGAAGTGCAAATGTGATTTGTTGTATATCGGCATGACCTCAAGGCCGGTTAAAATCCGGATAATGGAACATAGGAGCAACTTTAGGTGTCTGAAGAATAATACTAAAATGACCACCCATTTCAAAGAGGTACGACACTCACCTGACTCTTTTGAATGGGGTGTATTAGAGACACATCCGGGGATATCCCAGAATGCACTGCTTCGGATTGAACAACGGTGGGTCCTACGATTGGCTACTGACCAGTCAGGGCTCAATGAAAATATCCCTTGGAGTCTCTTGACTTGATCGTTATCAAGAATTCAGCGATAATTCCACCTACACTGAGACATCCCAGCAATATATGAACTACTGTGGTTGGTTGTAGTATGCAACACGGCATATATCACACATAGGGGACCTCCCCTTGGCCTGCCCACTTGCACACAACTTGTATGAACCAGCTCGCGTTTTCAGGAGTACATCTTTATTTCCCTAACCATATCTGATTGTAACGCGCTTTTTTTGAATACCAGCATGGTCGGTGTATATATGGCAACAGCTTTGTTATTTCACCATACCCCAGCTGGTTGTGAAGCACTTTGGGATACCAGTATATTTAACTACTAATCATAAAACCCATCACCCTACTCCCCAACCCCTCTGCTTTGTGCCTCTATGAGCACCGTGATTGGGTCAGTTTATGCCTTTGGGGCTAAAGAGTAGCAATATGGAACTCAAACTCATCATCATCATTATTGTGGGAAATGCGGTAATCCTCCGGTTTCATTAGATGTGGTTTAGTTGGTCTGCGGTGCATGAGGGTTACCCAAGATGGCGCCCACCAGTAAACTCACGCTCTAGTTGTGATTTGACTCGGTGGTAGTTTACCCGGAAGTCCCGCCCCTCACCGCCGGCCGAGCGCGAGTACTTACATGCGATTACTTCACAATCGGATACATTGCCCGGACCGGCTGTGTGAGGGTAGGACGTCCGCCGCCTTGTTCCTGATGAACCGTAAGTGATGCGATTCTGCCTCTCAGCCCTGCCCGGGCTCCTTACACTACCGGCACCCTTCCGGTGCTGTGGGTTGAAGCTTGGTTGATGTGGCGATATCTGTGGCCCCTTGTGCTCCTCTCCCGATAAACACACGTGTTGGAGCATTGGCTCCGTAGGCAGCACTGGTTCCCATGTTTCCCACTTTTGACTCCTCGTTTCCAACTTGTTACACGGGGGAAGGTTAGTTTCTGTCAATATGCCTGATGCAGCATTGACTGTTTGGTCTTGTCACGTTGCTGCAGGTGACCCCGTTTTCCACTTTGGTGAATGTCGGGGACACTGGCTGGCGCGCTGATTGGAGTCCCAGCCTTGCTGCACAGTCCCTGGGCACCACTAACAATTAATGTGCCCCTTATTGGATTCCTGACATAGCTATTTGATGAGCTACATACAGGGCAGTCCTGCTGGGTGCCCTTGCGCAGCGGTTGGCTTGCTCCACCTCCAGGCTATTGAACCTGGGTTCAGTTGTTTCTTTTCAATAATTTTGAACATTATCATTTATGTCCCTTTTTCCTCCTCATTAGGACACTACATTTTAGTGTCTACACCAGCCGAGTACTGATGCCGTGCATCCTTGACCCTAATAGGGTGAGTTTCTAGATGGTTGCTCTCGCTCTCTCTCTCTCTCTTTTTAGCTGCTCAGTTGGAAGACGCATTACTGGTTGTTATGATACTGAATACGCACATTTAGCATGCCACGAGTCACTTGTGTTCAGCATGCTTGAGCTGCATCAATAACACCATGTGGTGCTTTTTTTGTCTTTGTTTTTATTTAGAACAGAATACCGTGACATTTAACGTTAATGTTGTTGCTCTGTTTTCTTTGCAGGTTGTGTTGTTTTTTTGATCTACAGGTACCACTTTTTAGGGTGCTGTAATGGTGGTCACTAATTTATTTCATTTCATTGTTGACCACTACCATTAAGTGTAGGTAGATCATCGTTGGTCCTGAAGAATTGCCATTTAATATATTGTCACACAAGAAACATGTTGACCTTTTTTACAAATGCATAAATCTCTACATCCTTAGAGTGGAGATAAGCGTTTTGTTTTCTTTTTAACCAGGGTAGGGGCCACATTTAATAAAATGATTTTGAGTGGACCACCTCCCCTTTTTTATTTCCCTACACATCTTTCTCACCTACACTGTGTGAGGGCCCTCACACGCACTTCACCCACCGGCATATGGAATAAAGATCTCCGCCAAGGAGGCCCCATCACGGGTGCCGATCGGGGATTGCAGCGCCGACCCGATAAGGAGCAGACCCGATGATGAAGCATGACACCTAGCAGGCTGGGTGTGTGAGGGCCTTTTTCCAAGAGGAGAGGATTCTTCTCCCCACTTTTTACTACTCCACATCTCTATGTGGAGTTCCTATATTGATAAACAGTTCCTCCTGCTTTTAACATCAGGAACTGCATACCATTTGTGTTAAGAGGGTGGTGATGTCAGGAACCTCCGGAAACTGGGGAATCACTGTTTTATTAACTTTGCACAAATCGATCACAAAATGATAAACATCTTCATGGTCATCAGAGGAACCCGGGGGCACCCTTTTAAGAATCGGAAGAATAGGGCTATTGCAAATATTAGCAGTCGTCTCCTCAACCACACCTTTCTTAATCAAATCCTGTACAATCTGCAATAAGACTCTCTCTCCTGCCTGCGGTATTTTATATTGAGGGATACAAGGTAAAATGGCACCATCTTTAACGCGGATCGAAACAGGCGATATCTGCAACAATACCACATCTGTGTCGCCTGTTGCCCACAGAGTGGGTGGCACATCCTTAAACTCAGCAGGAAGGGGCGCATCTTTGGACAGACACTGCTTAGCGCACACCACATCCGGACCTATTGTCATATAGACACCTTCTGGAGAACAATAAATTGTGGCATGCAACTTTTTCAATAAATCTAGACCCATATAATTCTCACCACAATTAGATGTCAACAAAAATGGCGAATCCACAGTGAAAGGACCAATGGTCAATGCAAGCGGTTTTGAAATGGGGCTCACAACCGGTACACCAGAAAAGCCTACCGAAACATTATTATGGCCAGACAGAGCCGCACCAGGGACCAAAGAGTGAGAAATAGAACTGTTTGTTGCACCTGTATCCACCAAGAACTCCTTATTTGAACCATGCACATCCGCACTAACGTACGGACCACGTTGATCTACAGGTATCAGAACTGGTCCCTCACTCTGTCCCTGGCTGTCCTAGCTGTAAGACATTCCTGTCACCTCATCTGTGTCATAGTCATCATGATAATACTGTCCTACCCGAGGGTCATCAAAATAATTCTGATCAGAACGACCCTGCGAGGCTGCAGCGTTCTGAACGCTGTCTGCTCCTCCAGCTCCACGACCCCGTCCACGAGAACCTTGACCTCTAGGGACCGCCACCTTCTGCAACAACACGGGACACTCACTACGCCAGTGTCCCTCCTCTTTGCAATACGCACACTGATTCGGCCCTACAGGCGTAGTATTCCTGCTAGTACGTGGAAGCTGCTGGGCCAAACCACCACGTCCTCTACCATTCCCCCTAGAAGCCTGCTGCAACAACATCTTCGTCTTCAAATCCTTGTGCTTCTTCTCTGTCCTCTCCTTATCCTCATTTTCCCTGTGCTCATAATACTGGGCCATATTCAAAATAACAGAAGGAGAAGAGGTGGACCAGGTGCTCTCGGAAGCCTGCAATCGAGTCACAATCTCAGGAAGCAAATTTGAAACAAATCTATTGACAAACAATCGAACCCCACATTCGATCAACAAATCCTGCCCACTATAATCTAGAAACACACCTTCAAACCGAGTGAAAAAATCAGAAACACTCTCATCTTTCTTTTGACGACAAGCCGATAACTTGTCCCAATCAACTTTTCTCGGTGGAATAAGAGAATGCATATATGTGATAATGCGACCTGGGAAAGCTAGTATCTCTACTTTAGGCTTCTCACCGGGCTTCCTCTCCTGATCCCATACTTTAATTTGATCCCAGGTACCACCCAAATCCGCAACATGTTCCTGGGTGTGTACTTGTCTCCAAATATCAACCGGAACCAGCAAACCAAAAAACATTTCAATGTCCGCAAGCGTCATTACTGTGGAAGAGGCATCTTCAGTCAATTCTTTATAATAGGCAGTAGGATTTTTTCTGGGATCAGGTAACTGAGTCTTAAGAGACAAAACTTCACTCCTTTTCCATGGAGTATAAACCCATTGCTCTTGGAAACGGGCCGCTACCCCTGGGCTAGTAACAATATTATGCTGATCCCTCAGCTCTGGTATTTCAGGATGATAGATGGGATGAACCTCCCGCATTGGAAACTGAGATACCGGAGTGGGGCTCTTCTCGAGCAGTCTACCCCGATAAGCAACCAACGTCGCAACATTACCAAAAACTTGACCAGGCGCCATATCAGTAACGTATACATGATCCATAATATCATATAGAATCTGCGGTGCTGCATCGCTGAAACACTGCTCCCAAAGACCGATGAAAGTGGCGGACATGTGCTTAAGGGCATGCTGTTGTACAAAAGCCTCATAATCTTTCATCATATTCCACACATCTTACACACTGTAAATGGGACTTCGAGCCCACTGCGCAGCCTGATTAGCTACTACCCTTTTCTCCTCATCTCCCACATCAGATCGGACTAACGCCCGCCCCATACATTCCTTAAATTTCATCCAGTCTCTATCCTCAAATCCACGTACTGGTGTCCCACTACTCAGTAATGTCGGGGGATGGAAGAACACAGCGGGGGTAGCATCAGAAGGAGCAGTCGCCAACGTCGCTGCCGGCTGCGTCGCAGGTGTAAGAGCTGGCGAAAGAGACGCTGAAGCAATAGGTGTCACAGGAGTACTAACGGTCTTAGTTGCCCAGACGGCGAAGACAAAGAAAGGACAGGAGGTGCTGTGGCCAAGGCAGTCCGATCAACAGTAACAGAAGCAGAAACAGCAGAGACAGAAGAACCGGATAGCTGGGCCTGCGAGGGGAGAGTGGGATATATCCTCTGTGGGGCATATGGGGGTGGGGTCGAGTATCTAACAGTTCTTCCACAAAAGTATCATTTTCTTCCCGGGCTACATAAGATTTATCAATATTCAATCAAAACATCCTATCTGCACGTTCGATCCCTATCTCTTGCTTCTCCCTATCATGTGCTACAGCTTTCTGAGTCAATGTTTGCATTCTCATCTTATGCGCCTCCTTCTCTGCTTTCATTCGCCTCTGTTTAGCTTCCTTTTACCACTTTCGAAGAGAATCAAACATAGACTGCCTACTTCTTTTCACAAACAACTTCTCCTGTAAAAACCCAATTTTTGGTTCATCAAAAGTGCCCATCAACGGCCACGGTAACTCGGCATTGTCCCTTGTATATTTGTGCCATAGCGTACTAAACATTATAGGGCCAAGGCCATGCTTCATATACATATCAAAATTCAGAGTGCCTTCTGGAGGCGCTGGTTGACTCTCTTCCAATCGGGCAGCTGCAGAGCAACAACGACAACAAGAAAGCAAGAACCTACTAAATCCAGGCATTTTCAAGAGTGGGCCAAATTCGTTACATTGCCTGGCAAAGCGTTCGCAAACACTTTGTACCAAAATCGATCCTCAGACTGTATCAAATACAAACCAAAATGGTACCATATCCACAAAGAAATCAAAACAAACTCACCTGATATATGCAGGCCATACGAATGTATTCTCCATGGCCGACTCTTCGGACCAAATGGTCAGATCCAAGGGTTTCTCCGTTCAGGACCCCAGTCGGGATGACCGCTGGCCGAGGCACCATCTGGCGGGACAGACGGGGCAGCTGCGAGTTCAGGAACTCTCTCATGCAGGGATCCCTGGTCCGCCCATCCAACCCGACGGCGGCCTCGACCTCCCCACCCGGGAAGGGCCACTCGCCCGATGGGGTCCCTGTTCGGGCGCCAACTGAAGGAAGTGGCCCGTTTAGGGTCACCCGGGTCACTCACGACCACCTCTCAGCCTTCCATACCAAATGAAGAGTCGGTCAGACAGTAGAGAATACAAACCAAATATACGTTTATTCAGATACACTCGAGTGGAGCCCCGTCTGCACAGTCGCTTAGGGTTGTTGCAGAGAGGACTGACTTCAGAATGCATAGCGATACATTATGTACATTTCAGAACCAAGGAAGACCCGCCCATAACGGAATTTTCCAAGTATGTGCAGCTAAAACAAAGAAGTACAGTAGGATGAGTTTCGACCCGGAGGCCGGGCACACGTCTCTATGCCAAGGTCGTTCTGTCTGTGCCTACCGCTAGACTAGTGGGAGAAGGCCTCTATCTAGTGGGAAAGGTATGCACTAATAAGAACAGTGTATTCATTAGCAGAGCAAGACCTAACCTTTGGAGAAATGAAACTTCCCACAGCCTGCTTCTTGAGGAGGGAATACGCAGTTAATGGCAAGATTCAAAATGGCGGCTAAACATAAGATGGTGCCGCGAATGCTAACTTACATAGAACAATGCACGATCAAAATAGCAAAAACATATTCATTTCATCAGTAGGTCCTGATGGTGTTGTTCTCGTTGGTAAGGGAGACGTTGGTAAGGGAGAGGATGAGCTGTGTGTCGTTGGCGTAGGAGACAATGTTGACATTGTGGGCTCTTATGATGCTGGCGAGGGGTGCCATATACACGTTAAAGAGGGTCAGGCTGAGGGAGGATCCTTGGGGAACTTTGCAGATGAGCTTCTTGGATTTGGAGTTGTACAGAGGGAATATGACTCACTGGGTTCTGTCAGAGAGGAAGGAGGTGTGAATTCCTGAGTCATGAAGTCTTGAGATGAGGGTGCCATGGGATTTGATGTCAAAAGCCGCAGAGAGGTAGAGAAGGATGACAGCCTTGTTTCCCCTCTGTCGAAGATGTTCGGGTATCGTTGGTTGCTGCCAAGAGGGCGGTTTCCGAGCTGTGGTTGCTAACCGAGTGATGTTCAGGAGGTTGTGCTGTTCTAGGGCGGTGGAGAGTTGCCTATTGATCTCTTTCCCCATGACCTTGACAGGAACGGTAGGAGCAAGATGGGTCTGTAGTTGCTGAGTTCTTCCTGGTCTGCTGAAGATTACTTCAGGAGAGCTTTGACTTCTGTGTGTTTCCAGTTACCTGGGAAGGTTCCGCTATGGATGGAGGTGTTGATGGTGGTGGTAAGGTTGGCACTAATCAGTGTTCCTCTCAAGTTGAAGTTATGGTGTGGTCAGGGGTCGATGAGGGCCCTTGAGGGGATATTCTTCATAATTCTGGCGGTGTCTTCTGTGGTGAGGGGGCTCAAGTCCCTTAGTTGATGGACATTCTTGGCAGTGGTGGGCAATGCTTGGTGTGTAAAAGATTAAGGTGCCAGAACCCAAGGTATTTCACAGGAGTCCACTGCAGCTGACATCACATGCAGCTCCTGTCACTGCTGACGATTGCCAGTGCCAGCATTACCTACTAACACTCACACTCAAATAAGTGTGACATTTTGGACCATTCATGCTCACCTCATACTGTGGAGATGACCTAGAAGTGCTTTTTGTAATCATTTCTAAGCATATTAAATAATTAAATGCTCTACTGATGTGCACTGCTGAAAAACTAGACACAAAGAGCCAACATGTAGTTGACTCCCATAAATATGTACTGTTGTTTGAAAACAAGTGTTGGTGCAGTGACAAGCAAACACCAGCACAAAATAAGCACTGGTCATTACCACCCACTGATGATCATGATTATGTACCAGGACTGGGAGTCACTGAGACTGGCTGTTCATCTCCTGTCTCATGCTCATCTCTTGACTCTCCATAATCACCACCATTGGCAATATCTCGCTGGTTAGTTTGAATCCTCCAACATATTTTAACATTTAATGAGTTTTTTTCAGTGCTGTGGGATGACGTTGTCATCGCCCTCTTTTTGACATTTACACTCCATGGAGTATATTCTAAAGGTTTTCATAGTTTGCTTCTAGCACAGCAGTTCTTCATCACCACTAGTTCGCGTGTCTGCAGGTCGGTCTTCTTGGCTTGATTTCACATGCTGGCCAAGTTTCTGTTCCTGAAACAGTGATCTCTAGAGACTAGTCTGTCAAAGGTAGAATGCTCCCATTCTGGGGCTGCTGGAAATGAGTATCTGACTGCTCGCCCAAACATGAGATAGACAGGGGCACTTAATGTTGTGCAATAGGAAGTCTTCCTGAAGATTCTCAAGAAATTATGAATAACTCACCTATAATTTACATTCTGTTCCATGCAAATTCAAAGAATCTTTTTCAATGTTCACATGAACCAGCAAATGGGTTATTTTATGATCCACAGTTGCTTTACATATGTGTGGAAGTCCTTGTCTTGAAATGGGACCCATTGTCAGTTTTGACTGAGTTAGGTAACTCATAGGCTGCCATTATAATTTCTAACTTCAGTTTCACACAATCAAATAATATGGATGCCATGAACTCAAACAGTGGGTGCCTTGTGTAATGGCCTCTCATGACCATTATTTGTTGTCCACTGGGGAGAGTGCAAAAAGCTGTGTAAATGGCTGACCATGGTGTTACACACTCCTCTTCTGTCAGAATGTGATAGGGGGAGGTTGTCTCTGTTCCTGGTTGTTTGGCATAGATGGCCACTAGCTGTGGTATTGCCTACAATTAGTTCCATCCTTGGAAATCAGAATTTTTATAAAGGAAGGATGCCCCTTTGGCTACCCCTTGATAGCCTAGGTGGGCCAGCTGCATTGTTTTACTTCTTAGTTAATCAGGGATTATGATCAGCCCTTTTTCTGGAGGGCTTTCCAGAGGGCCAACATTGTGAGCTGACTTGCAGTATCTCTGAATCTGACAATCACTAGGAATGTCTTCCATGTGTTATTCTGTAAGGTACCATACTCAGAAAAGACAGAATACACACAACAAAGGATCACTAACTAATTGAACTGTGAGCACTTATGTGAAATTAACAACTTCTGAAAATAGTACATACAGCCAACTCTATGAAACCTAAAAAATAGGTAAGGTGTTCATTAAGGGCTGTACACAAGGAAAAGGCAGTGTAATAGTAGATTAGATGAAGAGGCTTACTAGAGATATATCAGGTAAGCACCCTCCAGAACCATCTAGCACCATCAGAACCTGGGACCACTGGCGCATCTGTTGTAAGTGCTCCCTGCCATAGTAAATATCGCCAGGAACTAGGTTTGGACCTTTTACATGTTTCCTTCTTTCTTTTATGATATTTACTAGCTTCTGCATCCAGCTTTAAAAAAAAAAAAAATCCCCAGTCCTAATGATGGCCATCAATCTTGTTAAGGTCCAGAAGCCATCAACTTTTATTCCATGAACAAGTTGCCTTACAACATTTGTAATCTGAATAAGACTGAATACATAATGACAAATACTTTTCTGGTACAATTTGGAGTAACTTACTCTGCTATTTACACACTAAATGACTTTTTTATAAAATGTGTGTTTGTCACCTGTGAGCACTTATTTAACACTCTATATGTGCCTATATATGTTTCACTTATCATTAAAAATCAGTTGACATATTGTATACCAAGCATGGGTTTGTTCCTTGCATTTACTTAATATTTGTTTATACGTACCTTCTTTCTTATTCACTGTATTTATGACATAGATTGTCCTATTGAGTGATTATGATGAGTTATTCCTCATTCAGTGAGAACAGTCATGTCTGACCCCAGTATATGCACTATGTTTTTGGGTTGTGGTTGGTTGCGCTCTGACAATCTGCTGACAAATTAAATAAGAAATATGTCTTCTTCCTCCTCCGGATCCATGTTTTCTGCCATATGACCAGATGCCATGGTCAAGTTATTGGTCACCTGCGAATTGGTCTCTAGTGTACTTGGGACATCTCTTCATCGACCAGGGAACCTTCTTCTACCTTCTCCCAGGGAGACCCTCACAAATTGATTTTTCCTCCTCTGCAGTTTCAGCAGTCTGTCGCAAGTGCTATGCAGGTGGTGTTCGATGTTGTTCACCCCCACATAATCAACACGTTGGCTGGTTCTTGGGGTCAGTCTTAATCCACTTCGCTTAACTTTTCTGTGGGCTTCCTCGAATTGCATCACCATCTGTGTTTTTATGGTCCTAGGTTCACTTGGTTCTTCCTTGATGGTCATGCTGGCTCACTCCATTTTTTGGGCCGTTCATTCAACAGTACGTGTGATCTTCCAAGAATGAGGGTAGCATCAAGTGTCATTCATTGTTCTCTGAGTATCCGTCTGTGTGACAGAGATAAGTGGCACCTTTGTATTAGCTGTTCTTTCAGTTCCATTGCTGATTCAGCATATTTAACGGTAACAGCAAGTTTCCTTAGACATGCATATAAACCATCTATTGACTCCCCTTTGTTCTGCTGCCATTATTTCTCTGACAGATGAAAATACTCCATTGAGGTTTTCATTTAGTCTGAATTCAGTTCTGCAGGATATAATATCAAGTTGGTCCACTCCTTCCTCAAGCTTAATCATTGGATGCTGCCCCCCTCCATTTCAGATACCCCACCCATAAGCCTCTTTCTTTTTTGCTATTATGACTGCTTACTCTATCCAACTTACACATTTTTTTCACAGATAACAACCATTCATACCCAATGGGAGGCATCCCCGATAACCATTTACTACAGATTTCCCTTCTGGCTATAAGTATAATACTAAATGTTTCAGACATGTTGGTGTTGCAATTTCGATCCGAGGGTCTTTGCCAACAAATATCAAATAAAGGCTTACATCCACACTCTACATCACGATTTGCGGGATAACACCACTTAGTGCCTTCCAACAACTTTGGAGCTCTGAACAGCTTACGTACATATGGATATTGTTCACACTGGCTTTCCAAACTTCCGACATCTTGGAACGTTCTTCTGGGCTTTTCAAGCCAGCTTGTTTGGAGTCCAATAAAATCTGTGCAGAGTGTATAAGGGGTTTCTCTTTAATGGTGCAGATTTTACAATCATATAGAGAAGATTCAATTATACTTGCCATAAGTTGCTACACTCTGGCATTGACATGTATTACTTTCAAATATTACTTCCACGTAAGTTACTGGATCACCTTGTTTAGAACTTCAGCGCTTACCAGTTCCCAGTACCAAACTGCCACTTGCTTAGGGAGGGGATTAGGATCCTGCAGTCTCTCCTCAAATTCCCATTGATCTTTCACCATCCACAATTGATTCTCCCACCATGATTGTAGCTGCCAGAACTTGAATCTGGATAGCCCATCCTTAATCAGTACTCTGACCGCATTCCAAGATTTTAAGAGAGTGCCATCTCTCAACCGCCCCCACCTCTTAACTCTGGACCTAATTAATGGCAGACTAAGTTTATCTTGCTAAGGTTTAGGAGTTCCTTATGATTTTCAAACTGGTGCAAACTCTAAAAAGTAAGCAATTCCCATCATCTTACTTATCTTGCACCACACTATTAAAAATGTCCTGAAAACATTCAGTCTTATGTGCCCAAACCTATATAGAAAGCTGAAAAGAAGAGCCTTCACAGGTTTCTCTGAATGTAGCTTTATTCTTTACAGCATCTCCAGCACAGAGCAGCATCCATCAGCCTTCAGTGCTCTCCACCAACTGCTCTCTCCTAGAATCCTCATGGAGAGAATTCTACACACTAGGTAACAGTCACCATGTCATCTAGCTCATGACATCTCTACAAACCTCCCCCTTTACCATAGCACAGAAACAAAAATTCAAACAACATATATACAGCGATAACTCAAATAATGGTGCAATAAAAGTATGACAAAAAAATTCTAGAATTTGTGTATAAAACATACAAGTATTACAGGTTATAGAAATTTCATTTCATATAAAAAACAATTGACACTTCACAAATTACACATTAATCTGCAGGAAAAAAAATTCATGGTTCACATACTTTGCATATATTTCCCAAACTCCATGTAGATTCATCGTCTAGTTTTACAACATTCCTTTTCACATCCCTAACTTGAAAAGGTCCCAAATATTTACTTTCACCTTTACGAACCCGCTCATTTTTACGTACTACAACCCAATCACCTACTTGGACCCATATCTTCTTCACACCCTTCCTCAAGTTGTATGCTCATACCATCTTCTCTTGTCCTCTCTCCACTCTTCCTTTCACCTCACTCCGATCAATCCAAACCTTATCTTTTTTGCACAACCACACAGGACATTCTTTCTTTCCTGGCTCTCTTCCTTTCAGGGACACAAATGGGGGCACACCTGTGGCAGAATGTGGAGTAACTCTATGCGTCCACATCATCCTTCTCAACTCTTGTCTCCAGGACAACCCATTTGCAAGTGATAGCAGAATGTTATCCATTATAACACGATTGACCCTTTCTGCTAAGCCATTCACCTGTGGTCTAAAAAGAGCCACTCTCTCATAATTAATTCCCATTCTCTTCAAATAATCCACCATCTCCTTAGAGACAAACTGTACTCCATTGTCAGACACTATCTGGCACATGCATCAAGGAAGGCTTTTGCGATTCCTTAATTGCGATTATTAAGGAATCGCAATTAAGGAATCGCAAAAGCCTGTGCATGTAGGAATCGCTATAAAAATAGCGATTCCTAAACATTCCTTAATTGCGACTCACAAATTGCGAGTCGCAATTAAGGAATGCCTTCCTATTCATTCCAATGGGCCTACAGGCCCATAGGAATGAATGGGAGATTGCATGCGCAATTTGCGAGTACCAGTAGGTACTCGCAAATTGCTCATGCAATTTCAAGGGTGCAAGGGTGTCAAAATGACACCCTGTTGCACCCCTGAAATTTAAGGAAATTTAAGCAAATTGCGATTCCTTAAATGCAATCGCAATTTAGGAATTCGCAATTAATTGCGAATTCTTAATTTGCGCATAGGAAACACTTTCATGCATCTCCAAAGGCCAATTTGCGATCGCAAACGGCCGATTTTTGCGAATCGCACCGTTTGCGATCGCAAAAACCTTTGATGCATGTGCCCCTAAGGATGCTGGTATTCCTTCTTCCAGAAAGACTTTTTCCAAAAATGTTATCACACTTGCAGTGTTTATCTCACCCATTGTCTCCACCACAAACCATTTGGAGTGGTAATCCACCAATACAAGAATAAATCTGTCCTTACATCCTAACTTTCCCACAGGTCCAATGAAATGTGTAGCCAACCTTCCCAAGGTCTTGACGGAAACTCAGTGCAAACTAAAGGAGGTAGCCTCACAATTTTTGATTTGTCACTATTGACACATATGTGACAATTTTTCACTACAGCTTCTTCATCACTATCCATTCCGGGCCACCAAAACGATTCTCTGACCCTATGCTTGGACATACTACGTCCCGGATGCCCTTCATGAGCAATATCCAGAATTCGTTTGCGTACTTCCTTTGGAGGCACTAACTGCCGCCTCCTTTTAACTTTCCCTTCACATATGTTCAGCTCATCTCTTACTTTAATTCACTTAACTCATCATCTTTGCCATCTTCAAGATTCCAACCTTGAACAATTTTCGTATCCACTTTCTGTAGTGCAGGATCACACTCCCTCGCTCTTTGCCATTCCTCTGAGTACAAAGCCATTTCACCTCTATCACCCTCATCTACAATATCACTACAAATTTCATCACAACTTTCTTCCAATGGCATCCTTGACAAATAATCTGCAATTATATTTTTCTTACCTTTTACATACTCAACTTCAAAATTGAATTCCATAACAGATAGCAACCACCTTGATATGCGGGGTGTTACACTTCCTTCCAACCCTCTTCCTCCTTTAAATATAAATATCAGGGGTTTATGATCTGTACAGATTTTGAACGGTAGACCCCACACATAAAATTTAAAATTATTTATGCCCCAGCAACAGGCCAAAGCTTCCCTCTCGATGACCGAGTATGATCGTTCAGCACCTTGTAGCCTCCTAGATGCTAAACCTATAATTCGTTCCTCTCCACTCACCACTTGTGATAGTACCGCTCCAATTCCTATTCCACTGGCATCCGTAGTCAGATAAGTCTTGCCAGTAGTCTCAAAACGCCCTAATGTGGGTGCTTTGGAAATAGCCTCCTTGATTGACTCAAATGCTCTCTTGCAATCATCATTCCACATGAACACTACATTTTTTTTCATTACCATTCTCAAGGGCTCTACAAGTTCAGAAAAAACTTTCCACATATTTAGCACAGTATTCTGCCAAACCTAAAAAGGACCTAAGTTCATCCTTATTTGATGGCTCAGGTGCCATAGTCATAGCTCTTATGATGCTTCTCTTGGGTCTTATTCCATCCGCACTAACCTCATGTCCTAAGTAATCCACTCAGTCCTTCTTCACCTGACACTTCTCTTTTTTTATCGTCAAACCATGTTTTTCCAATCTTCCCATCACTTCCTCAAACAGTCTGTCATGGTCACAAACATCTTTTCCTACAATCAAGATGTCATCTTGGAAACACCATATTTGTTTTATGTCTCCAAAGATGTTTTCCATTGCCCTTTGAAAAACAGCCGAAGCTGACGCCAATCCAAAAGGCATCCTCTTATACCTAAATGCACCTAAAGGAGTAGCAAATGAAGTCAAGTGTCTGGATTCTTCATGTAACTTAATCTGATGATGCGCATTCGACATACCTAGTATACTAAATATACGTCCCCCTCCCAAGGTAGACAACATCTCTGATATGTTTGGAAGTGGTTGTCTATCAACCCAAATGTTCTTATTAAGGTCACGCAAATCTATGTAAAGCCGAATTTTCCCACCTTTCTTTGGGACTATCACAATTGGAGCCAACCATTCTGATGTATCAATAGGCTCTATAATTTCTTGTTTCAATAAATTCTCTATTTCTTGACGCAATGGCTCTAACATCAAATTTGGAACATTTCTTACCTTATGTACTACCGGTCTTGCACTATTTTTCAAAATTATCTTATGCGAAAACCCTTTTAATAAACCTAACTTAGAGTCAAAGACCTTACGGTATTTACTAATCAACTCAGTACAATCATTCACTTCTTCAACACTCATTTTTTCCATCACCATCACAGGTTCTGTTAGACCTGGCACCATTGGCGTGAGTCTCCCCTGCATTTTTTGCTTTTGCCTCATGTGTTTTTGCTGTCTGTTGGACTCCGTTCTGCTGGTCTAGATGCTTTGGGCACTTTGCCACTGCTGTTCAGTGCCAAAGTGCAAGTGCTCCCTTTGTAAATTGTTGTTATGGCTTAGTGATTCCATGATTGGCATATTTGATTTACTTGTCAGACCCTAGTACAGTGCACTGTGTGTGTGTCCAGGGCCTGTAAATCGAATGCTGCTAGTCGGCTGCAGCACTGATTGTGCCACCCACATAAGCAGCTTGTAAAATGTAACTCTGGCCTGCCATTGCAGAGCCTGTATGCAGTCTAGTACTGCCATATCGACTTGGCAAGTGTACCCACTTGCCAGTCCCTAAATCTACCCTTTTCTACATATTAGTCACCCCTAAGACAGGCCCAAGTTACCCCTGTGGGCAGGGTGCAGTGTATGTGAAAGGTAGGAAATGCCCTGATGTGTGTGGCATGACCTGATAGTGAATTACTGCCAATTTAGTTTTTCACTATTGCAAGGCTACCTGTTCCCATAGGACAGAATGGGGAGTTTGTTTATAACATCTTATAAACATAACTACCCCTGGGAACAAGGTAGGAAATTAAAGTTTAGTATGCCTGAACTCAGAATGTTAAAATGCATCTTTTAGTGAGGGTGATTTTTACATTCTGTTTTTGAAAATACCACTTTTAGAAAGTAGGTATTTTTTTGCTTAACCATCCAGTGTGCCTCTGCTAGGTTTGTGTATTGCATGTCTGGCTTTTGGATGACAGGGGCTGGAGAGGGGCAGTGGCTCCAGAGGGCCTGATGAGTCATGGCTGGGCTGAATAGACCTGGGTTGTATTTAGAGTGGGAGGAGGAGATTTCCTTTCACCTGAATGGGCCTGGTCTGCCTTCAACAATGCTGTCTCCACCTCCTGCCAGGAAGCTGCACCAGTGAGGACAGAACTGGTTTTGGCTGGGTACAGACACTCTCTGCCTTCAGAGAACAAAGGATTTGTGTGTATAAAAAGAGAGGCCCAGACCCCAGACTTTTAGATCACTTCTGGGAAATCAAGAGGAACTATTGCCAATTAGATGAGCCGGAGAAGTGGAGGAGGAATACTGCCCCTGTGCTGGTTGCTGTCTGGGGTTGGCCTGCAGTGGCTACTTTCTGCCAAGGAAAGGAGAAAGGACTTTGCTGCTTGCTTTGTCCCCCTACTTGAAGAGAAGATCTCCAAGGACTTGAACTGAGCTCACCCCCTGTTCTAGAGGTCTGAGGAACAGCAAAGACCTCACCATGTCTGTGGGCACCGTCTCTGATCGTCTCCGCAGAAGAAAAGGGTAACCGACTCTGTCATCGAGTCCGTCGCAGGATTCCGTGTCCTGAAAGCACCACCGAGAGCAACGCCTCGCTTTGCAACGCAAGCCCTGGTCTCACCTACTCCGTCAACGAGCCGCAGCCTGCACCGCATCGTGAGGACACCGCCTGCCGCAACGCTCCACTTCACAACCCGACCGCAACGTTTGCCCCGACCGACTAGCACCGACCTGTTGGTCGCAACAAGAAAGGTACTGTGTCCGAGTCTGTCGACGCTTTAGCTGGCCCGTATCGACGCGGTCGGCTGGAATTGTTAGACTCTGTACAAATGCTTTACACACTGCCTCTGAGTTAAGCCTGTCTGCTCGTGCCAAGCTACCAAGGGGGTGAGTAGGGGTTATTTTAGAAGTGTATCCCCCTTGCCCTGGCTAGAAGCAAGGGTCCCTATTTGGACAAAGGTACCTGCCTCTGCCAACTAGAGACCCCCATTTCTAACAGGTTCCTTGGCATTAGGATCTATTTTAATGTTCAAGTCCTTCTGGTGGCGCCATCCCAAAAGATCTGATCCAAAGTCTGTGATATAGACTCTTCCCTTGATAGCCTCCTCTTTGAATCCTATTGTCATCCAACACATCCCCTTTATCTCTATCCTTTTCCCTGCGTATCCCACTGCTCGAATGTCAGGATCACACAGAGATGGACCATCCTCTTTAGGCCAACTTTGCACATAAGACTTGTTGGAGATAAGTGTGTACAAACTCCCAGAATCCGCCAATACTCTTATTTCTTTCCCTTCAAAAGAGATATTGCAATGGGGGTTTTCTAGTTTGTCTACACTTTCCATTTTCACATTTTGATCCGATTTCATCATATTCACACCACCACCCTTGGAATTTTCTGTACCATCATTAATTGTTAGAATCATTTCATCTACATTTTCACAAATGTCATCAACTTCTTGCACTTTACTCTTTTCAAGTATCTTGGTCCGGCACACTTTCACAAAGTGCCCTCTTTTCCCACAATTTCTACATACTACACTCCTAGCCATACAGTTTAGACACAACACAATATGCCCTGGAGATCCACAACAGGAACATTTAATATTCCTGACCTGAAAATTCCTTCTATCGATTTGTGACCTTCTAGAATCATTGCTCAAGTTAATATCAGGTAATATTAGTTTTCTTTTCAAATTTTCTCTTGACAACTTCAAATTTTTCATGTTTTACACGAGCAGAACCTTCCATTTCTTTACAAGACAGTATGCTCCATCCCTTTGTCTATCTGAATGGTTTCCTCTAAAGTGTGTTCTTTCATTAGTAACCTTTCCTTTATCTTTTTACTACTGGTACAACGAACTATCTGGTCTCTTATTAAAGAATCATTTAGTTGTTCAAATTTGCATGTTAAAGCTAAACCTCTTAGGGGAGACACATATGAGGTAATATCTTCATCATCTCTTTGACTTCTACTAAAGAACTTGTGACGTTCGAACACTACATTGGTTTTGGGTGTAAAATGTAATTCCAACATTTGGATGGACATATCATATATATAATTAGGTTGCCCATCACCCATGCCCAATGAAATTTCTGGTACCTCCTCATAAACCCTTCTTCCCTCAACACCAAGATGATGAAGAAGTATTGCTTATCATCTCACTGGACCGTACTTGTCCCCTCCTATTGCTAGTAGGTAAGTTAAACACATTTTTTCCATTGTTTCCAGGGTATAATTGGCTCTCCTGGTGTTGTTAGAAAGGGAGGTGGAGAAGACATGCTTTGATCAGACATGGTACCTGTAAGAGAATATGTAAAATAAAAATCCAAAATATGAAATTAAAATAAGATACCAAAATAATAAACTATCATTGAATCATCCAAACAGTTTACGTTCTAGTTGTCTAATGTCGTAGTCCTATTTCTCTTTCAATAGTTTCTAGTTTCTCATTTTACTTGGAGAGTTCCAGAATGTGGAGAGTCTTGTAGGGTAACTAGTCATAATATCGAATTTTTAATATTGATATACAATAATATTGAGTTTAGTATATCGACAAAACTAAAATATCGATGTTATATATATCAATGTTAAAAATATCGGTTTCTTTTTTGTAGAAATATCGAAGTATAAAATATTGAATCAAAAATATCGTAATAAAAAAATATCGTTTTTTAGTGTTGTTTAAAATATCGAGAAAAAAATAAAGAATGTATAAAATATTGGTTTTTTAAAATATCGTTATAGTATTGTTTTGTATTAAAATATTGTTGTTTTTTATGTAATAATAGTTGTTGAATATTGTAAAAAAGCTTTTTTGTAATAGAAATTTTAGGAGCGGGATGTTAGGTTTTTAGGGGATAAGGGTGGGGAGTTTTTAAAATAATGAGAAATGTTTTTTTAAATTTGAAATATTTGATCATTTAAATTATGAAATGTTGTTTTAGGAGCGGGATGTTGCGTTTGTAGGGGATAAGGGTGGGGAGTGTTTTAAAAAATTAAAGAAATCTAATTTGGAAATTTTAAAAAGAACTAATTGAAATTAAAATTTTGTTTTAGAATTGGGATGTTGGGTTTTTAGGGGATAAGGGTGGGGAGTGTTTTAAAAAGAATAAACATTTTTATAATTTAATTTACAAATGTAAATTGTATATTTAAAAAATACAGTTATTAGCAATGGTATGTTGGGTTTATAGGGGATGGTGTTGGTGAGAATTTAAAATTTGAAGAAAAAAAATACAAAATTAAATTTAAAATTAAAATTTTAAATTGAATTATTTAATTTATGAGTGCAAATTTGTGTTTATAGGGAAGAGCTGGGGAGTGTTTTAAAACATAATGTAATATTTTTTAAATTTTAGATTTAAAAAAACAAATTGAATACATTTCAAAATAATTAATTTAATTAAAATTTAATAATTAATGTGTGTAAAATTTATGATTTTATGGAATTTTGAATATAAAATGTTAATTAATTTTTAATTTTTAAGTAATAAGAATGGTAAATATATTGGTTAAAAGATTTAATTTAAATGTATATTTATTAACTATATTTATCAATGTATTTGAGTTTATTAATAGATTAAAATATTGAATTGTATGTAATGTATATAATGAGAAAACAAAATACTAAGGGGTCTATTACGATGGCGGTCGGATGTCCACCGCCGGGCCGGCGGTGGACATCCGCCCGCCATCGCAACCAGGAAAACCTCCGGTCATATTAGGATGGCGGTGGTGACCGCGGCGGTGGGAAATTCCGACCGTCGCTTTACCGCCGGTTGCCATCAGCACTCCTGCCTGGTGGATGGAGCAGGACCAGGATAATGGTGGCGGTGCAGAGCAGGCTCCGCCAGCAGGATTATGATGCCGGCGGTAGCCAGCCTTTCCTCAGCGGTCAGACCACCATTGAAAGGCATGCGGTTATTGTCTTCCGGGGGCCCGCTGCCGGCCCCCAATGTGTTGGGGGGTGTGGGTGCACTGGGGGGGAACCCATGGTCCCCCCTACCCTACATTACCCTGTACCAGGTAGCAGGCACTGTGCAGTGCCTGCCACGTAGTGCAGGGAAATGCAGGACATGCTCCTTTCGGCATCGCGGCGGTGCTGCGGGCAGCAGCAACCGCCGCAATGTTAATGCCTGCGATCAGACCTCCGCGGTCGGATTTCGACAGTGGGTCATCGTAATACGGTGGTGATGTTGCGGTACATGCGGGCGGTCTTTTCCCGCTACCATGGCGGTCGGGGAGGTTTCCCGACCGCCATCGTAATAGGCCCCAAAGTTGTTTTTTTTATAATATTTATTTATTAATTAGTAATAGTAATATTTGTTTTGTTTTCTTTTAAAAAAATTGAAAGAAATAACATTTGAGAGTAGTGGTTTTATAAAATATCAATTATGTACAATATGTTATCATTTAATTAAATAATGTGTAGTGTCCTGTATTTTCCATTTTTTTGTAGTAACTGGAGGGGTAGTAGTAAATTATATAGTTTTATTAAATAAGATATTTGTTTGTTTAATATGATCTGCAGTGGGTATAGATAATTATATATGTTTAGTATCCAGCATCTTCCCTGACTTAATACTAACTGGAGTGAGAATAGTAAATTATATAGGTTTAGTGTCCAGCACCTTCCCTGACTTAGGGGCCGATTCCGATTCGGGCCGGAAAACATACCGACCGACTCGGTACGGGAATTTAGTCCGACCGACTCGGACCGGCGCCGTACGACCCGGGTAGTACGATGAAATGCATGTGAAATCCGACAGACTCGGACGGAATACAAAACGACCGACCGAGCCGGACGGAAACAAGCCATCCGGCCGGGAAATCACGCGAAACGAACCGACCGACAAGCACCCGGATTGAACCCGAACGAAACGTACCCGCGAACTCCGACCCGCGTAGTACGATGCTGTGCGTGCAAAACACGACCGACTCGCCCGGAGCACAAGCCGTATGACCGACACGCATACAAAACCCAGCCGAAGTAACCCAATACTCCACGACCGACTCGTACGCCGCATTTGAAACCAAGCTGACACACAGCGGGAACGAGTCGGACAAGATTGCACCAGACAACTGCAGCGTCCTACTCGGACACAAGAACGACTCCTACATGCACCAAAAACACCAAGGATTTTTTTTTTTTAAAAAGGGCCAAACAAGCAACTACAAAGCCAATAAATACAGGGAGGAAAAAAAATGGAACAAGGACACACCTCCAACTCAACCTACATAAAGGACACAAATCCCTACCATGATCCTTTGCAAATTCCACTGACCTGCCAGCACAGAACACCATCACACAGCAACCACAGACACACTCACAGCTCATACATCACACAAGCCACACACCATCACCACACCTACAAATAGCACCCTCACACACACCCAGCTAAACCTACACTCACACACCCCCACTTGCACACACACACACATCAATCACCACCACCACCCATCACCATGCCCCAAAGAAGAACCATAAATTCCTAGATAGTGAATTGGAAGTCCTGGTAGATGAGATCCTGAGGGTAGAGCCTCAGTTGTTTGGTACATTGGTACAACAGACCCCCATGTCGCAGAAAACCAAGATGTGGGCGAGGATTGTCGACAGGGTGAACGCACAATCACCATGTTTACGCACAAAGGAAGACATCCAGAACAGGTGGTATGATGTGCGCAGGAGGGTCCGGGACCTACTCAAAAAGGACTACCTCCTCAGCCAGCACACCGGCAGTGGCCCTCCTGCAAAACCAGTATACCTCAGGCCCTGGGAGGAGAAGGTGCGGGCCATCCTACCACCTGTGAGCGTATACGGACTAACAGACATCCCAGAGCCTGGTGTCAGTCAGTCAGTCAAACCACTTTATTCGATTAATTAAAATCATAAAAGTACAATACACGAAACATAAAACAACAATAATATCATTCAATTCAAATGGGCGATATAAAAAACTTTAAAATTCCTACAAAAAATCTATAATTCATCAGAGCTTGAACGTTATCAAATAAAACAATTACATTAAGATGATTTAAAAATTCATACATCATTAATCATAGGAAATCTCCTTCTCCTAAAGCGGACAGCAGCCACAAGAAAACTAGCAATATTAAAAATGTTCCAGGTGTCATCTAACAATTGAAGATACATTAAAGGTGGTGAGTACACAACTAATATACACAATATGGTGTGACAACACACATCACAGTCAAGGGGATAGGCAAACCATGCACCCTTAGCAAATACACAGCAACCAAAATATATTCATCCCAAGATGTGAATGCTAGTCAGACAAACACAATACCTCCCATCCCATAGTGATATGTAACTGTGTCATGACATGTACAAACCTAACAACAAATACAGCAAGGCAGTGGCACAAATAGAACCAACAAACACTCCCAGATATTTAACCACCACTAGAACACCACCTCACAGGGAAGCTCACTGAAAGGAAGGAATTCTGTGTATGCTGGTGAAGTCAGTGTAGCCAATAGCATGATGGGAGTGGTAGTCACAGATATTGGTCACACCCACAATTGGCCCATCAACACCACTCTGAACCATGCTCACATCACAGGGAGTGGAAAACAACTGACTAGATGGCTGAAACTGGGTACTGCTGTGGGGAGCACAAGGCCCTGATGGGAACTGGGCACCAACAAACAACAGGACCACACTGTCAGCCATCTTGCCATTGCTGTCACACTCACACACAGTGAAGTCCACTCAGAAGGAAGGAAGTATGGGCATGCTGGGAAGGGGGGTGTAGGCAATAGCATGATGGGAGTTGTAGGCACAGATATTGCTCACCCTCACAATTGGCCCATCAACACCACTCTGAACCATGCTCACATCACAGGGAGTGGAAAACAACTGACAAGATGGCTGACACTGGGTACTGCTGGGGGAGCACAAGGCCCTGCTGGGAACTGTGCAACAACAAACAGCAGGACACCACTGAGAGACATCCTGAAAGACAACTTGCACTCCCTGCAATGGAAGCACGTTCCATGGTGGGCTATCTGGCTGGGTGGGAAGGAGGACTCACATCCCTGACCATAGTTACCAGCAGCTCTTCTCACACACACCCCTAACACAAACTACACACAACTCACCTGGGAAAATGCATTGCATCACACTAAAATTAATTATCCACAAAGAACCACCACCCTGGGTTATGCTGTGGGAAGCACAGTGACACTCTTGGGACTTGTAGCCAAACAACTGCCAGGACAACACTCCCAGCCATCCTGTCAGCACAGGCACCCCACCCCACAGGGAAGCAGAGTCAGAAGGAAGGATGGGCATGCTGGGAAGGGGGGTGGAGGCAATAGCATGATGGGAGTGGTAGTCACAGATCAACATCTCACACCCACATGGCCCAGCACGTTAGCACTGAAGCATGCACACCTCACATGGAGTCAAAAGCCACTTCAAAGATGTCTGACACTGGCCACAGCTGTGGGGAGCACAAGGCCCTGCTGGGAACTGGGCACCAACAAACAACAGGACCACACTGTCAGCCATCTTGCCATTGCTGTCACAGTCACACACAGTGAAGTCCACTCAAAAGGAAGGAAGTATGGGCATGCTGGGAAGGGGGGTGTGGGCAATAGCATGATGGGAGTTGTAGGCACAGATATTGCTCACCCTCACAATTGGCCCATCAACACCACTCTGAACCATGCTCACATCACAGGGAGTGGAAAACAACTGACAAGATGGATGACACTGGGTACTGCTGGGGGGAGCACAAGGCCCTGCTGGGAACTGTGCAACAACCAACAGCAGGACACCACTGACTGACATCCTGAAAGACAACTTGCACTCCCTGCAATGGAAGCACGTTCCATGGTGGGATATCTGGCTGGGTGGGAAGGAGGACTCACTGCACTGACCATAGTTACAAGCACCTCCACTCACAAACCCCCTCAACACTAACTCCACATAACCCACCTGGGAGAATGCAATGCCTCACATCCTAACTGAAGATCCCACAAAGAACGACCACCCTGGGTTATGCTGTGTGAAGCACAGGGACACTCTTGGGACTTGTAGCCAAACAACTGCCAGGACAACACTCCCAGCCATCCTGTCAGCACAGGCACCCCACCCCACAGGGAAGCAGAGTCAAAAGGAAGGAAGGATGGGCATGCTGGGAAGGGGGTTGGAGGCAATAGCATGATGCGAGTGGTAGTCACAGATCAACATCTCACACCCACATGGCCCAGCAAGTTAGCACTGAAGCATGCACACCTCACAGGGAGTCAAAAGCCACGTCAAAGATGTCTGACACTGGCCACAGCTGTGGGGAGCACAAGGCCCTGCTGGGAACTGGGCACCCACAAACAACAGGACCACACTGCCAGCCATCTTGCTATTGCTGTCACACTCACACACAGTGAAGTCCACTCAAAAGGAAGGAAGTATGGGCATGCTGGGAAGGGGGTGTAGGCAATAGCATGATGGGAGTGGTAGTCATAGATAATGGTCAGCCTTACAATTGGCCCATCAACACCACCCTGAACCATGCTCACATCACAGGGAGTGGAAAAGGACTCACAAGATGGCTGTCACTGGGTACTGCTGGGGGAGCACAAGGCCCTGCTGGGAACTGTGCAACAACCAACAGCAGGACACCACCGACTGACATCCTGAAAGACAACTTGCACTCCCTGCAATGGAAGCACGCTTCATGGTGGGATAACTGGGCTGGGGGAGAAGGAGGCCCGGATGGCAAGCAAATACCACCAATGCAGGTCATGCACACACCTCAACATTCACATTGACATGCCACAGGTTGGCAGGACAATGTGCTACACCAATATCACTCTCTGACTGTCACAATTTAGGAGAATGCAATGTCCAGGCCCACATCCAGAGGTACAGTCACAACTGTCAGGTGTTTGAACAATTGATGCCAGTAGAAACATAACATACAATCTGTGTCTCTCCCCAAAACAGGTGATGATGGGGACACAGCAGCAGACAAGGAGGAGTCCCTGTCCCAGGCTCCGGGGAACACTGAGCTCCCTGGTGTGGATCAGCCTCTGCACTCCTCGGATGGCGAAGAACCAGCTGGACCATCCGGTGTGAGTCATCATGCAGCACCAGCAGGACCAACATCTGCACCCCCTGCACCCCCCCTCCAACAACTGCCAACACACAGGCCACCCCTGCCAACACGGACACACCAAGGACCACAGATGACAACAGCGCAGGGACCCAGACCCAAACTGGAGCCGGTGACAACGAGCCCAGGAACAATACCCAAGTGGGCCCACGGTCACCTGTGCGTGCCACTGCAGGTCCTGCACGTGTCGCCAGAGGTGGTGGGAGGGGTGGTAGACATAGGTCGCTCTTTGCAGAGGGGTCTGGACTGCATGATGACCCACAACTGGCATGCATCGCGGATGCGTACCAGACTAGCACCGGAGAGGTCAGCCAGGTAGTGGGGATCCTCAAGGACATACAACAGCAGCAGGCTGCCCATCATGCCCGCTTGGACTCACACATGTCCCGTGTTGAGACACACATGTCACATGTCGAGACACACATGTCTGGCATGGAATCCAAGTGGGACACATTGGAACAACTGACAGCGGTGCATAGGGACATACTCACATGCCTCCGCCAGATCAGCACCAACATGGCCTCACCTCCCTGTGTGCCCACAACATCTGCTGCTGAAACAACTGCAAATGCCACAGGGAGGGAGGAGGACTCTGGCAGAGAGTCCCCTGCACCGCCGCAGCCTGCACCTGAGGGTCCCCCCCAAGAAGAGGGGCCGTCCGAGGAGGCCAAACTGAGAGGCCGATGGCCATCTACATCCCCCAGGAAGCCAACACCTGTTCTGGAACTTTTCCTCTGTGTGCAAACTGCACGCCCTGTCGAAGCCAACCCAACTCTCCCACATGACATGGGGAGCTCTAGTTAGCCAAATTCATCAGATGACTGTGGACTTTACTCTGGACATTTCAGCTACCAAGACTTCCGAATCACATGGGAACTTTGGATTCCAATTTCTATGTACAGCACCCACCATCCTGTGCACCATTCTCACACCTGTATGTAAATAAACTCACCAATACACCATATCTGCCTCTGTTGTGATTCCAACGTGCTCTCTGTCATGGAGATGGTGATCAGAAAAATGACACTGTGCATGCTAACTGCTACAGCAAGTCCAACACCGTCATGTCAGTCATGGCGACGTGACACATATGAGGGAGACACACCACTAGGGCCACACAACACATACACACCAGGGCCATCAGACTCATCACCTATACTGATGTTGCAACTAAATACAGTGGAATGCACAGACACGCCACCTATTCACAGTCTGTCAACTAGACTACAGGTGCAGTAAGCAAATTTCAGTCAGATGTGTGACCACAGACAACGCACATCCCAAAGTGAAGCACAGGTTTATTACACATTTGCAACATGTTGTTTCCACTACAGATGCAAGGTAATCCCACGTGGCAGTGGCCACACAGTCAACAATTGTAGAAGAAATAAAGTCCAGGGGTGTGGGGCACATCACCTGTAGGGAAACGACTGCTTCCACCTTGGAAGTTGAATCATGGATTCGTGGGATCCAAGTTGATCAAACAACTCCGGCAGCACCCTGTGAAGGACAGACATGACACACAGTCAAAACCACTGAAGAACAGCACAGAACGGCAATACTCATGTCTAATACATGTCACGAGATAACTACACAAAACCAAGTTAGCATGTCAACACTGTTGGGCAGTACAGACCACCTGCAAGGACACATCGCTGCACGCATCCAGTCAAGTAGCACATGGCCACACTCAAACAGCACCAGAGCACCACACACACATATCATGCAAACTCAAATCATTGACATTACAACCCTCTGGAGACTCACATTCAGCTGAAGAAGTTGGTGATGAGCTGTGTGCAGACATCACCATCATCATCATCATCACTGGCATCGTGACCCAGGCCAGGATTTTCCACAGGTGGCGGACGTTGGTCATCGTCATCCAGGATGAGAGGCAACTCCTTCCGCACTGCCAGGTTGTGTAGCATGCAGCAGACGATGACAATCTTGCACACCTTTGCTGGGGGATATGGGAGGGCCCCTCCTGTCTTGTCCAGGCAGCGGAAGCGGCTCTTCAGGAGACCAAAGGTCCGCTCAATCACCCTCCTCGTCCGACCATGTGCCTCATTGTAGCGCATCTGGGCTGGTGTCACAGGGTTCCTGAGGGGTGTCAGCAACCATGGCATGTTGGGGTATCCCGAGTCACCTACAGACAGACAATTGCACATTAGCCGATTTGAAAATGTGTGCGGAAAACAACATAGCAGAACACACACAATGGTACAAAGTCAGTACACACCAACAAGCCAGGCACGCTGGTTCGGCATCTGTGACATCATCCTCGGGATGCGACTACTCCTCATCACGTAGGCATCGTGTGCAGAACCGGGGAAACGGGCACACACATGTGTGATGGTCATATCTGCAAGACATACCACCAGAGCATTGATCGAATGGTAATGTTTACGGTTCCAGTATGCCTGCTCATGTGCCTGTGGTGGTATCAAAGCCACATGTGTCCCATCAATGGAGCCAATTACATGTGGCATCCTCCCCAGGGCATAGAAGTCACTCTTGACATCAGTGAGTCGTTGATGTGTTGGGAAATAGATGTACTGGTTCAGGTATATCAACATTGCCCCCAAAACATCGCGTAGCACACGGCTGAACATAGTCTGTGACATCCCACCGGCAGTCGCCACAGTGTGTTGAAAGGTACCGGTGGCAAAGAAGTGTAGGGCTGCCATCACCTTCACCTTGGGGGTCAGCGCTGTAGGATACGGACGGCCAGGCTGCAAATGTGGGTCCAACCGCACAGCCAAATCCTCAATCGTCTGCCTGGTGAAGCGGTACCGTCGGATGCTGTCACGTTCCACCATCGTTGCCAGGTCTGGGAATGGTCGATGGACAGCAGGAGCCCTGCAGTGCATAGGTGAAGAAAGCAAGATTGTCAGTCACCCCAACTATGTGCCGTTCACCATACTCAATTTCACATGATACATCATTAACAAACACAAGTACTTGATGTGTGTGTCGTTCTGTTTGGACATATATGGCACCTACATGGACATCATCTAACATCTCTGTTCAACAAGTGTTGACAACAGGTTCCAGAGTGTGCTATGGGAAACCATTAGGCTGTGTCACAGTACCCAATTACTGCTCTCACGTCCCACACACATACCACAGTGACATGTCTGGACAGATGCTCCACAGGCATCACAGCTCATTGACAGGTAGATTCACAGGGACCCTGTCTTGCCACATGGACACTGGCATGACATTGCGTATCATGTACACGTCAGAAAAACTAACATGACACCCACAGGTAGTGGCCCCTGTAGCCTCTGCAGGACAGACATGGACGTCTGTGACACACACACACACAACATCAAAGTTCATGCACAAACCACGTGGATGTGGAGACTGTCTCCCATTGTGCACATGGAGTCAGAGACATGTGAAACACAACATGCACACAGACTGCGGAGGGACATCACTATTGTGGCAATGGGCCACTCTGTGATGTACATGCCTTCCCACATGTGAGCCTGGTGGTATGTGACATGTCATACACATACACAACCTGGAAATGTGACCATGACACATGCTCCAAAATGAAAAGTTGCACACCACAGTGGTCAGGTGCACAACACACAAAGGACCCTGTCCCCATGAACACGTGCACAGCCTGGGTGTGTCTGCCCCCAAATGCCACCCCAAAAACCACATGTTCACCCCCATACACAGATAAGGTTATGCTGCCACACATGCCTTAGATACAGTGTGGACTGGGTGTGGTGTTGTAGGTGTGCCCCTGAGTCCCTGGAAAGTATATGTGGCTGGCATAGGTTCACCAGTGACCAGCATGGTGACATATGCGTGTGACCTGTCCAGGAACGCGTTGTAGAGCAATGGACCGATCGGTGTGCCCGGCCGGCCCATTGCATATGATGTGAGCGGGTATGCGTTGTATCCCGGGTACGCGTTGTAGAGCAATGGACCGATCGGTGTGCCCGGACGGCCCATTGCATATGATGTGTACGGGTACGCGTTGAATAGCAATGGACCGATCGGTGTGCCCGGCCGGCCCATTGCATATGATGTGAGCGGGTACGCGTTGTAGAGCAATGGACCGATCGGTGTGCCCGGCCGGCCCATTGCATATGATGTGTGCGGGTACACGTTGAACAGCAATGGACCGATCGGTGTGCCCGGCCGGCCCATTGCATATGATGTGAGCGTGTACGCGTTCTATCCCGGGTACGCGTTGTAGAGCAATGGACCGATCGGTGTGCCCGGCCGGCCCATTGCATATGATGTGTGCGGGTACGCGTTGTATCCCGAAATACGCATTGTACAGCAGTGGACCGAACGGTGCGCACACATTGGCTGGGGCTTGGCATGGCAACGGACGCGTTTTCGAAGCTCCAACGAGTCTGATGCAGTGAATTCAGTTGGCCAGCCACAACTATGTTGCAAGATCATGGGTGTCATGAAGTTGAAGATTTGAAGGATGCTGTGGGCGTGTATTAGTGCTGCTATTCCATGGATTGGTCAGATTCAGAAGATGCAAACGACTTGGACCTATCACTTTGGACACATGGGACAGTATCTGCCTCTGCAGCACACATATAATGCTGGCTGTTCCCCTGAGAGCTCACTTGCCTGCACTACATGCTCCAGGACGACATCTGCCACCAACACTGCTGCTGTTTATGCATCCTCTGGCTCCTGCAATGGCACGTACTGTGGAGAGAGCCCCAGCCTTCAGCCTTGAGGAGAACCAGGCCCTGCTGGACAGCTTCCTTCCACAGTACAGCAAGCTGTATGGGAAACCAGGGGGGGCAGGTGAGCGTGCTGTCCACTGCCTCACTAATTGTGCATGTTGTCTGACTATCAGGACTTTCAGTGTGCACACCACTGGCTAGCATGCCCACTGAGTAGTTGTCTCACCCCAAAGTGTGTAGTTACATGCACTGAACTGGTACAGTGCAGTAACAGTGCATTCCAACTAGGTTTACTTCCCATGCAATGATACCATGTTGTGACTGCTGGCAAACTGTTCATAGCCATTGTTGCACTGCCTGTGTACATCATATGCCCCTGTGATTGAGACATGTATATCCAACTGTGTGATGCACGTATATGTTGCATGTGTAGTAATGGCCTTTTCACTTTGTCATCCTCACAGGTTGATGCCCACCAGAAGCAGGAAATCTGGCTGACCATCGCCCGGAAAGTAAGATCCGTGGGGGTCTACAGGCGCAGGATCCGCAACTGCCAGAAGAGGTGGCAGGACTTTCGTGGCTGGACCCGGAGGATCGCAAGGGTCCAGCTGAAGATGTCGCCTCCTCGCAGGAGGGGCGGACACCGGACCCTGACCCCCCACATGCTCCGGATCCTGGCGGTGGTCTTCCCTGACCTGGATGGGCAGCTGAAGGACAGACAGCAGCAAGGAGGGGGTGAGTCCATGACTGCACTGTGCACTTTGTCTGACATGCTATGTGCCCTCCTCTGGCCTGGTTAAACTTCCACAGTACATCAGTCATGTGGTCCAGGACCCATGTCCCTCATTTGTGACATGCCCACTTCTCCTCTGATACGCATATGTATGGCCCTTATAGTCAGGAAATTGTGTCATTTGGGGACTGTGTCATTGCATTTTGCTTTGCTGAAGGTGGGGGACAGCATTTGTTGCCGTGACTATGTTGTGCGATTCATGGGTGGGTCAATTGCTTACACAATGCCTAAGTTCTGACATGTAATCTGGGTGTAACTTTGATATGTGGTCCGCTTGCTGCTCTGACTCACCACATGTCCCTGGGGAATTTGGCACACACCCATGCTGCTGGTGGGAACAATGTTTGGGCCTCAGGAGTATGTGTATCCAGTGTGTCACACATGCTTAGCCACCAGCCTACTGTCCAGGACTCATCCCTCTTACAGGTGGAGCTGGACAGTCATGCCTACTCCAGGGCATGCAATACACTCTGTACTCCCACTCCCGTGTATCATCTGGCATGTTGTGATCAGTGAAATGTACCCTCAGGTGTCTGCCTCTGTCTCATTGTGCTGTGTCTTCGTTGTCAGGACTACTGGTATGTTTATCGGTTAGGGCTCAGCATGCCATCGGAGATGTGACCATGATAGACAATACTTCTGTGACTTATAGGTGTCTGATCACTTGACTGTGCACAAGGTGTTTGCGACTGTGACTTTCAGGCAGCTGTATTGTCATTCACAGCACACTGTGAGGTGCTCATGTTCAGAGAGTTGTGTTTCATGTCCCCCATATGTCAAGTTGGTATGACGTGGACAAATAGTAGTACAGATCATGTGGTATTTGGGGGATGGACATGTGCACTTGTCAGTCACATAACTTGCATTCCCCAAGCCCTCGGATTGTGACACAGTGCAGACTGTTGTTGGCTGGCTGCCATGGCCATGTGACTTGAGACAGTAATGTATGACTTTGCACGCATTCCTGTGTCATGGCATTGAACTTCCTGAGACTGATCCGCCAGGGGAGTGACATGTGCAACATGCACCCCATTGTGGCATTGACTATCCGGACATGGGTGCATCATGGTGTCTGGTGCTGGTATGCATCACATGCATTTCTATTTAGACTCTGGCCATCCCTTTATCCGGACACCTGCACTGACTCAGTGGCAAGAGATGTGATGTGTGCATGTTCACATACTTCACCGTGTTCCCTGCAATGTCCAACAACTGTGTAGGTGGTGCATGTGTCCACACTGGGGTCTTACCATCAGACAGGCACCAGACAGATGGGTGCAAGGGCAGGAGGGGTGTGAGTCCCATGGTTGACCATCAGACTGACAATTGGCTTCCCCGAATCTGTGTGAGGACTTTAGGCAATGTTCAACTAAGGATGCCAGGGCTTGCTCTGTAATGTGCTGTACTTACTGTGGTGTGTGCGGTCAGTGCAGGTGACTGATGTTTGTCTGTTTCCCTAATTGTTTGCAGATACATCCAGGAGGGGACAGCTCCACGGACCAGGAGGAGCAGCGGAGCCAGACTGGGTCAGCATCGGACGAGTGGTCAGAGGGACCCAGTGACACGGAGGGCGAGGGGAGCCACACCGAGGAGTCCTCAGCACCATCCACCTCAGCTGAGGACCACAGCAGCTCGGAGGATGACTCCCTTGTGGAGGCGGGTCTCAGCAGCCACCAAAGGCCAGCTAGTCTGTCTGGCCCCGCCACCACCACCACCACTGCCCTCCCATTGGCTCCCATTCCTGAGGTCCGTGGAGGCTCCCGTACTCGGGAGCGTGTCTCCTTCGTGCCAGGCACCGCACCCCCTGCCCCTGTGTCCCCTGCTGCCCTGAGTGAGGAGTCTGTGTACCTCCTTCGGCAGCTCCATGTAGGGCAGACAGCAATGCTGAGTGTCCTCCATGCACACACCACTCTGTTGACACAGCTGGTGTCGTTCATGGAGGGCATCTCGACGGGTATGTCTGCCCTACAGAGGAGCAATAAGTCCATGGACTCCTCCCTGACGGCAGCAGTGTCCCTCCTCCAACAGTCCCTCACCCCTCCCACCTCTGCCCCATCCACACTTCCTGCCCCCCTACCTGTCCAAAGCACATGCACACCTGCACAGTCACCCAAACACACAGACACGAGCAGCACAGACACACCCAAGAGTAAGGCAAGACGTGCACACAAGCATCCTCATGGGACTGATACCACAGACACAGGGGATGGGGAACACACACACACACAGGCAACCACAGTCACTCCGCAATCCTCAAGATCCTCTCCCTCCAAGACCCCTTCCCTTGCCTCACCTGCAACCCCACCTGATCAGCAGCTCTTCCTCTGTGACCTCGGCCTCTTCCCCTCCCATCCCACTGATCCAGCATACCGGGGGAAGAGGAAGTCCACCCACACAGAGGGGAGTGCCCCTCGCCCCCGGACACCCTCCCCCAGGTGCAGGCAGAGTGAGCCCTCCACCCCCAAGTCCCCCCGGTCCCGGAAGAGCAAGACCCCACCACCGCCCTGCAAGTCAACCACCCAGTCTCTCACCTCCATCCCCCAGGCCACCACTCCACAGGTTCCACCGCCACACCCTGCCCCAGGTTCCCCCACACACCGATACCGCATCCCCAAACTGCTTAGGCCCTCCCCCTGCCACTTGCTCTTCCACCCCAAAACCAGACGCTCTGCCTGTTTGTGCCACTGGTGTGGAGACCGTGTCCCCCCTCTGTCCTGCCCAGCTCTTCTGCCCCCCTTCCACTACCATGCACTGCGGTGGAGTCCACAACCACCCCGTCTGACTCGGGCACTGCATTGGGGACCCAGTCCACTCCATCTGACCAGTCCACTGCAGTGGTTGCAGCACCAAGTCCATCTGACTTGAGCCCTGCGGTGGTGCCAGCCCCCCCTGAGTCAGACACCTCCACTGCAGTTGCCGGTGACACTCCTGCACCCACCTCCCCTTCACTGCCTCCTTCTGGCATCCCCTGATCCTGTCCCTGCGGTGCCTGGCCTGCCCCTCGTATGCCCCTCCAAGGGGGATGTCCCCTGTCCGTACCTGTGCAGGCAAGCAATTGTTGACAAGTTGTCACACATCACCCTGTTGGGACTACATATTTGGACTGGCCATTGGCCTTAGTTTATTTTGGACTTTTGATTTGAGTTGCACACTTGCTGAATAAAGCCTCTTTTTGTTTACTTGTGGTTAATCTTTGGAGGTACATGATGTAGATGTGTAGAATCATGCATTTGCTGTTGTAATAGTGTTCAGATCAGGTAAATGAAGTTTTGCTGTGATGGGCTCCATGTGGTCCATGGGATATGTGTCCTAATCTAGTCTGGATCTATAGCATCCTTTGCTGCAGTCTGAGGGTGTAATGTTCAGCATTTGACACAGGGATGTACGTTTAGCATTTGTAGATTACCATCTTTGTCCTACACTGATGCACATCTGGTGGGCTTACCACTGTCCAATGTTCCTAGTACCCTGACTGTGTGCCCGTCTCCAATGGACATGAAGTTTAGCACATCAAATTTGGAGGACTCATCTGTATACACAGTGCAAGTTGCTTGACACGTGTCTTGGGTGTATGCAGATGACTGACGTGACACTCCCGTGCCCAGGCTGATATGAGCAGAGCCTTCAGTGTGTTGTAGTTGTTGACTCACTGACCGAGTGTTCTGCTGACATGTTTGAGTCATGCACAGACAAGGTTTGGCACAGCTGACCTTCCACAGGAGTGGAGTGCCCTCATGGCAGTGCGTGATTCCGTGACATAGGCTGTGCCCATGTTGTGTGTTGTGTAGGCATGTCTGTGCGTGTTCCCTTCTCCTTTTCCTACACAGGCTGTGTCCCTACGGATGTTCCTGTTTGTGATGCTTGCTGAGATGTTCTGTGTTCATCCAGCATCTTGGACCTGGTTACTCCGGGATGTGGGTGCATGGCAAACTAATGTTCATGAGGTTGTCATCCCTAGTTGTCTTTGTTGTCAGGGCTGGGGATGTGGGCAAACGCAGATGGGACACAGTCAGGATTCCTCTTGGCACTTGTTGGTTACACGAGTAATGTGATTTTCTGTTTGTGTATGCTTTCAGTGATTGTGACACGTTGTGTGTGTGACTGCTGCCACTCCGCAGGGTCAGAGCTGCAATGTTGGAAGTTGTCTATGTGTGTCCTTTGTGGGTCAGCTTGGCTTCTTCATTGGTGTGTGACTATGGCCAGGATCCCATTGTTTGCGGTGGATTTCACGTCATGCCCATGTATGGCATACTGTGCAGTGTGTCAGACATTCACAAGTATTGTTGACTGGCCATGTGTGATGGGTTTCTGCACCTTATTTCCCCCCACCACCCCTGGGATTGTCATGGGTGCATGTGCAATGTCAGCAGTCCATGTGAGCTTCAACGCTGCACATTGGTGGAGTTCAAGGTGTGTGACGTTGAGTGTGTGCAAATGTGAGTTGTTGCACGGCTGGGGCACTACCTCCATATTTTCCTTGGCTGGCAGGCCGTGCTGAGTGCTTTGTGCTTGTATAGGTGTGATGGTAGTTTGTTGCTCAGGACACATGGCTGTGGTTCACAGTGTGGATGACATCTACCTTTGTCATCACAGTGTGATTGTCATGCAGGCTAGTGTCACCACAATGTGGGGTCCCTGGGGGAGTGCTGTGGTGGTTCTGTCTCTTGCTGTGTGTGTTGCTGTTCCTACAAGCTTGTGTGACGTGTAATTTGGGCTCCCTATCATCTCACAATGCCTGTTTGCCCACATAGGGGAATGCAATCCATGAGTTACTTTTGTATGTGACTGTGTTGACATCTGTGTATCAGTGAATCTTGCCTCCTCATGTGTTGTGTGTTTGCCTGGGGACACTGGCACACAACCCCCTCACCTGTTGTGTATGATATGCAGTGTGAGTCTGCCTGTTTGTGTTTGTGCTTTTGCACCACTGCATTGGCATATCTTTAGTTTGCCATTGGCTGTATGTTGTTTGTTGGCTTTCCCCTGCTGGCCCTGGGACTGCTAGGTCATCAGTCAGCACATTGATCATGGTTAGTATGTCCCATTGCTGCCATGGTATGGTATTTTTTCACCTGACATCTACAATCTCCACAGGATATCTACATTTGTGTGTCCATTGGTGCAGATATGTGGGTCTGCATTATGATGCTCACTTCTGTCATTGTGTTATTTGTGAATGTAGACAATGTGGGCCCCCATGGCTGATGTTTGTGTGTACATGGCCAGAACAATGTGTCATTGGCACTGCACTGCTTGCCTCACACAATCTATGTTGCTATGGGACACAAGCACTACAATGCCACTGTAGTGTTTGGTGTTGTGTGGCCAGGAATAATCCCTGCAGTTATGTTTTTGCAGCTTTTACCAGGACTACACTTCCCTTTTGGGCACTGTGGTGATGGGGCTTTGGGCCCCATTGCCACACTGTTCAAAATGTGCTTCAGCTATGGGGCACACACTTACCTTTTGGGCACTGTGGTGATGGGGCTTTGGGCCCCATTGCCACACTGTTCAAAATGTGCTTCAGCTATGGAGCACACACTTGCCTTTTGGGCACTGTGGTGATGGGGCTTTGGGCCCCATTGCCACACTGTTCAAAATGTGCTTCAGCTATGGAGCACACACTTACCTTTTGGGCACTGTGGTGATGGGGTTTTGGGCCCCATTGCCACACTGTTCAAAATGTGCTTCAGCTATGGGGCACACACTTACCTTTTGGGCACTGTGGTGATGGGGCTTTGGGCCACATTGCCACAGTGGTCATGGTCTGCTTGCATTGTGTAGGCCACACACACAATTATGTGTGACACATGTGTTAGGGGGTCACATTGTATGTTCAATGTCATGTTCAGTGTTGTATGCATTTGACACAGACCACACACGCTTTCATGGTGTTGGGGGCTGGGATGTAATTTACAGACAGTCCTTATGTGGGAGTATGCTAGTTGTGTCATGCATTACCCGTCCTATGAGTAGGGGTGGTTGTAGTGACAGGCATCCAGGCCCCCCTGGGTAGGGGTGGTAGTAGTGGCAGGCATCCAGGCCCCCCTGGGTAGTGGTGGTAGTAGTGGCAGGCATCCAGCCCCCCATGAGTGGGGATGGTAGTAGTGGTAGGCATCCAGCCCCCCATGAGTGGGGATGGTAGTAGTGGTAGGCATCCAGCCCCCCATGAGTGGGTATGGTAGTAGTGACAGGCATCCAGCCCCCCCTGGATAGGGGTGGTGGTAGTGGCAGGCATCCATCCCCCTAAGGGTGGGTATGGTAGTAGTGGCAGGCATCCAGCCCCCTAAGGGTGGGGATGGTAGTAGTGGTAGGCATCCAGCCCCCCATGAGTGGGGATGGTAGTAGTGGTAGGCATCCAGCCCCCCATGAGTGGGGATGGTAGTAGTGGCAGGCATCCATCCCCCTAAGGGTGGGTATGGTAGTAGTGGCAGGCATCCAGCCCCCCCTGTATATTGGTGGTGGTAGTGGCAGGCATCCATCCCCCTAAGGGTGGGTATGGTAGTAGTGGCAGGCATCCATCCCCCTAAGGGTGGGGATGGTAGTAGTGACAGGCATCCAGCCCCCCCTGGATAGGGGTGGTGGTAGTGGCAGGCATCCATCCCCCTAAGGGTGGGTATGGTAGTAGTGGCAGGCATCCATCCCCCTAAGGGTGGGGATGGTAGTAGTGACAGGCATCCAGCCCCCCCTGGATAGGGGTGGTAGTAGTGGCAGGCATCCATCCCCCTAAGGGTGGGTATGGTAGTAGTGGCAGGCATCCAGCCCCCCCTGGATAGGGGTGGTGGTAGTGGCAGGCATCCATCCCCCTAAGGGTGGGTATGGTAGTAGTGGCAGGCATCCAGCCCCCCCTGGATAGGGGTGGTGGTAGTGGCAGGCATCCATCCCCCTAAGGGTGGGTATGGTAGTAGTGGCAGGCATCCAGCCCCCTAAGGGTGGGGATGGTAGTAGTCACAGGCATCCAGCCCCTCCTGGATAGGGGTGGTGGTAGTGGCAGGCATCCAGCCCCCCCTGAGTAGGGGTGGTGGTAGTGACAGGCATCCAGGCCCCCCTCGGTAGGGGTGGTAGTAGTGGCAGGCATCCAGGCCCCCCTGGGTAGGGGTGGTAGTAGTGGCATGCATCCAGCCCCCCTGGATAGGGGTGGTGGTAGTGGCAGGCATCCAGCCCCCCTGAGTAGGGGTGGTGGTAGTGACAGGCATCCAGGCCCCCATGGGTAGGGGTGGTAGGGGTGGTAGTAGTGGCAGGCATCCAGGGCCCCCTGGGTAGGGGTGGTAGTAGTGGCAGGCATCCAGGCACCCCTGGGTAGGGGTGGTAGTAGTGGCAGGCATCCATCCCCCTATGGGTGTGTATGGCATTGGTGTTGGCCATCCCACCCCTATGGTTCTGCTGCTGCTAGTGTACATTATTTGTGCATCCCTATGTGTGTGTGACATATTTCGTGTACGTGTGGTTTGTTTGTATTGTTGGTGTTTGACTTACCGTCTGCGCCGTACGCGTCCATGCCGGTCCCGGTAATAGATGTAGAGTATAGGTAGGACCTGCGCAATGGGAATCATGCTTGGATCGTCTCGTTCGGGTTTCTCGTGTCTTCGAGTCGTACTCGTAGCAGGCTTGTTCGTCTCGTAGCCGTGGATCGTCTTGTGGCGCGAAACAGAGCTTATGTACGGCTCGCCCGGATGCTCAAACGTGCCGGACATAGCGACGAGTTCGGCGCGTACGGAAGATGCATCGTACTAGTCCGGCCGGAAGGTGCTGTGTATTTGGTTCCGTGCGACTCGATTCGGCGTTTACGGATCCGGCTCGGGCGGGGAACAGGAGCTGGAATGGGTAAGTACGGCTCGCTCGGAATCTGGGCTGTTATGCGCATCGTACTTGTTCGTTCGGTAGAGTGTTCGAGTCAGTCGGAAAACACGTGTTCGGCTGGTATTTTTTCCAGACGAATACTGTTAGGTGCGCTTCCGGCCGACATCGGAATCGACCCCTTAATATTAACTGGAGTGGGAATAGTAAATTATATATGTTTAGTGTCCAGCACCTTCCCTGACTTAGGGGCCGATTCCGATTCAGGCCGGAAATCTCCCCGATCGAGCCAGACCCAGAGAGATTTCCGACCGAACCGGACTCTAGCAGCCCGACCGAACGAGTACGATGCAGCCGTATGCTATCGGACTCGATTCGGTCGGAATCCCATTGAAGTCAATGGAAGCCGGTCGTACAACGCGTACACGGGCTCCCATTGACTCAATGGGTACGTCGCGAACAAGGGCGCCCCCTACAACGGGTACGCGTCGGTGCGACTCGCGCGTACATGCATGTGTAGGTGTGTGCGACTCACGTGGCTATGCGTGCAGGGGGTCCGACACGGACCCCCGAAAGTCCAGCTCCGACTGCTCTTTGGAGTCGGACGGCACGAGTCGGTCGGACTGTTCGAGGCGCGCATCGTACTTGCTCGGTCGGGTAACCTCACCATTGTGTGGTGCGAGTCGTGTCCGTACGAGTCGGTCGGAGCGGTTCGGACCCGCAAACGAGTCGGTCGGCGATTTCGCGTACGCTCGCATCGTACTTGCTCGCCCGGACGCATGTACGAATCGGTCGGAAACAAGGCCTCCGAATCGGATCCGGTAAAGCCGAATCCGATTCGGTGCCCTACCGGCCGAGATCGGAATCGGCCCCCTAATATTAACTGGAGTGGGAATTGTAAATTATATATCTTTAATGTCCAGCACCTTCCCTGAGTATATATTAACTGGAGTGGGAATAGTAAATTATATATGTTTAATGTCCAGCACCTTCTTTGAGTATATATAAATTGGAGTGGGAATAGTACATTATATATGTGTAGTGTCCAGCACCTTCTCTGACTTAATATTAACTGGAGTGGGAATAGTAAATTATATATGTTTAGTGTCCAGCACCTTCCCTGACTTAATACTAACTGGAGTGGGAATAGTAAATTATATATGTTTTGTGTCCAGGACCTTCCCAGACTTAATACTAACTGGAGTGGGAATAGTAAATTATATATCTTTAATGTCCAGCACCTTCCCTGAGTATATATTAACTGGAGTGAGAATAGTAAATTATATAGGTTTAGTGTCCAGCACCTTCCCTGACTTAATACTAACTGGAGTGGGAATAGTAAATTATATATGTTTAGTGTCCAGCACCTTCCCTGACTTAATATTAACTGGAGTGGGAATAGTAAAGTATATATATTTAATGTCCAGCACCTTCCCTGAGTATATATTAACTGGAGTGGGAATAGTAAATTATATATGTTTAATGTCCAGCACCTTCTTTGAGTATATATTAATTGGAGTGGGAATAGTACATTATATATGTGTAGTGTCCAGCACCTTCTCTGACTTAATATTAACTGGAGTGGGAATAGTAAATTATATATGTTTAGTGTCCAGCACCTTCCCTGACTTAATACTAACTGGAGTGGGAATAGTAAATTATATAGGTTTAGTGTCCAGCACCTTCTCTGACTTAATACTAACTGGAGTGGGAATAGTAAATTATATATCTTTAATGTCCAGCACCTTCCCTGAGTATATATTAACTGGAGTGGGAATAGTAAATTATATATGTTTAATGTCCAGCACCTTTCCTGAGTATATATTAATTGGAGTGGGAATAGTAAATTATATATGTTTAGTGTCCATCACCTTCCCTGACTTAATATTAACTGGAGTGGGAATAGTAAATTATATATCTTTAATGTCCAGCACCTTCTTTGACTTAATACTAACTGGAGTGGGAATAGTAAATTATATAGGTTTATTGTCCAGCACCTTCTCTGACTTAATACTAACTGGAGTGGGAATAGTAAAATATATAGGTTTAGTGTCCAGCACCTTCCCTGACTTAATACTAACTGGAGTGGGAATAGTAAATTATATATGTGTACTGTAGAGCACATTACTTTAATTTATAGTAATTGGTGTAGAAATATTATATTATATATGTTTATAGGTGTGTGACTTTAAAATATTTTTATAATCTGTAGCAGTAATGTGTATGTATAATATTTTATTTTATATTTATAATTACAATAATTATAACAATATATTTTGATAATACATATTAGTTAAAAATATATACATTGCATTAAAATATACATTTTAGGAAAATATTTAATAATAATTAATTAATAGAAAAATAATCAGACTTGTAAATTTTTAAATGATCTTTATTTGTTAATAATAAGATACTTAGGGCCCGATTCCGATCTCGCAAAAAAAGCCTTCCCAATGCTATTCTTAGGCTTACCTTACGACCGACTCGTATCCGGAGCTTTTTTCTACAAACGAGCAAGTACGATGCGTATTACAGGCAAATTTCCGACCGAATCGTCCGCTCCGATTCGTGCTCTATTTCACGACCGAACAGGCTCAGGAAACACGGAAATCGAGTCGTACGGAGGCTTTTCCCAACCAGTTTCCGGACACGTAAGTACGATGCGTTTTGTCTTCGCGTCGTATAGGGCGCCGCTTCCAGCACGTCACAGCATTCGGACGAGGCGTATTGAAGCTCCGATTCGTGCCAGAACACGATCAACGGGGACGAGACGGAGCAGCCATTTATCCAATCGCGCATGTCTTCCCTATACTGTACGCCTACCGTTACCGACGCGCACGACACAGAAGGTGAGTCAGACACCTACCACACACCAAAGTGTCACGAGCACACAAAAGGAATTCCCACCATAGGGGGGTGGATGCCCATCACTCCAAGCATTGTCCACCCCATAGGGGGGTGGATGCCTACCACTTCCAGCATTGTCCACCCCATAGGGGGGTGGATGCCTACCACTACTAGCATATCCTAACCATAGGGGGGTGGATGCCTATCACTACCAGCATTGTCCACCCCATAGGGGGGGTGGATGCCTACCACTCCCAGCATTGTCCACCCCATAGGGGGGTGGATGCCTACCACTACTAGCATTTCCTAACTACAGGGGGGTGGATGCCTATCACTACCAGCATTGTCCACCCCTTAAAGGTGTGGATGCCTATCACTCCCAGCATTGTACACCCCATAGGGGGGTGGATGCCTACCACTCCCAGCAATGTCCACCCCATAGGGGGGTGGATGCCTACCACTACTAGCATATCCTAACCATAGGGGTGGATGACTATCACTCCCAGCATTGTCCACCCCATAAGGGGGTGGATGCCTATCACTACTAGCATATCCTAACTATAGGGGGGTGGATGCCTATCACTACTAGCATATCCTAACTATAGGGGGGTGGATGCCTATCACTACCAGCATTGTCCACCCCATAGGGGGGTGGATGCCTACCACACCCAGCATTGTCCACCCCATAGGGGGGTGGATGCCTACCACTACTAGCATATCCTAACTATAGGGGGGTGGATGCCTATCACTACTAGCATATCCTAACCATAGGGGGGGGGCTGCCTATCACTACCAGCATTGTCCACCCCATAGGGGGGTGGATGCCTACCACTCCCAGCATTGTCCACCCCATAGGGGGGTGGATGCGTACCACTACTAGCATATCCTAACTATAGGGGGGTGGATGCCTATCACTACTAGCATATCCTAACCATAGGGGGGTGGATGCCTATCACTACTAGCATATCCTAACTATAGGGGGGTGGATGCCTATCACTACCAGCATTCTCTGACTATAGGGTGTGGAGTCAGAACACTCCCCCACTGCTGTAATGTCAAAATTGTGTACTTGTGTGTAAACAGGCTGCAAAATTGACACATAAAGAAAATTATTTGTCAAAGCACCATCACTGTAATGACAAAGATGTGAGTGTGTGGTTCAATCCCCCAGCATTGTCAAGCACATAGGTGTCATGGGGTATAACCCCCATCACAGTAGTGACAAAAAGTTGAGTTTGGGGTTCAATACCCCAGCATTGTCAAGCACATAGGCGTTATGGGGCATAAGCCCCCCCTCACTATAGTGAAAAACATGGGAATGTGTGTTACACCCCCCCCCTCCAGCATGTTCAACAAAACATGTATGTTTCTGGGCCTAAACACACAAGCTATATATTGATAAAGAAGTGATTGTGTGCCAAACAAACACAGAACTGTTGAGGCAAAGAGTTTTGTGTGTGCAAAAATACCCTCCGCTATGTGCAGCCAATCAGTGCTATTGGGGGCTAACACTGCCACAAATTTACAATTGGACAATGTAAGATGTGATCATCAAAATGCCTAGGCACACATATTGTTCCACAAACATACACAAATACAAAGGATTCCGTCTGAAACTACAGTTGTGCTGAGATCCAGTTACACATTGTGGCACCAATGGCAATTTCAAAACAGAAGGAATGTTCAGACTGAAGATGTAGGAGTCCCAGGGCCAGTAGAGAAAACAACTCAACAAAACATCCACCACATGCCCTTCAAAGAAAGTTGAAATACATGGGTGAAGATGCACAAAGACAAACAACCAGCCACACACTACAGAACAAACACAACATGTGTGTGTGTAAGTGTCTCTAGGCTGGGCCAACACACACGATGGGGGGCAGAACTCCACTGAGACATATGCGTGTTGAGTACAATCCCGAAGTATTTCATTAATTGGGATAGTGAATGTGGGCAATCAGTCATTGTTTCATAAGTGGGTGTATAACTGTCACTAGCGGAACAAGCTTGGTGGAACAACAAACAATACAACAAGAGACTGACTCTCTTCCGCAGTACCCTCAAGGCCACAACACTGTGGTGACAGTATCCTGTCTGCTGACCCTCTGTGAAGATAAATTAGGATGTGGGCCATACATTTCAGCACACTCACTCTTGCGCACTGTGTCACGTGCCTTGCAACAACAACTGTCATCTCACATACCCAAACATGACTCACAGGGCATGGCCTGTAATGTAAGGCCACATTGCAGGTAGGGGCCTTGCCAAGAGACAACTCAAATTTGGCCAGTCTAAACACAACACACATTGATCTGCAGCAATGTGCCACATCTAAGCCTACATTGACTGGTGACATTGTACAGGCACCCATTAAAACTCCAGGGGTGGTGGTGGGATCTGTGTTTAACAAACACAATACACATAGCTAGTCATCACACATGGTGAAATTTGTTCCACCTTTTAAGATGGAGTACATGTGCAGAATGTGAAATGTTTGGGACACATTTGGAACATTAAGACTGTCTCATAATAATGAAACACTCAAGGAGACCCACAAATAAGACATGTTGCCATCAGGCTACAGGGAACGGTACAATCTGCTGAGTGTGAGCAGTCATACACACATACAAGTGCCAAACTCACAAAAACAGATGACATATCAAAAACATCCTGATGTTGCTAGCACAAATGTGACTCGGGGAATAATAAATGTGCCACATGTGACTTTGCCCACAGTGCAGGCCCTCATCTCAACCCAACCAGGGATGACACCATAATGACACCATTGTACTGGTGCACCCACATCCCGGACACTCAAAGTCAACTCGGTTGAAAAAGAACTGTACCACTCAGCACACAGCAAGCTTCTCAAACAGGAACATCTGCAGGGACTACAGTCTTGGTATGAAATGGCGTTTGAACACAGAGATTAATGCTCACAAGACACACACCATGGGCTCAGGATATGTCACAGATTAACACACTGCCATGAGGTGATATCACTACTGTGGAAGGTCAGCTGTGGCAAGCTTGGTCTTGGCAGGGGTCTACCATGTCAGAATGACACTCGGACATGGATCCAAAGATTACAACACACAGAATACTTTGTTTCCATCAGTCTCTGTACATGTGTTTCTCCAAAGTCATCAGCACGTTGTCAAACTCCATGTATAACAAGTTGTACTGATGAGACCGATGACTTTTTTCATCATCAATGCGCCATTCTGCATGTCCACCCTAGACGGTTGTACCATTAAAAACATGTACAATGTGTACAAATGTCAGCACAACCTATGTGCAAAAGTGTAAGTCAAAGATGGGATTGTGTCAAAAGCATGTCACATTCCTTGTCCAAAACGTTGTGGATCCTGACAACCTGCAATTGCAGTCAATGATGACTCTGATACATACTGTAATAGGACACAAATACCATGGACCACATGCAGCACATCACATAGCTAATTCATTATTTTCATAAAACAAGATTCCAACAGCAATTTCATTAGGCTAATTAAACAAATTAGGTACACGAAATGCAAATCTTCTAAATAAATGAAATAATGCTTTATTCAGCCTTTGCCTTTGTAAATCTCAACAGGAGAACGATAAGGCCAATGGCCAGTCCATTAGATGTAGTCCTTTAGGGAGGAATACAAAGAAATCTTCCTCCCTCGCTTGCCTGCACTGCTACGACTAGGGGACATCTCCCCTTGGAGGGGCATCTTTAGGGGCATGCCAGGCAACGCAGGGACAGGATCAGGGGACAGCAGAATGGGGCAGGGGAGGGGTGGTGGGTGCAGGAGTGTCACTGGCAAAGGCAGTGGAGGTGTCTGACACAGTGGGCGCCGTCACCACTGCCGGGCCCAAGTCAGATGTGGTGGGTGCCGTCACCACTGTAGGGCTCAAGTCAGATGGGGTGGTTGCCAGCACCACTGCAGTGTGCAGGACAGATGGTGTGGACGGGGTCTCCACTGCAGTGCCCAAGTCAGACGGGGTGGATGTGCTCCCTACTGCAGTGCCAATCTCAAGAGGAGTGAAATGGGGTTCAGATGAGGTGGGCAGGACAGAGGGGGGAGACACGGTCTCCACACCAGTGGCAGGAACAGGCTGAGCATGTGAGGTGGGGGTGGAAGTGCATGTGGTAGGGGGGGAGGGCCTAAGCATTCTGAGGATGTGGTATCGGTGTGTGGGTGAACCTGGGGCAGGGAATGGCTGTGGGACCTGTGGAGTGGTGGCCTGGGGGCTGCAGGATGGAGACTGTGTGGTGGAAGTGCAAGGTTTTGGTGGGGTCTTGCCCTTCCTGGTCTGGGGGGATTTGCGGATGGGGGCCTCAGTGTCTGTGCGCCTGGGGGAGGGTGTCCGTGTGGCAGGGGAACTCCCCTCTGTGCGTGGTGACTTCCTCTTCCCCTTGTAAGTTGGAGCAGATGGATCGGTGGGGAAGAGGCCAAGGTCACAGATGAAGAGCTGCTTGGAAGGGGGGGTTTTAGGTGAGGCAAGGGAAGGTGTTTTGGAGGGAGAGGCATCTGAGGACTGCGGAGTGCTTGTGGATGCCTGTTTGTGTGTCTGTGACCCATCCCCTGTGTGTGTGCCATCAGTCCCCAGAGTGTGCCTGCTTGTGTGTCTGGATTTTGTCTTGCGTGTCTGTGTTCTGCTTGTGTCTGATGTGGTGAGTGCATGTGCCGGTGTGTGTGTTTGTTGGACAGGCAGGGTAGTGGGGATTGTGGATGTGGCAGAGGTAGGAGGGGTGAGGGCCTGTTGGAGGAGGGACACTGCTGCCGTCTGTGTGGAGGCCATGGCCTGAATGGTCCAATGTAGGGCAGACATGTTCGATGAGATGCCCTCCATGAAGGACACCAGTTGTGTCAACAGACTGGTGTGAGAATGGAGGACACTCAGCATTGTGGTCTGCCCTACATGGATCTGCTTAAGTAAGTCCACAGACTCCACACTCAGGGCAGCAGGGGAGACAGGGGCAAGGGGTGTGGTGCCTGGCACGAAGGAGACATGCTCCCTTACACGGGAGCCTCCACAGACATCTGGGATGGGAGCAGATGTGAGGGTGGAGATGGTGGTGGTGGTGTGGACAGACTCGCTAGGTGTTGTCTGGGGTCTGCTGACACCCGCATCCACAAGGGAGACATCACTGAAGCTGCTGTGTTCCTCAGCCAAGGTGGGTGTAGCTGAGGTCTCCTCAGTGTGGCTCCCCTCACCCTCCGTGCCACTGGGTCCCTCCGACTCCTCTGCAGCGGACCCTGTCTGCCTCTGCAGCTCCTCCTGGTCCATGGAGCTGTCTCCTCCAGTATCCGTAGATGTAACTGCAAATAAACAGGGTAAACAGATCCACATCAGTCACCTGTATTGACCTCACTCATCACAGTCAGTACAGCACATTACAGCGCACGGCTGAGCATCATTTGCAGTATATTGGCAAAAGTGCTGACACATATTTGAAAAAGACACATGTCAGTCTGCCAGTCAACCATGCCCCTCATATCCTACCTGTCCATGGACCCATCAGTCTGGTGCATGTAGTTAGCCACTACTCATATGTGCACACATGCACCACATAGACAGTTGTCTGGACTGCAGGATTAGTGATGGAAATGTGCCAGTACACACATATCCCATATCCTGCCACTGACTCAGTACATGTGTCAGCATAAGGGATGGCCAAAGTCATTGTCAGTAATATGGATATGCTTCCTTCACCAGACACCATGATGTGCACATGTATTGATGGCCGATGCCACAATTGAGTGCATGCAGGACAACTGACATTACTGCAGGATACACATTTGCAAGTGGCATACCATGCTACAGGCCAGTCTGAGTAATCAGTCATTACTGGCTTCAGTCACAGGGGCAGTGCATCTGAGAACAAACAGTCTGCACTGTATCACAATCATGTATTTGTGGTGCATGTAAGCCCTGCAGCTGTCAAGTGCACATGTTCCCCCACTGCTACCCACATCTTAAGGCTACTGATGATCCCACGTCATACAAATTCCACAGTTGAGTGACAGCAAGCACAAGTCTGTCAACATGATCACATCACAGTCTGATGAGAATGAATTATAGCTGCCTGCACTTAAATGTCGAATACACCATTAGGCACAGTCAAGTGATTACACACCTATGTCAGACCCCATTGTGATGATCCAACACCCACATATCAGCTGGCTGCCCACCCCAAACTGTTTGACAGCCCAGGAGTCTAAAAGGCTAGGCCACTCCACAATGACACAGAGGCTGACACCTGATTGCACAGTTCACAATGCACTAAATGTAGGTTGACACACATGAGTAGGAGAACAGAGTGTACTTCATGTCTGGAGTAGGCATACCTGACCTGGTCCATGTGCAACATGGGATTACCCTGAACACTAGGCATGTGTCTATGCATGTGTGACACACATGATGTACATACTTCAGAGGCCCCAACATTGTCCCACCTGCTGCATGGGTGTGTGGCAAACACCCCAGACACATATGGTGAGGCAGAGCAGCAATCAGAACATGTATTAATGGCCCACACAGAGTACATGTTAGATATCTGGCAATGTGCAGACACATGTCAATCAATTGCCTCACTCATGAAGGCCAAAATATTGTACCGATAGCAGATGCTGTTTCCCACCTCAACCTTGGACAACAGCAGGGACACACAGCCCAAGTGAGACAAGTCACAGACTGAAAGGACCACACCTGTGTATCAGATGAGGAAGGGCCATAACCTAATTTATGCACATGACTCTTGTTCAAGCAGACAGATTAACTCTGGTAGCGTAACCAGGCTGAGGGAGTGCAAAGATCATGTTAGACACAGTTCACAAACAAGGCATGCACTTACCCCCTCCTTGCTGCTGTCTGCCTTTAACTGCCCATCCAGGTCAGGGAAGACCACTGTCAGAATCCGGAGCATGTGGTGGGTCAGGGTCTGGTGTCCGCCCCTTCTGCGAGGAGGCGACAGCTTCAGCTGGACTCTTGCAATCTGACGGGTCCAGCCACATAGGTCCTGCCACCTCTTCTGGCAGTTGCGGATGCGGCGCATGTGGACCCCCACAGATCGAACTGCCCGGGCAATGGTCAGCCAGATCTCATGTTTCTGATGGGCATCAACCTGTGAGGATGACAAAGTTAAAAGACCATTACTACACATGCAACATGTTTGTGCATCACACAGTTGGATATACATGTTGTTTTCACAAGGGCATCTGATTCACACAGGTTGTGCAACTATGGTGATGGACACTTGTCCTGCATCAACAACATGGAACCAGTGCCTGGGTATCATAACCGTGTAAAAATGTACTTTCCCAGCGCTGTACCTGGTCACTACAGGTACCTACACACTTTGGGGGTAACAACTACTCAGTGAGCATGCTAGCCACTGGTGTACACAATGCAATTAGTGCTAGTCAGACAACATGCACAATGAGAGAGGATGTGGACTGCACACTCACCTGCTCCCCTGGTTTCCCACACAGCTTGCTGTACTGTGGAAGGAGGCTGTCCAGCAGGGCCTTGTTCTCCTCCTCTGTGAAGGCTGGGGCCCTCTCCACAGTACGTGCCATTCTTGGAGCCAGAGGATACAGAGACAGCAGCAGTGGTAGCAGAGATGTCAATCTGGAGCATGTAGTGCAGGCAAGTGAGCTCTCAGGGGAAGAGACAGCCTTATATTTGTGCTGCAGAGGCAGATTCTGTCCCATGCGTCCAAAGCGATAGGTCCGAGTCGTTTGTATCCTATGAATTAGTCCAATCCATGAGATAGCACGCATCGCACACGCCTACTACAACGTTCAAAATATCTGCATCATGACAGTTTTGATTTTGATACATTTGTGTAACAACTAAACGGAATCATACTGCATGCGAATCGTGCACGATGCAAAATGCGCGTCTGTCACCATGATGACCAACAGCCAATCTGTGCGTCCGGATCGGTCAGGACGCGGCAGACGCGTATTTTGAAAACTCACCCGCGTCGAACACCATTGAATCAAGCATGCAATCTGTCAGTCCTGCTCGGTCAGGATGCGGCAGACGCGTATTTTGAAAACTCACCCGCGTCGAACACCATTGAATCAAGCATGCAATCTGTCAGTCCTGCTCGGTCAGGATGCGGCAGACGCGTATTTTGAAAACTCACCCTCGTCGAACACCATTGAATCAAGCATGCAATCTGGCAGTCCGGCTCGGTCAGGATGTGGCTTGCGCGTATTTTGAAAACTCACCCGCGTCGAACACCATTGTATTCAGCATGCAATCTGTCAGTCCGGCTCGGTCAGGATGTGGCTCACGCGTCCATGCAATACTCACTCATCATGTCAGACAGTATATGTAAGATTCATGTCATGCTGTATGCCCTGTGTGGATGGAGTGAAGCACATGTCAAATGTTACACAGACAAAGACAAGACTACTACCATGACGATCCTAGCTTACAGTGCAACTATTGCATTGTTTGTGAGGAACATGACAAGTGTGAGTGACTACTTCACAGATCATCCTCCTATGCTTGGACACAGTCCCAGGGGATCATTGTGTTTACACAGGTTACATCCACACATAATCACTGTATCATCTGATTATGTATTAAAGTCTGATGTGTGAATTCCTTTTGACTGTGTCCACAGTATGTGAGACTTGTACAATGCCAAAACTGAGTTTTGAAAGTTTTAACAGTATGTTAACATACCTCATCTTGTATTTGTCATGTGAGTTGCTGTTGTGTCTATGTGTCACTGAATTACATGTATGCATGTCAAATACATATGTGCTACACATCATCAATGTTCTGTGTATGTGATAGGACATGTAGGTCTGACATCACATCATGACAATGTCCACACCATGACAGTGGTGTGCATGGTGACAAGCTGTCTGTATCTAGTGTTGTTGCTAGGTTGCAATACATGATCCATGTCTGTGTACCTTTAGAACATGTGCTAGTTGACCTTGACATCTATGTTTGATACTCAATTAGGTGTGTGTTGTGTATGTTACGATTGATCACATGGAGAGTGACAGACAACAGTGAATAGTCACAGTCAAACACTGTATCCGTCGAAGATCCATGACAAAATTGAGTGTATGTTCAGGCTCACATAGCTGTAATTTGTGGATTAGCTCAACCTCACACATCTGACTTCACTGTGTCTTTATTGAAAGTGTAATGCGATATGTCGAATCTAGATTACGTGATTTTTATTTGTAATAGTAATATGTGTACATACTTTGTCATATGTTCTGCAGGAGACCAAATGTCCACAGACCCTTCCCTGATCTTGCGACCATGGTGGAACGTGAGTGCATGAGGAAATACAGGTTCACGAGGCAATTAATTTCTGAATTGACAGACCAGTTGTCATCACACTTGCAACCTGGACGCACATATCCCTTTGCCCTGACCCCCAAGGTGAAGGTGATGGCGGCACTACATTATTTTGCGACTGGATCATTCCAGTTTACTGTGGCTGATGCTGGTGGGATGTCGCAGACGATGTTTAGTCGAGTGCTCCGGGATGTGTGTGAGGCCATGTTGGGGTTCCTCAACCTGTACATACAGTTTCCTACACCGCCACCGTTCTGTGCCATTAAAGATGACTTCTATGCTCTGGGACACATGCCACATGTGATTGGATCGATTGATGGGACACATGTGGGTTTGGTCGCACCACGAACCCATGAACAGGTTTACAGAAATCGTAAACAATTTCATTCGATCAATGCCCTTGTGGTATGTCTGGCGGACCAGATCATCTCCCATGTATGTGTGAGTTTCCCGGGATCTGCCCATGACGCATACCTAATGAGGATGAGTCGGATACCCCAGCTGATGTCCCAGCTCAGGAATGAGCGTGCCTGGCTTGTTGGTGAGTCATGTTGTCAGTTTCAGTTGTGTGTTCATTGTCTGTCATGTTGTACCCTGTTTTTGCGAAACTGATCATTTATATTTGATAAATGTAGGAGACTCTGGCTACCCCAACATGCTCTGGTTGCTGACACCACTCAGGATTCCGGTCACCCCAGCTGATGTCCGTTACAACGAGGCACATGGGCGGACCAGGCGAGTGATAGAGCGCACATTTGGGCTGCTGAAGACCAGATTTCGCTGCCTGGACCGGACAGGAGGTGCCCTTCAATATTCCCCGGCTAAGGTGTGCAAGATCATAATCGTGTGATGCATGCTTCACAACTTGGCTGTGAGGAATGAGCTACCGCTCATCCAGGATGACAGGGACCAATGGCCTCCATCAAGGGAGGATCCAGGCCTGGGGCACGTTGCCAGTGACGAGGAGGAGGAGGAGGAGGAGGAGGTGGATGTCAGGAGACAGCTCATTAACAACTTTTTCACATGAGTGTAAGTATGCAAAGATGTTTGATAATGCCTTTCCTAAGCGTGATGTGTGTATGTAGAACAATATGTTGTGATACGTGTGTGTATGCTAATTTACAGGGTCATTGTTGTTGTACAGTGTATGTTAAGTTACAATGGTCACCACTACATTGTTGAATTTACTCCTAGCTTGTGTTCAGAAGTTACAATGGACAATAGTGAGTCAATTATTGGATATGTCATCATAGCAAGTTGTAATTAAGACTGTACTATGTCTCTCCTTCACAGGCTCCTTTGGCTGTTGTGTGGGAACACACAATCCTGTTCCATAATGGAATTTCAATTTGGAACAGTACTCTCTGACAGACAATGTTTTAGGTCAGATTTTTAATTTCTTTTGTTTATTAGAATATTTGGAACTGTAATCAGTTTTCTTTTGTGTTGAGCAGAGCTTGTGCCTGTGTAATAAACCTGTTACACACATTGATGTTTGCCTTGTCTGTTTCCACACATGCTACAATCGTTTATATACTGTATTTATGCCATGGTGTTCATTTCATTAGACAATGGTCATTGTTTGTGCGGTTCAATGGTTTAATTGGACAACAGTGTGTGCAATGTTTAAATGTTGCATGTGCTATTTGTGTTGTGGTGACCTTGCGTGTCTATCTCTGGTATGTGTCATGTGACATTTCTTCACAAGACGGTAGATGAATTGTTAGCTGGTCCCTAGGATCATGCTGGATTATGCTAAGTTACCCTGAGCCAAGCTTACATTTTAGCTTTGTGTCTTACATTTTGGCGCACATTCTTTCTCTGCTTGTTGTGCAAGATGCCTTTGAGTCCACATGAGATCATTTTGGTACTGTTCAAGCGCTGCGCCACAAGGTTGAAAAACAAAACTCTTTGTAATGGAAGATCTAGTCAGCACGTATTGTTTATCCATGAAATGCTACACTTTTTGACACAAAAGAGAAATACTTGCATTACATTGACGCACAAGGGATTCATCTCCAAAGATGGAAGTTTCCTTCTACGAACCAGAGCTTTGCTGTGCATATGCTGTAACCACTACTCCTAGTTTCTAAGGTGAGCGGTTCACCCGATTTGGCACAGAGATCTTCATTAGTATGATAAATATGTCACCATCACAGGGAGGGTGGTGATTTCCACACTGTTCATAGTAACACATTTCACCTTTTGTCTTCTATGGAATTGTGAAAATGAATTTTGTTTGATTATCATGTATTATGCTGCTGGTGTGAGCTCGTATACTGCATTGTAGGACAACGGACAGAGATTGTTCTTTCTTAAACGTAACATTTTAATCTTTACATAGACTCTGTATTATATATTTGTGGACAAGCATGGGTGAGTGAGCGAGAAGGTGTGCATTGCTACGGCGACTCTGAGAGGTTGATAGTACTGTGTTCTGGGTGGTAGAAACATTGTGTATCTTCTGTATGTTTAGTTGAGCTAATGAGACACTACAGGTAGTAGGTCTTTGGATTGTGGGTTCTGATGTGCAAGGAATGTCCAAGCATCTTTCAACAACGGCCTATTTTATTGTGCATAGTCCTGTATGTGCAGATTCCCTACCACAGAACTCATGCACCTCATTTGGAGACAGTGCCAGGTTATACTGATCATAATTTCAATTGTGGGTACAGTGTATCATTCACAGATGACACAGGGATTGTGTGAATATGATTTTATTAATGTGCATATGATCAATCTAACAGTTAAGGATAATTGCATTCCAAAGTTTTAAATCCAAAGTTCATAGAGGAGTTGGAAGTGTTGTTAGATGAAAATCTTCCAAGGAAAGTCCACAGTAATTTTAGCAAGTAGTCCAACTTACACACTCCATCCCATGTGAGAGAGTCCAGGGACTGTCAACAAAGTGAATGCTTTGCACACAATGGAGGATATCCAGAGCATTTCTTTACTTCCTGGGGGGGATGCATGGCCATCAGTCTCTCACTTCAGTCTCTCACTTGCCAGTCTTCCTTGGACGGCCCCTCCTCTTCGGAGGGGGGGGACCCTCAGTATCAGGCTGCTTCAGTGGAGGGGACTCTACGCCAGACTCCTCATCCCTCACTGTGGCAGTTGCAGATGCTGAGTCAACAGGTGTGGAGTGCACACGGGGAGGTGGGGTAATGTTGGTAGTTATCTGGCGTAGGCATGTGAGAATGTCCTTATGCATCGCTGTGAGATCGTCTATTTTCGACCAGTTGGACTCCATACGGTCCATGTGTTGATCCATACGGTCCATGTGTTGGTCCATACGGTCCATATGGTGGTCCATCCAGTAAAAATGTGCAGCCTGCTGATGTTTGATGTCCCTGAGGATCCCAACAACCTGGCCAAAGTCTCCGGTGCATTCGCGATATACATCATATATGCGTTGCAAGTCGGGGTCAGCTTGATGTCCGACACCAGCTGTGGGATGTGCCCTCCCACCACGCACCCTCACACCACTCCTAACCCTAGCCGCACGGACATTGCCTTGCGTTGCACGCACTGACAGCTCCTGTCCTCCTTCATTGTTGACAGGGCTGGTGTTTCCTGCCAACTCCAGAGTGGCCTGTGTTGCTGTGCTCCCAGGGTTTTGTTGTCTGGGTGTGTCCGTGGGGATCCTGGGCATCTGGATGTTCACAGATGTTGCAGGAGTGGTCGCTGGTGCTGCTGATCATACTGGTGCCTCATGTTGGCCCACACCGGAGGTGCCAGGTTGGTCCCCAACGCCCGAGGAGGTGTGAGAATCATCCCCGCTGGAGGTCTCAGTGTCCGACGTAGTGCTGGAGGTGCTGGTGGACTCTGAATTGTGTCCAGATGCTGACCTCAGTTCAGGAGTGCCTATGGGTAGAAGAGAGACACAATGTTAGTTGTGTATTTTCACATGTTATGGTGTCATACACAGACAAATGTGAAGATGTTGTGGATAATGTAGCGTTTCCTTCAAATTTATACTCATCAATCGTCACAGACACTGGGATATTTGTTCATGGAACATTGGGATTTTGTAAAGATGTGCTTTACTGAGCATGTCCAGCTCTGTGCATCGATGTGCATGTATTTTTATCCTTGACTGTACGAAGAAATTGATTGTCAAGTGTCACACTTTGCATGACCCAGGTGTGTTGTTATTTCACACATCAGTGTTTTCACTATGACATACATACTGTAACAATTCTGATGTTTAGCAAGATTTGTGCATCTGTGCTTGCCTTTGTGCATGTTTGTAACTGTCACATTGCTGAGGTGACATACAAACTCACTCTCCTGAATCTGTGTCAGCATTTACAAATTTAGCTTGGATGAATGTGTTAATGTGAACCTTCAATGACATCACATGTGTGACATCGAATGCAATTGCAACGCGTTTGTTATGAAAAATGGATTGTTACATGGCAGCCCATTGGGATACAAGTCATTACATTGACATGCAGTAGGGGAGTCGCTAACATGAGTTGTTGTATAATCTGATATTTGTATGGTCTGACATTCCCTACTGTTGCACACACTGGACTTGTAATGGTGAATTGTGTCAGTTCGTAATCCTGCACAGAGCCTACAGCAAGTTTGTGTGATATTTTGCGTTGTGATGTTCTGCAATGTAACAACACGGTCGTTGTTATGCCTGTGTTGTTTTTGCATGGTTTGTAAACGTATGCAATGTGATAAGACATATTTGTGTTGATATTTCTCATCACTTTGCACACATGTGAATATCTTTCTGTAGTAGATTTTGTCGCTGGTTACTTTTGCGCATGTTCACTTCATGTACAATCTACTTGGTCTCCATGGACAGAGGAGTTTCCCAAGGATGATCAGTTGCCTTTTCATGGTCAGAGCTGTGAGGTACAGTGTGTTTAGTGCTTGAGTTAGGCTGCGTTGACTTCTACCCCTCTTCCCAATGGCAAACAGAACAGCTTACTCATCATTAACAACCAAATCCTGGGCACACGTATAAAAGTGTGTGTAAATAAGGTAAAAATTAACGTAAGTCCATAGGAAAATCAGTTGAAGTAAAGTTCGCAGAAGAGTCTTTTCTTATTTCTTTAATTCAAACCACACCGGAAGGACATCGACGCAAGCCACGACTCACTCTTCGTTGCAGTAATAGAAATCGTTGACACACACCCGTGTCTTTACACTGTTATCTGCTTTTAATCAGAACCTAATGGACGTATGCCTGGCGTATCCGCTATATTACACTCGATTAAATCGTTGACTACATGATACACACCAGTCTCCCCATTCGTGGCTTGCTTTGAGCTCAATACGATTAGACAAGTTATTGACTATCCGTACACTTGGGCATTCTCTCACTTACTTTGCAGTACAGACCTGCCGGGTTGGAATTATCACCAGCATCTCGATTCTACTGCTCCGTTCACCAAGACTACAGCCCTGAAGAAGTCGTGGGAGTAACCTCCTAGACGAAACACGTGTTGGCTGGTTGTTGGTTTTTTCTGCTGATTACCTTTCAACGTGGTTTGAATTAAAGAAATAAGAAAAGACTCTTCTGCGAACTTTACTTCAACTGATTTTCCTATGGACTTACGTTAATTTTTACCTTATTTACACACACTTTTATACGTGTGCCCAGGATTTGGTTGTTCTACTTTGTTGCAGGAGTTCTCCTGCACGTACATAGGGGTTATAGGGGTCTCCCCTACCTGGTTAGCACCGTATGCACTTGAGCTTTTTATTTATACGTGTACGCAAACAAAGCTGAGCGCCACTACTTCCTACTAACTCAAAACCCTCTCATCATTGACAGAGGATCAATGACAGTGAGGGTAGTGTAGTTCAAGGATGCTGACACCGCTGACTGATGTTGAAGTACAATGCAAAACACAACAATGCCTTGTGCACATGACACAACGCAAGAGTGTCAGCCATCTTGCATTGCACCTCACATCTACTGTCAGATGGGCATTGTCCCTGATGTGTGTTTTTATTGTGTGTGGTTTGTGTTATGTGGTGTGACTGCTAATTAGACTGTGTCCTGTCCTCAACGCAAATTTGTAGCATGCACAGTGAGGGAACATGTGACTAATCTTTGCCTGTCAGTGTGTGGAATGTACAGTTAAGGTTATGGTCTGTAGTTGTGTGAGTAGGCCAAGAACTGGCTGTCAGTTTTTCCAAATACGTACATGATGCCCCTGGGTAGCCATCTTGACAGGGCATTTGCATTCACTCTCAGGGACAGCATAGTGACAGGTGTGTTATTGTGGGAGTGTGTGTGACAAGTGGGTGCTGGTGGCAGTAGTCATAGTTTCCACTCCTCCTCCCACACAGACCAAATGGGCCAGCATGTACCATGGTTCCATGACAGTGAGTACAAAGTTACATTCAAGATGTCTAGCTGTGATGTCTGTGGCTGTGTATTTGAGGTAATTTTAGACTATTTGGAAATGTACTCACCAGGTTCTGGTATTCCAGCTAATCCAGTTATGGCCTCCGGTGGGAGGAGGTCCCGCACCTTCACCTCCCAGGTGGTGAAACGCCCCGGTTTATGAAGGCCACCGCCAGTCTTGTTGCTCAGGGCATGTTCTCTGGCAATCAGCTTCTTAACCCTCCTGCGTACATCATAGTACCAGTTCCGGATATCCTCCTTTGTGCGCAAGGTAGGTTATTGGGCATTCACCTCTCCCACATCTTGGTTCTCTGGGACTGGGAGGTCTATTGGGCCAAGGTGCCAAATAACTGTGGCTCAACTCGAATGATTTCATCTATCATGACTTCCAACTCAGCAGCTAAGAACTTTGGATTCTTCTTTGGGGGCATGGTGATGGGTGGTGGTGGAGATGTATGTGTGTGTGAAGGTGAGGGTGAGTGAGTGTGAGTAGAGGTGTGTTTCTGTCGTGCTAGTTGTGTGGAGGTTGTGTGGTGGATGAGTTGTGTGTGTTTGTAGTGGGTAGATGAGTTGTCTGTGTAGTAGTGTGGTCTGCTTGCATGTCTGTCGAAGTAGCAAATGGTGTTGGGAAGTTTTTGCTCCCTTAATATAGGTTGAGTTGTGGGTGTGTCTTAATATTTAAATTTAGGTTTTTTTGGAGGTGACAATGCTTTTTTTGTTAGTCTTTTTTCTGTTTCTATTGTATTATTTTTTTCAAATGATGTAAGTCGTTTTGACGGTACATGATGCTTGTTCTTGTGTTATTTGTTTTGTCCAAGTCTGTTCCATTCATACTAGGCTATGTAGCATCGTTCGCGTATGAGTCTGTCGCGTCGTGTATGTGCTTGGCTGTGTAGAATCGTTCGCGTACGTGTCTATTGGGTTGTGTTAATGCTGGAGTATGTGGCATTGTTCGCGTCTGAGTCTGTCATGTCGTGTTGATGCTTGGCTACATGGAGTCGTTTGCGTACGTGTCTGTTGCGTCGGGTTGACGCTTGGCTATCTCGAATCTTGCGTGTACGGGTCTATCGCGTCAGGCTCCTTTCCGGCCGACTCGGCCGTAAAAAAAAAATTCCGGTTGAGTCGGTTGTAAATTTCAAGCATCGCATCGTACTCAGCCATTTGGAAGGCGTGTGTACGGTTCGGTCGGAAAATATGACGGGTCCGTGTCGGGAACAATGTTTTCCAGCCGAAATCAGAATCGACCCCTTAGAGTGAAAAAACATATTTTATTAAGGCAATATTATACACATGAGGAAACATACAGAATAAATACATATTTTTATTTTTGTAACATAAAGAAATTTGGATATATGTTTATTCACATATAATATATCTTTGAATATACATGTTTTTAACATTGTTATATTTTAGGATACAGGTATTTATCTTTTGTTGCAGAAAACATTTTTTGTTATTTTAGTTTAGAACATTTTTGTAACATACATTAATTTTGTAATATAATTTTACAGTTCATTTTTGCATGTTTTACAGTTAGTAATTATATACATAATGTGTTTAAATTAAACCATATAACATTATACAGATTTAGTCAGAAAATATTCACATTTTAAGTGGTTAACAATTTTTATACATGTAATATATATTTTTAATTAATATTATTAATGTATGAAATAATAATATTAATTATTACATTGTTACATTTTATATAAACATGTTTTTGAGAAGGTAAGTTTTTATTTAACAATAGAAAAAATGTGTAATTTTTTTTGGAAAAGCATTGTAAATGATACAAATAAATAAGTAATTATAATAATCATTAATATAGTTTATATTAATTAATATTATAATTTTACAATGTAGAAAAAATGTTATATTATTTTTAACATATAAGTACAATAATCTAATATTTTTAGAAAACATATAAGTAATTTATTTATTAATGTATTACATGTTTTCAAATTAATTTCTATGTGTTTTATTATTTAATCAGCCATTTTTGTTTTACAGGTACTATTTTGTAACCGCTTACTGTTGTTTTGGGTCATTTCAGAGGGGACAAGCTCGCGGTTAGAAGCTGCGTCGCGTCGAGGAAGGTAAGTGTAATTTTCTTTAATTAAACTAAGGGGTCTATTAGGATGACGGTCGGAAACTCACCCCGACCGCCATGGTAGCGGGAAAAGACCAACCGTAAGGACCGCGGCATAACTGCTGCTCTGATTAGTATGCTCCGCAGTCGAAATCCGACCACGGCGGAACGATCGCGGGCTTTAACATTGCGGCGGTAGCTGCTGCCAGCAGCACCGCCGCGATGTCAAATGGAGCATGTTCTGCATGTCTCTGCACTGCGTGGCAGGCACTGCACTGTGCCTGCCACCTGGTACAGGGACATGTACATGTGCACCCACACCCCCCCAAACACATTGGGGGCCCGCAATGGGCCCCCAGAACCCGTCTCCGCATGCTTTTTGATGGCGGTCCCACCGCAGCGGAAAGGCTGGCTACCGCCGGCATCCTAATCGTGCCGACGGAGACTGGCCCTGCACCGCCAGCATTGTAGCGGACCAGCTTCGCACGCCAGGCCAGTGGGCGGACTGCGACCGGCGGAATAATGGCGAGCGGAAAATCGCACCGCAGCGGTCAACACCGCCATGCTAATGGGACCGGCGGTGTTCCGGGTTTCAATCGCGGGCAGATGACCGCCGCCGGCACGGCAGTTGCCACCGCCGGCGGCGGTCATCCGCCCGCCATCCTAATAGACCTCTAAGTTTTTACTTGTATTTGAATGTAGTTAGGTGGTAGGTAGTGTGTCTAGTGTTAGGTGGTTGTGTTTTTGGTGTGTTTTAGTTGTTAGTTATATTTTAGTGAGATATCCATAGTTACTGTTTGAGGCCTAGTGTAGAGAGGTTAGAATATGTAGAGAAATGTGTGTATATGGTGCTAAATGTGTTTTTAAATGTATTTAATTATAGTGTATGTGTATGTTTGTGTGGGTGGGTATGTTTCTTTACTTTTTTACAGGTTGTCTTTTATCGAAGTCGCATTTTGGAGAAGATAGCATTTTTTTAATTAAGAAGTGTGTATTAGTATTTTATACTAATATTTATTTAACACCTTAATTTTTCGGGTTTTCCAGGAGCGTTTCTTTTTTTAAAACATATTTTCGGGGTTTTTATGGTTTAATCGAGTTGGATTTATCGGAGCTGCGTTTTGAAGAAGATAGCGTTTTTTAATTAAGAAGTGTGTATTAGTATTTTATACTAATATTTATTTAATACTTTCTTAATTTTTTGAGTTTTCCTGGAGCGTTTCTTTTTTAAAACATATTTTCGGGTTTTTTATGGTTTAATTGAGTTGGATTTATCGACCCTGGATTATTTTTGAAACAGTTGTATTTTTGTATTTTTTTGGGGGTTAATTTTTACATTCGTTTGGATTGAGAGATACCTGGATGGATTAACGATCTTTGGAATATCTTTTCTTCAGCTACAGAAACTGTAAGTAATTTAATTAATAAATGTGGGAGGGCAATGTTGAGAATAATATTTTAAATATGTGTTATATTTTGTAAAATTGAATTAAAATGTCAATATATATTTATATTATTAAATTAAATATATATGACAAATTATTTATATTTTACAAAATTTAGAAAAATTATATGTATAGATACAGTTTGTGTTTTGCAGAAAACTATTTATATTTACTGTAGATTAATATTTTAAAGTATGGTTTTAGCTATTAATGATAGGTATTCTACGCCTCTTGTGCTTGGGTATAGTGTTACCTGACTTTGTAGTAACTCAAACATTTTTTTGGTTTGTTTGGTGAGTTTTGGGCCTATTTGGGTCACAGATTGTTCCATTCTGAGTTCCTGATAGGTTTGTTCTTTTTGGAAAGCTTGGAGTAGTTTATGTAGGGTAGGTGTCCCTCTGCCTGTTGTTGCTTGGAAGGCATTATGCCATCCTTCAACAGCATTGTTGGTTTTGGCTTGTTTGTTTAGTGTGCTCAGGTACACATTCCACCATGGAATGTGGAATTTGGGTAGTCTTCTGTGCCCTGATCTATGGAGTCTACCCACCCAGGTATCTTCGAAGTAATCTAAAAGTGGGCTTAGTTTTTCTTCATTTCTTTTGTAGTAGGGGCTTTCTATTAGGATGTTATAGTGTTCTGCTACCTCAATTACTGGGACATAGGCCAGTGCTATCAGTTTTTTTACTTGGTTTGCAAAAGTACTGTCAGTTGCATATTCAACACTATGGGGCCTATTAGGATGGCGGGCGGATCACTGCGGAGCTGGGAATGTCCGCCATAGGTGCGCCAGTCCCGCCCGCCATATTAGGATGCGCCCGCCACACTGGCGGCCGCATCCTGGTAGGTTAACATTGCGGATGGTACTGCTGGCTGCAGCACTGTACGCAATGTTAAATTACCATGTTTTGCATTGCGATGCACAACGTGGCAGGCACCGCGCGGTGCCTGCCACCTTGAGCATGGTACCCCCCAAGTGCAGCCACCCACCCCTCCACCCCCCCGGGGGCCCGCAACAGGCCCCGTGGCAAAACACTGCATGCCTTTCCATGGCGGCATCGCCGCCATGGAAAGGCCGGTTAACGCTGGCATCCTAATCTGGTGGACGGTGCCTGCTAGGCACCGCCACCAATTTGGGCTCCCTGGACCGTCCGCCAGGCAATCGGGATGATTGCTGGCGGCGGGCGGTCTTTGCGTCTGCGGCGGACGCATTCATGTTCCCACCGCCATCCTAATCTGGCGGTGGGAAATATCCGTTCGATGGCGGAAGGACCGCCACCGCAGGGCCTGTGGTTGCCACCGCCGGCCCTGCGGTGGCGGTCCTTCCGCCATCCTAATAGGCCCCTTAGGGGTCGATTCCGATCTCGCTCGGTATACCCCCAAAGAGCCGCTCGTAGGCTTACCTTCCGAACGACACGTTCCGGCAGCCGGTCCATCTGGGCGAGGAAGTACGATGCGCAAATGTGTTCAAAACCCGAACGTGCCGTACGCTCCTATTCCAGCCACAATTCCCGTATGAGCCGGATCCGTAAAGGCTGAAACGAGTCACACGGAGTCAAAATAACAGTAGTTTCCGGGAGGGCAAGTACGATGCGTACTTCCTATGCGCCGAACGCATCGCCACCTCCAGCACGTCTCGGCATCCGGAAGAACAGTATTTCAGGGCCGATTCGCGCCACAACACGATCCACGGCTACGAGACGGACCAACTCACAACGCCGACGAGACGAGCCAACGATCCACGCCTACGAGACGAACCAACCATGAATCCGATCGCGCAGGTCATCCCTGTACTGTACATCTATGACCGGGTCAACAACAGGAACCGACGCGTACGTCGCAGAAGGTAAGTCAGACACCCACCACACAAACAAACGTCACGAACCAGCGAAATGCAACACAAACATATGGGGTGGATATCCCTCTCCACCAGCATTGCCCAACCCATAGGGGTTGGATGTCTATCACTACCAGCAGTCCCTACTCATAGGGGGTGGATACCTACCACTACCAGCAGTCCCTACTCATAGGGGGTGGATACCTACCACTACCAGCAGTCCCTACACATAGGGGGGATGCCCATCACTACCAGTACTCCCTACTCATAGGGGGTGGATACCTACCACTACCAGCAGTCCCTACTCATCGGGGGTGGATACCTACCACCAACAGCAGTCCCTACTCATAGGGGGTGGATACCTACCACTACCAGCAGTCCCTACTCATAGGTGGTGGATACCTACAACTACCAGCAGTCCCTACTCATAGGGGGTGGATACCTACCACTACCAGCAGTCCCTACTCATAGGTGGTGGATACCTACCACTACCAGCAGTCCCTACTCATAGGGGGGATACCCATCACTACCAGTACTCCCTACTCATAGGTGGTAGTTACCTACCACTACCAGCAGTCCCTACTCATAGGGGGGATGCCCATCACTACCAGTACTCCCTACTCATAGGAGGTGGATACCTACCACTACCAGCAGTCCCTACTCATAGGGGGGATGCCGTCACTACCAGTACTCCCTACTCATAGGGGGTGGATACCTACAACTACCAGCAGTCCCTACTCATAGAGGGTGGATACCTACCACTACCAGCAGTCCCTACTCATAGGGGTGGATACCTACCACTACCAGCAGTCCCTACTCATAGGGGGTGGATACCTACCACTTTCAGCAGTCCCTACTCAATGGGGGGATGCCCATCACTACCAGTACTCCCTACTCATAGGGGGTGGATACCTACCACTCCCAGCAGTCCCTACTCATAGGGGGTGGATACCTACAATTACCAGCAGTCCCTACTCATAGGGGGTGGATACCTACCACTACCAGCAGTCCCTACTCATAGGGGGTGGATACCTACAACTACCAGCAGTCCCTACTCATAGGGGGTGGATACCTACCACTACCAGCAGTCCCTACTCATAGGGGGTGGATACCTACCACTACCAGCAGTCCCTACTCATAGGTGGTGGATACCTACCACTACCAGCAGCCCCTAGTCATAGGGGGGGTGTCCATCACTACCAGTACTCCCTACTCATAGGGGGGGATGCCCATCACTACCAGTACTCCTCACTCATAGGTGTTGCAGGACAAACACACCACCCCTACCATCATGTCAAGATTGTATATTGTGTGTCAACTGCCTGCAACTGTGACACTGAAAGGGAACGCATAATGTCCTCCCATCACCGTTGTGACCAAAAGGTGAATGTGAGGGTAAAACACACAGTTGTCACCGTAACAGTGTTGTAATGGGGTCTAAACCCACCCTCACTACAGTGACCAAATTGTGAATATCAGGAACATATTGGTAATGGGGTCTAACGCCCCACTCACCACAGTGAACTAAAGGTGATTAAGGGGTTAAAAACGCAAGCTTCATATGAATAAGGTGCTAATGGGGTCTACCCACCCCCCCCCTCACTACAGTGAACAAATTGTGAATTTGGGGCTCTAAAATCAAGCATATCAGGAACATATCGGTAATGGGGTATAAACCCCCATTCACCACAGTGCACAAAAGGTGAGTATGGTGTTCAAAATTCCAGCATATCAGGAACATTGTGGTAATGGGGTCTAAACACCCCCTCACTACAGTGACCAAAAGATGAGTATGGTGTTAAAAACTCCTGCATATCAGAAACATTGTGGCAATGGGGTCTAACCACCTCCTCACTACAGTGACCAAAAGGTGCTTATGGTGTTCAATAATCAAGCACATCAGGAACATTATGGTAATGGGGTCTAAACACACCATCACTACAGTGTCCAAAAGGTGAGTGTGGTCACAAATTCTGCTGCCACTTCAATACACCAGGTATCATACCTGGCCCGTACACAACAAGCAATGTAGTGGCAAAGTAGTGGTTGTGTGCCAAACACACATAGATCTGTTGACGGAAAGATTGTTGTGTCTTACAAATATACACTCAGCCATGTGCAGACAACCATTGCCCATGGGGGCTGACAATGCTCCTGTGGGCAATCAGACTATGTAAGAAGTGAGCATCAGAATGCATACACATATATCTGCAGGGACAGACACACAAACTAAGGTATCCTGTGGAGACTGTAGATGTGAGGTGACACAGTCACATACCGTGGCACCAATGGGACATACCAACCATGATGAATGTGCTGACCGATGATGTAGGAGACACAGGGATAGCAGTGGAGAACCTCAAAACAAGATCCAGCCTATGGCACACAAAAGCCATACCAATGTATTGGTGCAGATGCACAAACACAAACAGGCTGACTCACACTGCATCTCAAACACAACATGTATGTGTGTGTGTCAGTGTACCCAGGCTGGTATGCAACACATGATGGTGTGCTGCGCTCAAATTACACATATGTGTACACAGTGCCATACAAAAGTAAATCATGAATTGGCTACCCCTCTGTGGGCAAGAAGGCATTGTTAGATGAGTGGGATCCCAGCAGACTCAGGTGACACAAGCTGGGTGGAACAGCAACCAACACAGCAAGAGACAGACCCACTCCATCTGTACTCTCAAGGACCCTACATTGAGGTGACAGTAGCCTGCATGATAACCCCTCTGTGAAGACAAATTGGGATGTTGCCCCTACTGTGGACCCCAGTCACCTGTGCACACTGGGTCATGTGTCTTGACACACCAACTACATTCACACTTACACAAACACAAATCACTGGCCATGGCCTATAATCCAAGGGCAAAATGTAGGTAGGGGCATAGCCATGCCACAACTCACATAAGGACACTCCCAACACCACACACCGTGAATGGCACCAATGTGCATCTGCAAATCCCACATGGACTGGGGACATTGCAAATGCACCATGACAATACCAGGGGTGGTAGGGGGGATCCAAGGTGCACCAACTCGTCACACATGGCCAGTTAAAAACCCTTGTGAATGTCTGCCACACTGCACAGTATGCGGTACATGTGCCTGACGTGAAATGTATCTGAATAATTGGGATCCCTGCCACAGTCCCAGAACAATGAGGAACACAAGGAGACCCACAAAGAACACATGTTGAAACCTTCAAACCGTGCAGCTTTGAATCTGAGCAGTGAGAGAAGTCACAAACACATACAAGTGACCCAGTCACAGAAAGATACCACATAGGGAAATCAACTTGATGTTGGAAACACTAAACTGCTTTGGCAAATCCTAAATATGTCACACTTGCGTTTGCCCACCTCCCAGGCCCTAACAACAAACACACTGCGGGATGACACGCTAATGGCCAGTAGTTTCCCTTGTACCTACAACCCAGAAAACACAGGGCAAAAATCTTGGATGAACACAGGCCAACTCATCAAGCATCACAGACAGGGACATCTGTAGGGAATACAGTCTGTGTAGAAAAATGGAAGGGAACACACAGAGACATGCTCACAGAACATACCCCATGGGCTCAGGCAATTTCACGGAATGACACACTGCCATGAGGTGACTCCACTCCTGTGGAAGGTCAGGTGTGCAAAAAGTAGTCTGTGCAGGGCCCTGTCATGTCTGCATAAATTGTGGTTAGTGAGCCAACAATTACAGCACACTGAAAGCTCAGGTCACATCAGACTGTGTACAGGAGGGTATTTAAGTCATCTGCACATACTCAATTAACATGTATGGCAAGTTGCACTGACGCCACAGATGACTTGGTCACCGTTTTTGCTAAAACCTGCATGTCCAGTGTAGAAGTGCCCACTGTTCTAAGAAATGAGTTTGTGCACAAGTGTAAGCACAACATAAGTGCAACAGTGCAAGCCACAGAAGTGACACAGCAAAGGAATTGTGAGGCTCCCTGTGCCCAATTGTATGGATCATGACACACTCTAATTGCAGCAATGGATGACATGGATGCATACTGTAATAGGACTCAGATACCAGGGACCACATGGAGTCCATCACATTAGAAAAACAATCAATAGCTACATTACAAGTATTACAATTACAACTCAGGATACACATTAACAACATCATGTACATCATATGCAAAACAACATTTAAAAAAAAATTGCTTTATTCAGCTTTAAATTAGTGATGTGGTGAAACCAAGGAGAACATAAAGGCCCATGGCCAGTCCATTAATTTTGTCCATTAGGTGTGCAACAGAAATGAGTGCCCCACATTGCTTGCCTGCACTGCTACAGCCAGGGGACATCTCCCCTTGGAGGGGCATACATAGGGTCAGGCCAGGCACCGCAGGGACAGGATCAGGGGATAGCAGTATGGGGCAGGTGAGGGGTGGTGGGTGCAGGAGTGTCAGTGGCAACTGCAGTGGAGGTGTCTGACACAGTGGGCACTGTCACCACAGCAGAGCCCAAGTCAGACGGGGTGGAGGGGGTCTCCACTGCAGTGCCAATGTCAAAGGTAGTGTCTTGGGGCAAAGGTGAAGTGGGCAGGACAGATGGGGGGACACGGACTCCACAGCAGTCGCAGGAACAGGCTGAGGGTGTGAAGTGGGGGGTGAAGTGCATGTGGTAGGGGAGAGGGCCTAATCATTTTGGGGATGGTGTATCTGTGTGTGGGGGAACCTGGGGCAGGGTGTGGCGGGGGAACTTTAGGAGTGGTGGGCTTGGGGCTGGAGGACGGAGACTGTGTGGTGGTGGTGCGTGAATGGGGAGGGGTCTTGCTCCTCCTGTTCCTGGGGGATTTGCGGATGGGGTCCTCAGTGTCCCTGCACCTGGGGGAGGGTGTCCATGTGGCAGGGGAACTCCCCTCTGTGCGTGGTGACCGGCTCTTCCCCTTGTGAGTGGGATCAGATAGAGCACTGGGGAAGAGGCCAAGGTCACAGAGGAAAAGTTGCTGGGAAGTGGGTGTTGCAGGTGAGGCAAGGGAAGGGGTTTTGGAGGGAGAGGTATCTGAGGACTGCGGAGTGGTTGTGGATGCCTGTCTGTGTGTCTGTGCCCTATCCCCTGTGTGTGTGCTATCAGTCCCCGGAGTGTGCGTGCTTGCGCGTCTAGACTTTGTCTTGCGTTGCTGTGTGCTGCTTGGGTCTGATGATGTGCTTGCCTGTGCCTGTGTGAGTGTGCGTTGGGTAGGTAGGCTAGTGGGCATTGTGGATGGGGCCGAGGTAGGAGGGGTGAGGGACTGTTGGAGGAGGGACACTGCTGCCATCAGTGAGGAGGTCATGGACTGATTGGTCCGCTGTCAGGCAGACATGTTTGCTGAGATGCCCTCCATGAAGGACACCAATTGTGTCAACAGACCAGTGTGAGCATGGAGGACACTCAGCATCGATGTCTGCCCTACATGGATCTGCTTAAGCAGGTCCACAGACTCCACACTCAGGGCAGCAGGGGAGACGGAGGCAGGGGGTGCGGTGCCTGGACTGAAGGAGACATGCTCCCTAACACGGGAGCCTCCTCGGACATCAGGGATGGGAGCAGCTGGGAGGGTGGAGATGGTGGTGGTGGCGGGGACAGATGTGCTAGCTGTTGTTTTGGGTCTTCTGACACCCGCCTCCACAAGGGAGTCATCACTGGAACTGGATGCGTCCTCAGCTGAGGTGGTTGTAGCTGAGTGTTCCTCAGTGTGGCTCCCCTCACTCTCCATGCCACTGGGTCCCTCCAGCTCCTCCGTGGAAGACACAGTCTGGCTCTGCCGCTCCTCTTGGTCTGTGAGGCTGTCTCCTCCTGTAGTCGTCGATGCTGCTGCAAACAATGAAGAAAAACAGATTCACATTCATCACCTGTATTGAGCTGACACATGACTGTAATTGCAGCACATCACAGAGCAGGTCCTGGCATCATTTGATAAGCATAGCAAAAATGACTGACACATATGTGAACCAGCCACTTGTCATCCTGCCAGTCAACCATGCCCCACCGTCTGGTGCATGTATGATGTCACTAAGTATATGTGCAAACATGCCCCACAAAGGGCCAGGTGTCAGATGTGCAAGGATTGTGAGTGTAATGTGTCACTACACACATATCACATCTCTCTCCAGTGACTCTGTACATGTGTCCGGAAATGGGATGGCCAAAGTCACTGTTAACATGATGGATATGATTCCATTCCCAGACACCATGATGGCCTCATGTCATGATAGTCAATGCTACAACGGAGTGCATTCAGGACAACTGACAATACTGCAGTATCCTGATTTGCATGTGGCACGCCATGCCACAGGCCTGTCTGGCCAATGAGTCTGTACTGTCTCCTGTCACCGGGGCAGTGCATACAGAAACCAACTGTGTGCAGTGTGTCACACCAATGTATTAGCGGGCAATGCAAACTCTGTAGCTCTCAAGTACACATCTACAGCCCCTGCTACCCACATCACCAAGAATCAGATGATCACACGGTATCCAAATTAGACATTTGAGTTTGTGCTAACACAAATCAGTAAACATGGACACATCACAGCCTGTCGGGAACAAAGTGAAGCAGCTTGCACTTTAATATTCAATCCACCATTAGGCACACTCAAGTAATTACATACCTATGTTTTGCCCCATGCGCTGATACAACAGAAACATATCATAAGGCAAGCCATTACGAACATTGTAACACTCTTGAAGTAAAAGAAGCTATGCCAGTCCACAATGACACAGAGGCAGACACCCCATTGCACATGTCAGAATGCTCACATTGTTGGCTGACAGCCAGGATTGGGAGGTCCGAGTGTCTCATCTGTGCGGAGTTGGCATACCTGTCCTGGTCCATGTGCAACAGGTGATGACCAGAAACAGTAGGCAGGTGGCTATGCATGTGTCACAACTGTGACAGTCATTCACCAGAGGCACCAACATTTGTATCACATGATGCATGTGTGTCTGCTAAATACCTCCGACACTTATAGTGCCCCAGATCAGCAATTACAACACCTTTTTTTTGCACACACAGAGTACATGTCAGACATCTGTCTATGTGCAGACACATGTCAAGCAATTGCCACACTCATGAAGCACAGAACGAGGCACCTGTAGCAGATGCCGGCCCCAACATTATCCTTGGACAACAGCAAGGACACACAGCACTAGTGACACTACTCAGAGGCCAAAAGGCCCACACCTGGTCAGCAGATGAGAATGGGGATTCACTAAATGTGTCCACATTAGTGTTGTCTCAGTAGACACACGAACTGTGGGAGTGTTAGGAGGCTGAGGGAGTGCAAATAGCATGTTAGCCATAGTTCACCAAAGAGGAATGAACTTACCCCCTCCTTGCTGCTGTCTGGCCTTCAACTGCCCATCCAGGTCAGAGAAGACCACTGTCAAAATCCTCAGCATGTGGGGGGTCAGTGTCCATCCTCCGCCCCATCGGCGTGGAGGCGACAGCTTCAGCTGGACCCTGGCGATCCTCCTGGTCCAGCCACGAAGGTCCTGCCACCTCTTCTGACAGTTGCGGGTGCGGCGCTTGTAGACCCCCACTGATCGAACTGCCCGTACGATGGTCTTCCAGATTTCTTGTTTGTGATGGGCATCAACCTGTAAGGGTGACAATGTAAGACACCATTACTACACATGCAACATGTTTGTACATCACACATTTGACCATACATGTTGTCATCACAAGGGAATATGATGTATACAGGTAGAGCAACTATGGTCATGGGCATTTGTCCTGTGTGCAAGCCTGCATCAACAAACTGAAAACTGAGCATGAACAGTCAGACAAGAAATAAAATGTACACATTGGCATCACTGCACCTGTACAGTAATTGTATCCACAAAGTTTGAGAGTTACAAATACTCAGTGAGCATGCTTGGTATTGCTGAACACAATGCTAGTAGTGCTAGTCAGACTCCATGCACAATTAGGAAGACAGTGGACTGCGCACTCACCTGCTCCCCTGGTTTCCCATACAGCTTGCTGTACTGTGGAAGGAGGCTGTCCAGCAGGGCCTGGTTCTCCTCCTCGGTGAAGGCTCGGGCTCTCTCCACAGTACGTGCCATTCTTGAAGCCAGAGGATGCAGAGACAGCAGCAGTGGTAGCGGAGATGTAATGCTGTAGCGGTTGGTGCAGGCAAGTGAAATCTCTGGGGAACAGACAGTATTATATCTGTCCTGCAGAGCTGAATCTGTCCCAGGCGACCTATGTGATAGGTCCGACACGTTTGCATGTTATGAAAATGGCCAATCAATTGCATTGTACGCTTCGTACACGCCTCCTGCATCGTTCAAAAATTCAACTACATCACCCCACTGCTGTTGATTCATTGTTGTAGGGAACCAACTGAATTTTATTTGGACACTATTTGTACAACGATCAAATCCGCGTCCGTCTCCATTACATCCAATAGCCAATGCGTGAGCACGGCTCGGACCGTGAGTGTGCGACGCGTCTTTTAAAAATTCACCCGCGTCTGTCTCCATGATAGTCAATAGCCTATGCGTGCGCACGTCTCGCTCAGTCAGTGTACGACGCGTCTTCTGAAAACTCACACGCATCGGTCACCATTGCAGTAAATCTCCAAAGCGTGCGCACGGATCGGTCCCTAGGTGGACGCGGCGTCTTTAGAACACACACCCGCATCGGACATCATTGCAGTAAATCTCCAAAGCGTGCGCACGGATCGGTCCCTAGGTGGACGCGGCGTCTTTAGAACACACACACGCATCGGACACCATTGCAGTAAATCTCCAAAGCGTGCGCACGGATCGGTCCCTAGGTGGACGCGGCGTCTTTAGAACACACACCCGCATCGGACACCATTGCAGTAAATCTCCAAAGCGTGCGCACGGATCGGTCCCTAGGTGGACGCGGCGTCTTTAGAACACACACCCGCATCGGACATCATTGCAGTAAATCTCCAAAGCGTGCGCACGGATCGGTCCCTAGGTGGACGCGGCGTCTTTAGAACACACACACGCATCGGACACCATTGCAGTAAATCTCCAAAAGTGTGCGCACGGATCGGTCCCTAGGTGGACGCGGTGTCTTTAGAACACACAAACACGCACCGGACACCATTGCAGTCAATAGCATAGGCATGCGCACGGATCGGTCCCTAGGTGGACGACTCATCTTTAGAAAACTCACATGCATCGGTCACCATTGCAGGCAATTGCTAAGTGATGCTACACACACAATACCTTACCATGGACTCAGTTGCTCTACAACATATAAACAGCCTGTCACACAGTAGGTAATACATCTCAGGATGTATTACCTGTGTGAGTATGTGGGTCCACATGGGATATTGTATGTTGCACTTAGTGGCACACACTCCCAGGCTTTGCAAGGTGTGATGGGGACAGACACCATTGTGTGTAATGCACATCACCACTGTCATTTGCAACTGTGCAGATCACACCCCAAGGCATGTACACAGTTCTAGGTGCCCATTGTGTGCTGACATGTTACATACACCCTGACTCATAGGTGAAAAGGACTGTGTGTCACTGGGTGTCCCACAGCTAACATTGTGGTGTTGATGCAGAGTATGTGCTTATTGTGCTACACACATGTCTCTGATTATTTGTGGTAGTTGGCAATCGTCATCACCATCCATGTGATTTTGACATGTGAGTCGCTGTTGTGCCTGTTTGTCACAGGCATCCATTTTTTGCCTGTGCAACAATCTGGTAGCACATCATTTGTGTTTTGTGGGTGTGTTGTTACATGTACATCAGATGCTACATAATGTCAGTGCCCTTGTGCCAATACAAGATAGTTGTGTGTGTGACAGACAAACACCTGTCATGTGGGGAACACATCTGTCCGTCCTAGTCACAGAGGTGTGTTTTGGGTGCGTGACATGTGTGATGATGTACTGGGAGAGACCACATTGATTGTTCACAGCACAGCTTAGCACTTGTTGTGTAAACATGTAGAGCTGAGATGTTATGTGAGGGGCACATAGCTGACATTGTTGTCCATGCCCAACAGCACACACAACACGTTATTGTGTCTTGTTCTGAAGTTGCATGTGACATTGTGCATGGTCATTGCCACATATGTAGGGTCACTGACAAACTTTCTTTGCTCATCTATGTACTGCAGGAGACCAGCTGTCCATAGACCGCTCCCAGACCTTGCAACCATGTCTGAACGTGACTGCATCCGGCGGTACCGCCTCACCAGGCCACTAATTGAGGATTTGGCAGAGCAGTTGGCACCACATTTGCAACCTGGCCGGACATATCCATCAGCGCTGACCCCCAAGGTGAAGGTGATGGCAGCCCTACACTTCTTTGCCACCGGTACCTCCCAGTACACTGTGCCTAGTGCTGGTGGGATATCACAGACCATGTTCAGTCGTGTGCTTCGCGATGTATTGGAGGCAATGTTGTTATTCCTGAACCGGTAAATCCAATTCCCAACCCCAGGACAATTCACTGTGATTAAGAGTGACTTTTATGCCTTGGGAAGAATGCCACATGTCATAGGCTCCATAGATGGCACACATGTTGCTTTGGTACCACCACAGGCACATGAGCAGACATACCGTAACTGAAAACATTTCCACTTTATTAATGTCCTGGTGGTATGTCTGCCGGACATGACCATCTCACATGTGTGTGCACGTTTCCTTGGTTCTCTACACAAAGCTTACATCATGCGGATGAGTCGGATACCAAACATGATGACACAGCTGCAGAACCAGCGTGCCTGGCTTGTTGGTGTGTAATATCTGTTTCCCTTGTGTGTTTTGGCAACTTTAGAGATTCACCCACTTCTCCAACCCATTGAATGTTTGTTTGTTTGTATGTAGGTGACTCTGGATACCCAAACATGCCGTGGTTGCTGACCCCCCTCAGGAACCCTGTTACACCTGTGGAGATCCGTTATAATGAGGCACATGGGCGGACCAGGAGAGTGATAGAGCGGACATTTGGCCTACTGAAAACCAGATTCCGCTGCCTGGACAAGACAGGAGGTGCCCTCCAATATGGCCCTGACAAGGTGTGCGAAATCGTTATTGTGTGCTGCATGCTACACAACCTGGCAGTGAGTAAGGAGTTGCCTCTCATCCTGGATGATGATGACCAACAGCCGCCTGCCGTGGAGGATCCTGCTCTGGGACATGTTGCCAGTGATGATGAGGGTGAGGGGGATGTACGAACACAGCTCATCAACAACTTCTTCACATGATAGTGAGTATACAGTGATATGTTGTCTATGTTTTGTAATTGCCTGATATGTGTAGGTGTTGCAATGTTGCTGCTTAAGTGTGTCTGTGTGCTCATTGACAGGCTGCTTGCAGTGATGTGTCCTACTATTGAGTATGTACTACCAAACAGTGCTGGGATTGTAACTGCGTTATGTCCAGGTATCTTGAGCTTAGTGTCTGGCATGTGTATTGGAGATGTATGCTGTCATTCAGTGATTCTAATGGTGTTGTATGTCTGTGCTCCACAGTGTCCTATGTCTGTTGTTTGGTCACGTGTGACCCCCCAAATCACAGATTCATGTTGCAGACTGCAGGCTGCTGTTGTCCTAACCATGATGTGCCACACACCCCTGGACTTATATGGTTTACCAGTGGCTGACTTTGTGCTCACTGTCACGTGAGGTTACATCCCATCTGTTGAGGACGTATGACTTTTGCTGGTGTAATAAACCTGTGCATCACTTTGGAATGTGCTTTGTCTGTGTCCACACATCCAACATTCATTTGCATGCTGTACCTGTGGACAGCTTGCCACAGACTCAGGCTGGGTGTTGTGTATATGGATCCCACTGCATTCTCTGTTCACATAAGTTAGGACGATGAGTTAGATGGGCATGGTAAGTATGTGTTGTGTTGTCGTAGTGGGGTGTCTACCTCATATGTGTCACATCACCATGACTCACATGACTGTGTTTACATAGCAGTAGTAGATTCCATGCACAGACATCTTTTCACAGGTCATCCTCTCAATGACACAAACCAAGTTTCAGTCACAACAGAGGCATGTATTGTGTTGTAGTGAATTTATTTACATGCATGTGTTTGAAAGTTATACGTAAGTGAAAGTGCTGTACAGTGCAATAGGAATCCAAAGCTCACAGTGCAGTTGGTAGTGTTGATTGATTAAATTTCTAGAGTAAAGTCCACAGTCCTTTGGAACATTGGTCCAACTTAGACCCTCCTTCTCATGTGTGGGAGTTTAGCAACAGTCAATAAGGTGAACGCTTTGCACACATTGGATGATGTCTAGAACAGGTAGTCACGTCCTGGTGGGTATGCATGGCCATCTGCCTCTTACTTGTCCTTCTTCGGATGACCCCTCTTCTTCTTCTCAGGGGGACCCTCATGTGCAGACTGCTGCGGTGCAGAGGACTCTCCGCCAGAGTCCACCTCCCTCCCTGTGGAAGTTGCTGATGTAGTGGCAACTGATGTAGTGGGCACACAGGGAGGTGTGGTCATGTTGTTGGCTATCTGGTGGAGGCATGTCAGTATGTCCCTATGCACCGCCGTAAGGTCATCTATTTTGTCCATTTTGGACTCCATCCGGGTCATGTGTTTTTCCACCCGGGACATGTGGGAGTCCATTCTGGCATGATGTGCAGCCTGCTGTTGTTGCATGTCCCTGAGGATCCCCACAACCTGGCCAAATCCTCCGGTGCTTTCCTGGTACGCATCTATGATGCGTCCCAACTGCGGATCTTCCTGCAGTCCAGCCCCATCTGCAGGCCGTGGCCTCGCCCTGACCACCCTCACAGTGTGAGAAGTTGGCCTGGTATATGCTGTCCACTAGTTATAGTGGGCACCTTGCACCAGTCCAAACGACCTTTATTGATGATAGGTTTAAAGACAACCTTTATTGAAAGCTATCCTAGTGGTAGCTATGGAGATGAGAAGAACCTGAAAGCAGAGGGGACAGAGTCTGGGTCACTTGCCAGTGACCAGGGGTACGATAGTCGAATACCCACCGATGTTGGGTGTTTCAGGTGAAAGAGGTGAAGCTTGACTCTTCAGCCACGAGGCCCAGGAGGTGTCGACGACAACCAGGAGCTGGATTCGAGCTGCTCCACAAAGGATGTCGAGTGCTGCAGCATTGGTGTCCGGGTTGAACACAACAAGCCTTGGCAACAGCAACCCACGCAGAAAGGAGAAATATGAATCTGTGCAGACCAGCAAGGTCTGAGGGACTCACCACATGGTGGGGAGTCAGGGCACGTCTGGAGCAACCAGGGAAGCCCAAGAAAAATCAGAGTTACCTTCACAGGGACCCACCAGTCGACGGACCAGGGATTGCGAAGGAGCCCCAAGTGGAAATGCAGGAAGCGGGCCCACGGAACACTCGTGGAGTGTAGGCTTGCAATCTTCGGTGCAAATGGTGCTCGGGGCCTGGGCTACAAGTAACTCAAAGCAGGACTTCAAGAGATGTTGAGAAGTCAGTGCACTAGCAAATGTGCACGGTGTCCAGGAGTTCCGGTTCCACATCACTCGTGAGGGCTGCGGGTCTTAGCTTTGCTGGGGAGTCGGGTCGGCCTCTGAGAAGTCTGGAAATCCTCCTCCTGGGCTGCAATTACTTCGGAGTCCGGCAGGAGCTTCGGAGATGCAGACCGGCAAATGCTTTGTTGGTGCCTGCCCAGATCAGTTGACTGGGGGTGAGTGTTTGATTTGCTCTAACGCTCCGTCCATCATCCCCTTTGGTATTGCTTTGTTCGCCCTAAGTTGGCAGGGTATGCCCAGACGTGGGTCCCTTGCTCACTTTGCCACTGGATTCAAGATAGCCTGGCTGATGAGGGTTTTGAACCCGAAACCGGTCCCAGGATGCTTGTTTCCGGTCCAGGGAAGACATGGCTTGTCAGTTCGGGCTGGACTGTTCCCATGAGGCACAGGGTCAGACTGATTTGCATATGGCCTTGTCTGAACTGGGGTGGTGGAGTGAGCTAAAGAATGATGATGGATTAAACCCAGATCAGTTGACTGGGGGTGAGTGTTTGATTTGCTCAAACGCTCCGTCCATCATCCCCTTTGGTATTGCTTTGTTCAGACCTAAGTTGGCAGGGTATGCCCAGACGTGGGTCCCTTGCTCACTTTGCCACTGGATTCAAGATAGCCTGGCTGATGAGGGTTTTGAACCCGAAACCGGTCCCAGGATGCTTGTTTCCGGTCCAGGGAAGACATGGCTTGGCAGTTCGGGCTGGACTGTTCCCATGAGGCACAGGGTCAGACTGATTTGCATATGGCCTTGTCTGAACTGGGGTGGTGGAGTGAGCTAAAGAATGATGATGGATTAAACCCAGATCAGTTGACTGGGGGTGAGTGTTTGATTTGCTCTAACGCTCCGTCCATCATCCCCTTTGGTATTGCTTTGTTCGCCCTAAGTTGGCAGGGTATGCCCAGATGTGGGTCCCTTGCTCACTTTGCCACTGGATTCAAGATAGCCTGGCTGATGAGGGTTTTGAACCCGAAACCGGTCCCAGGATGCTTGTTTCCGGTCCAGGGAAGACATGGCTTGGCAGTTCGGGCTGGACTGTTCCCATGAGGCACAGGGTCAGACTGATTTGCATATGGCCTTGTCTGAACTGGGGTGGTGGAGTGAGCTAAAGAATGATGATGGATTAAACCCAGATCAGTTGACTGGGGGTGAGTGTTTGATTTGCTCTAACACTCCGTCCATCATCCCCTTTGGTATTGCTTTGCCAAGGAGGGGAGTCACTCCTTGAACCCAAGGGAGATTTCTTCAGTCCTCTAGTCTTGAGTAGAGCGTCGAAGTTCCAGGATTCAGTTGCAGAGTTTCGTCCAGGGATATCTAAAGTCCTGTTGCCAGGGGTTCCTCACTTATACATAAGAAAGGGGTTGGACTAACTCAGGGGACCCACCTATGGGAGGGTTTGGAAAGAGGGGTGGCTACATCCATTTCCTTTGTCCAGCTTCGCGCCAGAGCAGGGGCTGGCAGCCCCTGCAACCGGTTTGAACTGGGGTATGCACGAGGACACCAAATGTGCCCCCAGTGCAGGACTTCAAAGCACTCTTGGAGTGCACCCACCCAGCCCCAATCCACTAAGGCCTGTCTGGGAGGTGGTAACACCTCCCTGTGACAGGAAACCTATTGTCCAGGCCTCCCCTGCCGGAGTTTCGGTCAGCAGCAGGAGGCCAGACTCGTGTCTGTGGCTGCAGCATCCATTTTGTGATGCCAGGGCTCTGTTTAGTTGGTACCGGGTATACCGTGCTGTCATGTCTCTCCCTCTAGAAGGGTGGGATCATACTCCCACACCAGTTAATGGTGTGGGGGTATGATTCCAAGGTGTTTGACACCAAACACGACATGTTTCCGTGCAGCCATCCCAAAGTTAGCATTTACCGCGAGGATATAATGCACTTAAGAGTATATGGTCAGGCTGCACCACAGACAACCCCGGAGAGGAGGTTACGAAGGCTGCAGAGGGGCTCTGCTCATGCATGGGCACCCTCTCACATATAACCAAGCACCCTGCCTTCAGGATTGATAAGGCCTGCCATAGGGGTGACTGATAGGATTATATGTGCAGTGATAGGGTGAGATATAGTGAACCTATATCTCAGTAAGGGGTGCATGCACCACCCTACTCAGGCTACTGTAGCAGTCCTGTGGTGTCATTTTGGAAGGCTGCCCAGGGGTGGCATAATACATGCTTCAGCCCCTGGTAGGCCTCTGGGGTACCTATACCCTGGGTACATAGTATACCATATACTAGGGACTTATAAGGGCACCCCAGAATCCAATCTGAAGTGTACTTAAGGTACATGGAATCAATTTAGAGAGGAAGCAGCTAGGCTGGGGTCCTGGATAGCAGGGCCCCAGCCAGACTAAAGTCGAAAAACAGTGTAACATCAGCAAAAAGTGGGGGTAACCATAAGAGGCAGATCCTACTCTCCTACACAACCCCCCCAAACGCACGGACATTAAACTAACCTTGACCAGTTGAGTCTTCATGTTCTAAGTGGAAATATCTGGAGAGTCCATCTGCATTGGCATGGTTACTCCCAGGTGTATGTTCCACTGTATAGTCCATCCCCTGTAGGGAAATGGACCACCTCAAAAGTTTGGGGTTTTCACCCTTCATCTGTTTTAGCCATAAGAGGGGCTTATGGTCTGTCTGAACAATGAAGTGAGTGCCAAACAAGTATGGCCTCAGCTTCTTCAGAGCCCAAACCACAGCAAAGGCCTCCCTCTCAATGGCTGACCAATGTTTCTCTCTGGGGGTCAGCCTTCTGCTAATAAAAGCTACTGGCTGATCCTGACCTTCATCATTCAACTGTGACAGTACAGCCCCTACCCCCAACTCAGATGCATCTGTTTGCACAATGAACTTTTTGGAGTAATCAGGACTCAGCAGAATGGGAGCAGTGCACATGGCCTGCTTCAGGTCATCAAATGCCTTTTGACAGCTAACTGTCCACTGAACCTTTTTGGGCATTTTCTTAGAGGTTAAGTCATTCAGGGGTGTCACTATTGATCCATACCCCTTGACAAATCTTCTGTAATACCCAGTCAGGCCTAAGAAGGCTCTCACCTGAGTCTGGGTAGTTGGAGCAACCCAGTCTATGATGGTCTGGATCTTGCTCTGCAAAGGTTGAACCTCGCCTCCACCCACAAGATGGCCCAGGTACACAACCTGACTCTGCCCTATCTGGCACTTTGTGGCCTTGATAGTTAGGCCTGCCTTCTGCAGGGCCTCCAAAACATTTCTGAGGAGGACCAGGTGATCCTCCCAGGTGGAGCTAAAGACAGCAATATCATCTAGATATGCTGCACTGTAGGCTTCCAGACCTGTAAGGACTGTGTTCACCTGTAGGAGAGTAGGATCTGCTTCACATGGGTACCCCCACTTTTTGCTGATGCTTCACTGTTTTTCGACCTTAGTCTGGCTGGGGCCCTGCTAATCAGAACCCCAGCCTAGCTGCTTCCTCTCTAAAATGGTTTCCATGTGCCTTAGGCACATCACTGATTGGAATCTGGAGTGCCCTTATAAGTCCCTAGTATATGGTATACTATGTACCCAGGGCATAGGTACCTCAGAGGCCTACCAGGGGCTGCAGCATGTATTATGCCACCCCTGGAAGGCCATCCAAACTGACACCACAGGTCTGCTACTGCAGCCTGGGTAAGGTGGTGCATGCACCCCTTACTGTGATATAGGTTACCTATATCACTAAATACATACACACATATAAACCTATAAGTCACTCCTATGGCAGGCCTTATCAATCCTGAAGGCAGAGTGCGTGGTTCCTATGTGAGAGGGTGCCCCTGCATGAGCAGGGCCCCTCTGCAGTGTTCGGAGACCCTTCTCTGATGCTCTTTGTAGTGCAGCCTGACCATATACTCTTAAGCGCATTATAACCTCGCGTTAAATGCTAACTTTGGAATGGCTGCACCGAAACATGTCGTGTTTGGTGTCAAACATCTTGGAATACTACCCCCCCCGCCAATTCTGGTGGCGGGGGTAGCATTCCACCCTTCTAGAGGGAGAGACATGTTAACCCTGGCCTGGCCGGTAACTTCTTTCTAAAGCCCTGGCATCACAAAATGGATGCTGCTGCCACAGACACAAGTCTGGTCTCCTGCTGCTGGACGAAACTCCGGCAGGGGAGGCCTGGACAATAGGTTTCCTGTCCCAGGGAGGTGTGACCACCTCCCCAGACAGGATAGTGTGTATTGGGGCTGGCGGGAGCACTTTCGGGTGCTTTGAAGTCCTGCACTGGGGGCACACTTGGTGTCCCTGTGCATACCCCAGTTCAAACCGGATCAGGGGCTTGCAGCCCCTGCTTTGGCACGAACTGGACAAAGGGAAAGGGGTGTAGCCACCCCTCTGCCCTGACCCACCCATAGGTGGGGCCACAGAGTAGTCCAACCCCTAAACTTAGTATAAGTATAGGAACCCAGTCCTTAGGACTTTAGATTATCCCTGGACGAAACTCTGACACAGAATCCTGGACCTTCGACGCTCTACTCAAGACTAGAGGACAGAAGAATCTCCCTTGGGGTCAAGGAGTGACTCACCTGCTTGGCAGGCACCAAAGAAGCAATTGTCCGGTCTGCATCGCCTAAGCTCCCGTCAAACGCCGAAGTCTTTGCATCACCAGAGGTGGATTTCCAGACTTCTCCGAGGCTGCCCTGAGTCCCCAGCAAAGCTGAGACCCGTAGCTGTCGTGGGTAACGTGGAACCTTGACCCCTGGACACCGCACGCATTTGCTAGTGCATCCTCTTCTGGGTCTCCCACAAAGTTGTGCTTTGGGCTCCGAGTAGCCCTAACCTCCAGCACCAACTGCACCCGAGATCACTGGCCTTCACTCCACGAGTGTCCTGTGAGCCAGCTCCACGTGCACCGTCTCGAGGCTCCTTTGCGGTCGCTAGCCCGTTGGCTAGTAGCCCTTCACGAAGGCCAATCCTTTTCTTCTTGGGCTCCCTGGTTGCTCCAGGCTTGCCCTCACTTACCCTTGCTGGGTGAGTTTCTCAGACCTTGCTGGTCTGCATCATCGTCATTCTTCATCTACATCAAGACTTGCCGTTGCCAAGGCTTGTTGGGTCCAATCCGGTCACCAACACATCAGCTCTCGACAAACATCGTGTACCAGCCCGAATCCTGCTCCTGGTCGCCGACAACACCTCCTGGACCTCGTGGCTGAAGAGTCAAGACAAACGTCAACCTACCTGAAGCACTCGACATCGGTGGGCATCTGCTCATCGCCTTCCTGGTCACTGCCTAGTGACCCAGACTCTGTCCCCTCTGCTTTCAGGTTCTTCAGATCTCCGATCCACTCTTGGATCCACCCGGACACTTTCCACTTGGTCGCCAGCAGCACTTTGCAGCAGATCGCCATTCAAATCGACGACGAAACCCGACCCCGAAAGGCACCTATGCACCCGGCTTCCCTGGGTGAGGTAACAAGAGTACTCCGGTGCTCCCGTGGGTAGAGACTCTAGAACGACCTAGTTCTCAAAGGGTTTGCTCCAAGTCCTCCTTTAAGTGTCCCTTTTCTTTAATTTCCCAATCGCGACTTTCTCCATAGAAGTTAACGGCGTCTCGAAGGCTGTGTATTTACACTGCACGCGTCCCCCATGGGTCCCCTGTGTCACTACCTTGGGTGGTTCCTTGTGGTCCAAGCACTTCTAGAGGCTCTAGGCCTAGTGTCTAGCTCAGTCGTGGTTCTTATACCACTTTATTGGTATATGGTTTGGTACGCCCCTAGGGCCCAAACGTGTATTTGTGCTATTACTGTGTTTAAATAACTTATAACTTATGTACTTCGAACTCTAGCCTCATAAAGAGACTAGAGGGGTGTGTTTAGCAATAAATACATATATTTTGAATATATACCTGGTGTGGTGCTCTTTCATTTGATCACTCAAGAGATTAAAGACTGGTAAAACAAGCTGCTTTACATTCCATCAAGACTTAGCCTGAAGGCTGCTCTCCATAGCTACCACTAGGATAGCTTTCAATAAGGTTGTCTTTAACCTATCTCCAATAAGGGGTTGTTTGGACTGGTGCAAGGTGCCCACTATAATTAGTGGACAGCATATGCCAGGCCAACTTCTCACATTGGTGTGCAGCGTGTGGGATTCCAGCTTGCTATTGTTTTACCAGATAATCTCAATTGAATTGATCAACTGAAAACCACTAAAGGTACCTAAGGTACATATAAATTAAGCTTAGAATACAGTAAGTTCTACTGAACTTAGAGTTGTGTGTTAAGGGATAGCACACCCTTTCTACAACTCAAGAGAGTTTAGTAGGCCACACTAGAGTAGGTAGTGCATACACCACACCTCACTAGTGATGTCTTCAAAGCCAGGACCCAGTGAGTCCTTGCCAGAAGCCCCTGGGCTTCTTCCCTCCAAGTATGATACCCTCCCATTCTTGGAATTGAGAGCATTATGTAACTTGAGGAAACTGAAGACAGGCCAAAGTCCCACCACCCAACATCTTAGAGAGATGTTGGAGGCTTATGATCTCAGCAGGCCCTTAGGGACTGAAGGGGTAGGAGCAGAGGGTGGGGCAGAAGATGAGGATGGGGCCAGGGGTAGCAATACCCCCAGCCCCCCCTCTGGAACTGACCAGGAGGGTGACAATGACCCTGACCTGGATAACCCAATCCCTCCTGTGGATGAGGAGGAGGCTCAAGATGACCTCCACTTTGTCCCCCCAGGAAGGATTGTGAGTGTGCCCAGAAGGTCTAGGTCTCCTTCTCAGGAGTCTAACCACTCTGACACCTCAATAGGGACCTCTGTCTCCTCTCATAGGAGGGAATCCTCTCATGAGAGAAGAAAGAGGCTGATTCAATATGAGGAAGCTCAGCTTGAACTCAGAAAACAGCAACTGGCTATAGACAGGGAGTCCCTAGATCTCTACAGAGAGAGAAGAAAGTTGGGACTAGAGTCCCATGGTGGCAGCCATGTCCCTAGAGATAGGGAAAGGTCTTATGACCATAGAAACCTGAGCAAGATTGTCCCTCCCTACCAGAGTGGGGATGACATCCACAAATGGATAACTGCTCTAGAGAGGGCCTGTAAAGTACAGAAGGTCCCTCAGGAGCAGTGGGCAGCAATCTTGTGGCTCTCCTTTGCAGACAAAGGTAGAGACAAGCTCCTCACTGTAAGAGAAGAGGATGCTGATAATTACAAGGTCTTGAAGAGTGCTCTTATTGATGGGTTTGGCCTAACAACTGAACAATACAGGTTGAAGTTCAGAGATACCCAAAAAGCACAGACTCAAGACTGGGTAGACTATGTGGATTGTTCTGCTAAGGCTCTGGAAGGCTGGTTGATGGGCAGTAAGGTGTGTGACTTCACAGGATTGTACAATCTGATAATGAGGGAGCAGATTCTTAATAACTGTCAAAATCAGCTGTTGCATCAGTACCTGGTGGACTCTGATCTGATCTGACCTCTCGCCAAGAATTGGGAAAGAAGGCAGACAAATGGGTCAGAACCAGGGTGAGGCAGAAGGTACAGAACCAAGGTGGTGACCCTAAGAAGCAAGATTCTAAGAACTCTGATAAGGGTGGGGAGAAGGGTAAAGATCAAAAGCCTTCACCAGGCCCCCAAAAATCTTCTTCAGGTGGGGATTCACAGTCTACAAAAGGGAAAGGCCAAAGAAAACCATGGTGCAAGGTCTGTAAGCAAAAGACCCACTGGACCAGTGATTGCACCAAGTCCAAAGACTCAAGTCCAGCCCCCACCAATGCCCCTAAGGCACCTGTTCCCCCTAGTACAGTTACAGTTGGTGGTGGGAGTACTACAGCCAAGGGTTTAGTAGGGTTGACCCTGGGTACTGAGGTGGGCTCTGACCTAGTCAGAGAACTCACTCAGGCTGTGTTAGCCTGTGATGGAGGCATGGATGTGACCTCCTCTGTGAGTCCCAGTAATCTGGGCAAGTACAGACTGTAGGAGAGTAGGATCTGCTTCACAGGGGTACCCCCACTTTTTGCTGATACTTCACTGGTTTTCGAAATTAGTCTGGCTGGGGCCCTGCTATTCAGAACCCCAGCCTAGCTGTTTCCTCTTTAAAAGGGTATCCATGTGCCTTAGGCACATCACTGATTGGGATCTGGAGTGCCCTTGTAAGTCCCTAGTATATGGTATACTATGTACCAAGGGCATAGGTACCTCAGAGGCCTGCCAGGGGCTGCAGCATGTATTATGCCACCCCTGGTAGGCCATCCAAACTGACACCACAGGTCTGCTACTGCAGCCTGGGTAAGGTGGTGCATGCACCCCTTGCTGTGGTATAGGTTACCTATATCACTAAAAGCATACACACATATAAACCTATAAGTCACTCCTAAGGCAGGCCTTATCAATCCTAAAGGCAGAGTGCATGGTTCTTATGTGAGAGGGTGCCCCTGCATGAGCAGGGCCCCTCTGCAGCGTTCGGAGACCATCTCTGATGCTGTTTGTAGTGCAGCCTGACCATATACTCTTAAACGCATTATATCCTCGCGGTAAAATGCTAACTATGGAATGGCTGCACCTAAACATGTCGTGTTTGGTGTCAAACATCTTGGAATACTACCCCCCGCCAATCCTGGCGGCGGGGGTAGCATTCCACCCTTCTAGAGGGAAAGGCATGTTAACTCTGACGAGTCCGGTAACTTCTTTCCAGAGCCCTGGCATCACAAAATGGATGCTGCTGCCACAGACACGAGTCTGGCCTCCTGCTGCTGGACGAAACTCCGGCAGGGGAGGCCTGGACAATAGGTTTCCTGTCCCAGGGAGGTGTGACCACCTCCCCAGACAGGACAATGTGTATTGGGGCTGGGCGGGAGCACTTTCGGGTGCTTTGAAGTCCTGCACTGGGGGCACATTTGGTGTCCCTGTGCATACCCCAGTTCAAACCGGATCAGGGGCTTGCAGCCCCTGCTTTGGCGCGAACTGGACAAAGGGAAAGGGGTGTAGCCACCCCTCTGCCCTGACCCACCCATAGGTGGGGCCACAGAGTAGTCCATCCCCTATTTTTGGAATAAAGGTAGGAACCCAGTCCTTAGGACTTTAGATTATACCTGGACGAAACTCTGAAACAGAATCCTGGACCTTCGACGCTCTACTCACGATTAGAGGACTGAAGAATCTCCCTTGGGGTCAAGGAGTGACTCCCCTGCTTGGCAGGCACCAAAGAAGCATCTGTCCGGTTCGCATTACTGAAGCTCCCGTCGGACGCCGAAGTCATCGCATCACCAGAGGTGGATTCTCAGACTTCCCCGAGGCTACCCTGAGTCCCCAGCAAAGCTGAGGCCCGTGGCTATCGTGGGTGACTTGAGACCGTGACCCCTGGACACCGAGCACACTTGCAAGTGCATCATCTTCTGGGTCTCCCAAGAAGTCGTGCTTTGGGCTCCGAGTAGCCCTAGCCTCCAGCACCACCTGCACCGAAGATCACTGGCCCCCACTCCACGAGTGTCCTGTAAGCCAGCTCCACGTGCGGCGTCACGAGGCTCCTTCGCGGTCGCTAGCCCGTTGGCTAGTAGCCCTTACCGAAGGCCAATCTTTTCTTTACTTGGCAGTCTGGTTGCTCCAGGCCTGCCCTCACTTACCCTTGCTGGGTGAGTTCCCCAGACCTTGCTGGTCTGCATCATCGACGATCTACATCTTACTCGAGACTTGCCGTTGCCAAGGCCTGTTGGGTCCAATCTGGTCGCCGACACCTCTGCACTCGACAGACATCGAGCAACAGCCCGAATCCTGCTCCTGGTCGCCGACAACGCCTCCCGGACCTCGTGGCTGAAGAGTCAAGACGACCGTCAACGAACTTGAAGCACTCGACATCGGTGGGCATCTGTCCATCGCCCTCCTGGTCACTGGCTAGTGACCCAGACTCTGTCCCCTCTGCTTTCAGGTTCTTCAGAACTCCGATCCACTCTTGGATCCACCCGGACACTTTTCTCCTGGTCGCCAGCAGCACTTTGCAGCAGATCGCCATAAGAAACGACGACGAAACCCGACCCCGAAAGGCACCTATGCACCCGGCTTCCCTGGGTGAGGTAACACGAGTACTCCGGTGCTCCCGTGGGTAGAGACTCTTCAAAGTCCTAGATCTCAAAGGGTTTTGTCCTAGTCCTCTTTAAAGTGTCCCTTTCCTCTATTTTCCCGATCCCGACTTTCTCCATAGAAGTTAACGGCGTATCGCGGTTGTGTATTTACACTGCACGCGTCTCCCGTGGGTCCCCTGTGTCACTACCTTGGGTGGTTCCTTGTGGTCCAAGCACTTCTAGAGGCTCTAGGCCTAGTGTCTAGTTCAGTCGTGGTTCGCATACCACTTTATTGGTATATGGTTTGGTACGCCCCTAGGGCCCAAACGTGTATTTGTGCTATTACTGTGATTTAAGATCTTATAACCTATGTACTTCGAACTCTAGCCTCATAAAGAGACTAGAGGGGTGTGTTTAGTAATAAATACATATATTTTGAATATATACCTGGTGTGGTGCTCTTTCATTTGGTCACTCAAGAGATTATAGACTGGTAAAACAAGCTGCTTTACATTCCTTCAAGACTTAGCCTGAAGGCTGCTCTCCATAGCTACCACTAGGATAGCTTTCAATAAGGTTGTCTTTAACCTACCTACCATAAGAGTCGATTTGGACTGGTGCAAGGTGCCCACTATAATTAGTGGACAGCATATGCCAGGCCAACTTCTCACATTGGTGTGCAGCGTGTGGGATTCCAGCTTGCTATTGTTTTACCAGATAATCTCAATTGAATTGATCAACTGAAAACCACTAAAGGTACCTAAGGTACATATAATTTAAGCTTAGAATATCAGTAAGTTCTACTGAACTTAGAGTTGTGTGTTAAGGGATAGCACAACCCTTTCTACAACTCAAGAGAGTTTAGTAGGCCACACTAGAGTAGGTAGTGCATACACCACACCACACTAGTAATGTCTTTAAAAGCAGGATCTAGAGATGCCCTGCAGGAAGCCATTGAGCTTCCCCCTCCAAGTATGACACACTCCCATTCTTGGAACTGAGAGCTTTGTGTAACGTGAGGAAATTAAGGACAGGCCAAAGTCCCACCACCCAACACCTCCAGGAGTTGTTGGTGGCTTATGATCTTAGTAAGTCTTCAGAGACTGAAGGGGTAGGAGCAGAGGGTGGGCCAGCAGATGAGGAAGGGGCCAGGGGTACTACTACCCCCAGCCCCCCTCTGAAACTGACCAGGAGGGTGACAATGACCCTGACCTGGAAAACCCAATCCCTTCTGGGGAAGATGAAGATGAGGATCTGGAGAACCACACCTTTGTCCCCCCAGGAAGGATTATGAGTGTGCTCAGAAAGTCTAGGTCTCCTTCTCAGGAGTCTAACCACTCTGGCACCTCAATAGGGAGCTCTGTTTCTTCTCACAGGAGGGAATCCTCTCATGAGAGAAGAAAGAGACTGGTCCAGTATGAGGAAACTCAACTGGAGATCAGGAAGAAGCAATTGGCTTTAGATAGAGAATCCCTAGATCTCCTTAAAGAGAGAAGAAAGTTGGGACTAGAGTCCCATGGTGGCAGCCATATCCCTAGAGATAGGGAAAGGTCCTATGACCATAGGAACCTGAGCAAGATTGTCCCTCCCTACCAGAGTGGGGATGATATCCACAAATGGATAACTGCTTTAGAGAGGGCCTGTAAAGTACAGAAGGTCCCTCAGGAGCAGTGGGCAGCAATCTTGTGGCTCTCCTTTGCTGACAAAGGTAGAGACAAGCTCCTCACTGTTAGAGAGGAGGATGCTGACAATTACAAGGTCTTGAAGAGTGCTCTTATTGATGGGTTTGGCCTAACCACTGAACAGTACAGGTTGAAGTTCAGAGACACCCAAAAAGCACAGACTCAAGACTGGGTAGACTATGTGGATTGTTCTGCCAAGGCTCTGGAAGGCTGGTTGATGGGCAGTAAGGTGTGTGACTTCTCAGGATTGTATAATCTGATAATGAGGGAGCAGATTCTTAATAACTGTCAAAACCAGCTGTTGCATCAGTACCTGGTTGACTCTGATCTGACCTCTCCCCAAGAATTGGGAAAGAAGGCAGACAAATGGGTCAGAACCAGGGTGAAGCAGAAGGTACAGAACCAAGGTGGGGAAACCAAGAAGCAAGATGCTAAGAACTCTGACAAGGGTGGGGAGAAGGGTAAAGATCAAAAGTCTTCATCAGGCCCCCAAAAATCTTCTTCTGGTGGGGATTCCCAGTCTACCAAGGGTAAAGGCCAAAGAAAACCATGGTGCAAGGTCTGTAAGCAAAAGACCCACTGGACCAGTGATTGCACCAAGTCCAAAGACTCCAGTCCAGCATCCACCAATGCCCCTAAGGCACCTGTTCCCCCTAGTACAGTTGGTGGAAGTGCTCCAGCAAAGGGTTTAGTAGGGTTCACCCTGGGAACTGAGTTGGGCTCTGACTTAGTCAGGGAACTGACTCAGGCTGTGTTAGTCTGTGATGGAGGCATGGATGTGACCTCCACTGTGAGTCCCAGTAATCTGGGCAAGTACAGACAACAGCCTTTAATCAATGGACGAGAGGCTTTGGCATTTAGGGACACAGGGGCAAGTGTCACAATGGTGACACAAGACCTTGTGCTACCTGGGCAAGTTATACTTGGTGAAATGTACCAAGTGACCAATGCTAGCAATGTCAGAACAGACCATACTCTGGCAGTTGTTAACTTCTCCTGGGGAGGGGTAACTGGCCTTAAGAAGGTTGTGGTAAGTGCAAACCTACCAGTCGAATGCTTGCTTGGCAATGACTTAGAGACTTCTGCTTGGGCAGAAGTGGAGCTCAGGACCCATGCAGAAATGCTGGGGATCCCTGCAGATGTGTTTGCTGTGACCAGGTCACAAGCTAAACTGTCTAAAACTGAACAGGCCTTGGATTCTGGAAGAATGGACCAAGTGCCTTCCAAGAGGAGGAGTAGTAGGGTTAAGGCAGTGCCTTCCCCCTTGGCTCAGGAGGAAGATCAGTCCCTTGAGGGGGATGATCTCAGCCCTGAAGAAGGAACTGTCCCAGAGGAACTTGAGCCTGACCAGGTTGAGTTCTTGGGGACAGGGGGACCTTCTAGGGCAGATCTGAGCCAGGAGCAGCAGAGCTGCCCCTCCCTTGAACCCCTCAGACAGCAAGCTGCTGCTGAGGCTGCTGGGAAAGCTAGTGGTCCCCATACAGTGTATTGGGATGATGGACTCCTGTACTCAGAGAGTAGAGACCCCAAGCCTGGTGCTACCAGGAGGTTGGTAATACCTTTGAAGTTCAGGGGCTTCCTATTGACCCTAGCCCATGATATTCCCTTAGCAGGACACCTGGGCCAGAACAAGACTTGGGACAGAATTGTCCCTCACTTTCACTGGCCCCACATGTCTGAAGACAGTAAGGAGTTTTGTCGCTCCTGTGTAACCTGCCAAGCCAGTGGCAAAGCAGGTGGCACTACAAAGGCCCCCCTGATACCACTACCTGTGGTGGGGGTGCCCTTTGAGAGGGTAGGGATTGACATTGTTGGTCCCATGGATCCCCAAACAGCATCTGGGCACAGATTTATACTGGTGGTAGTGGATCATGCCACCAGGTATCCAGAGGCTATACCCCTTAGGACCACTACAGCACCTGTGGTGGCAAGGGCCCTCCTGGGAATTTTCTCAAGAGTGGGCTTTCCTAAGGAGGTGGTATCAGACAGGGGTGCAAACTTCATGTCTGGGTACTTAAAGGCAATGTGGAAGGAGTGTGGAGTTACTTATAAGTTCACCACACCCTATCACCCACAATGCAATGGTTTAGTTGAGAGATTCAACAAAACCTTGAAGGGCATGATTAAAGGGCTCCCAGAAAAGCTTAGGCGTAGATGGGACATACTCTTGCCCTGCCTTTTATTCGCATATAGGGAGGTGCCTCAGAAGGGGGTTGGTTACAGCCCTTTTGAACTTCTGTTTGGCCACCCTGTGAGGGGTCCACTGTGCTTGGTGAAGGAAGGATGGGAGTTACCTCTCAAGCCCCCAAAGCAAGATATAGTGGACTATGTACTTGGTCTCCGCTCCAGGATGGCTGAGTACATGAAAAAGGCAACCAAAAACCTTGAGGCTAGCCAGGAACTTCAAAAGGCCTGGCATGACCAAAAGGCTGTCCTAACTGTTTACCAGCCAGGACAGAAGGTGTGGGTGTTGGAGCCAGTGGCCCCAGCAGCTCTCCAAGACAAATGGAGTGGACCCCACACTATTGTTGAGCAGAAGGGTGAGGTCACTTACTTAGTAGACCTGGGAACACCCAGGAGTCCCCACAGGGTTCTCCATGTCAACAGACTTAAGCCATATGTGGACAGGGCAGACATGGGCTTGCTCATGGCTACTGATGAAGGGCAGGAGGAAGAGAGTGACCCACTCCCTGACCTGCTCTCACAGAACCCTGACGATGGGTCAGTTGATGGTGTAGCCTTGGCAGGCAGCCTCACTACCCAGCAACAAACTGATTGCAGGCAAGTCCTCAATCAGTTTAGACACATGTTTTCTCTGACACCCAGTCAGACCACCTGGTGCACTCATGAAGTGGACACTGGGGACAGTCTGCCTATTAAAAACAAGATTTATAGGCAACCTGACCATGTCAGGGACTGTATCAGGACTGAAGTCCAGAAGATGTTGGAATTGGGAGTGATTGAGCCCTCAGATAGCCCTTGGGCTAGTCCAGTAGTCCTAGTACCTAAACCTCACACCAGTGGTGGGAAAAGAGAGATGAGGTTTTGTGTAGACTACAGGGGCCTCAATGCAGTCACTAGGACTGATGCCCATCCAATACCCAGGGCAGATGAGCTCATAGATACTTTGGCCTCTGCCAAATATCTCAGCACATTTGACCTAACAGCTGGCTACTGGCAGATCAGACTAGCTGATGCTGCAAAGCCCAAAACAGCATTTTCAACCCCTAGTGGGCATTATCAATTTGTGGTGATGCCCTTTGGTCTGAAAAATGCACCTGCCACTTTCCAGAGGTTGGTGAACACAGTTCTCACAGGACTGGAGGCCTATAGTGCAGCTTATCTAGATGATATTGCTGTCTTTAGCTCCACCTGGGAGGATCACCTGGTCCACCTCAGGAATGTTTTACAGGCCCTGCAAAAGGCAGGCCTGACTATCAAGGCCACTAAGTGCCAGATAGGGCAGAGTCAGGTTGTGTACCTGGGCCACCTTGTGGGTGGAGGCCAGGTTCAACCTTTGCAGAGCAAGATCCAGACCATCATGGACTGGACTGCTCCCACTACCCAGACTCAGGTGAGAGCCTTCTTAGGCCTGACTGGGTACTATAGGAGATTTGTCAAGGGGTATGGATCAATAGTGACACCCTTGAATGACTTAACTTCTAAGAAAATGCCCAAAAAGGTTCAGTGGACAGTTAGCTGTCAAAAGGCATTTGATGACCTCAAGCAGGCCATGTGCACTGCTCCAATTCTGCAGAGTCCTGATTACTCCAAGAAGTTCATTGTTCAAACAGATGCATCTGAATTGGGGGTAGGGGCTGTACTGTCACAATTGAATGAAGAAGGTCAGGATCAGCCAGTAGCTTTTATTAGCAGAAGGCTGACCCCTAGAGAGAAACGTTGGTCAGCCATAGAGAGGGAGGCCTTTGCTGTGGTCTGGGCTCTGAAGAAGTTGAGGCCATACTTGTTTGGTACACACTTCCTGGTTCAGACAGACCATAAGCCCCTCTTATGGCTAAAACAAATGAAGGGTGAAAACCCCAAACTGCTTAGGTGGTCCATTTCCCTACAGGGGATGGACTTTACAGTGGAACATAGGCCTGGGAGTAACCATGCGAATGCAGATGGACTCTCTAGGTATTTCCACTTAGAACATGAAGACTTAACTGGGCAAGGTTAGTTTAATGTCCCTACGTTTGGGGGGGTTGTGTAGGAGAGTAGGATCTGCTTCACAGGGGTACCCCCACTTTTTGCTGATACTTCACTGGTTTTCGACATTAGTCTGGCTGGGGCCCTGCTATTCAGAACCCCAGCCTAGCTGTTTCCTCTTTAAAAGGGTCTCCATGTGCCTTAGGCACATCACTGATTGGGATCTGGAGTGCCCTTGTAAGTCCCTAGTATATGGTATACTATGTACCAAGGGCATAGGTACCTCAGAGGCCTGCCAGGGGCTGCAGCATGTATTATGCCACCCCTGGTAGGCCATCCAAACTGACACCACAGGTCTGCTACTGCAGCCTGGGTAAGGTGGTGCATGCACCCCTTGCTGTGGTATAGGTTACCTATATCACTAAAAGCATACACACATATAAACCTATAAGTCACTCCTAAGGCAGGCCTTATCAATCCTAAAGGCAGAGTGCATGGTTCTTATGTGAGAGGGTGCCCCTGCATGAGCAGGGCCCCTCTGCAGCGTTCGGAGACCATCTCTGATGCTGTTTGTAGTGCAGCCTGACCATATACTCTTAAACGCATTATATCCTCGCGGTAAAATGCTAACTATGGAATGGCTGCACCTAAACATGTCGTGTTTGGTGTCAAACATCTTGGAATACTACCCCCCGCCAATCCTGGCGGCGGGGGTAGCATTCCACCCTTCTAGAGGGAAAGGCATGTTAACTCTGACGAGTCCGGTAACTTCTTTCCAGAGCCCTGGCATCACAAAATGGATGCTGCTGCCACAGACACGAGTCTGGCCTCCTGCTGCTGGACGAAACTCCGGCAGGGGAGGCCTGGACAATAGGTTTCCTGTCCCAGGGAGGTGTGACCACCTCCCCAGACAGGACAATGTGTATTGGGGCTGGGCGGGAGCACTTTCGGGTGCTTTGAAGTCCTGCACTGGGGGCACATTTGGTGTCCCTGTGCATACCCCAGTTCAAACCGGATCAGGGGCTTGCAGCCCCTGCTTTGGCGCGAACTGGACAAAGGGAAAGGGGTGTAGCCACCCCTCTGCCCTGACCCACCCATAGGTGGGGCCACAGAGTAGTCCATCCCCTATTTTTGGAATAAAGGTAGGAACCCAGTCCTTAGGACTTTAGATTATACCTGGACGAAACTCTGAAACAGAATCCTGGACCTTCGACGCTCTACTCACGATTAGAGGACTGAAGAATCTCCCTTGGGGTCAAGGAGTGACTCCCCTGCTTGGCAGGCACCAAAGAAGCATCTGTCCGGTTCGCATTACTGAAGCTCCCGTCGGACGCCGAAGTCATCGCATCACCAGAGGTGGATTCTCAGACTTCCCCGAGGCTACCCTGAGTCCCCAGCAAAGCTGAGGCCCGTGGCTATCGTGGGTGACTTGAGACCGTGACCCCTGGACACCGAGCACACTTGCAAGTGCATCATCTTCTGGGTCTCCCAAGAAGTCGTGCTTTGGGCTCCGAGTAGCCCTAGCCTCCAGCACCACCTGCACCGAAGATCACTGGCCCCCACTCCACGAGTGTCCTGTAAGCCAGCTCCACGTGCGGCGTCACGAGGCTCCTTCGCGGTCGCTAGCCCGTTGGCTAGTAGCCCTTACCGAAGGCCAATCTTTTCTTTACTTGGCAGTCTGGTTGCTCCAGGCCTGCCCTCACTTACCCTTGCTGGGTGAGTTCCCCAGACCTTGCTGGTCTGCATCATCGACGATCTACATCTTACTCGAGACTTGCCGTTGCCAAGGCCTGTTGGGTCCAATCTGGTCGCCGACACCTCTGCACTCGACAGACATCGAGCAACAGCCCGAATCCTGCTCCTGGTCGCCGACAACGCCTCCCGGACCTCGTGGCTGAAGAGTCAAGACGACCGTCAACGAACTTGAAGCACTCGACATCGGTGGGCATCTGTCCATCGCCCTCCTGGTCACTGGCTAGTGACCCAGACTCTGTCCCCTCTGCTTTCAGGTTCTTCAGAACTCCGATCCACTCTTGGATCCACCCGGACACTTTTCTCCTGGTCGCCAGCAGCACTTTGCAGCAGATCGCCATAAGAAACGACGACGAAACCCGACCCCGAAAGGCACCTATGCACCCGGCTTCCCTGGGTGAGGTAACACGAGTACTCCGGTGCTCCCGTGGGTAGAGACTCTTCAAAGTCCTAGATCTCAAAGGGTTTTGTCCTAGTCCTCTTTAAAGTGTCCCTTTCCTCTATTTTCCCGATCCCGACTTTCTCCATAGAAGTTAACGGCGTATCGCGGTTGTGTATTTACACTGCACGCGTCTCCCGTGGGTCCCCTGTGTCACTACCTTGGGTGGTTCCTTGTGGTCCAAGCACTTCTAGAGGCTCTAGGCCTAGTGTCTAGTTCAGTCGTGGTTCGCATACCACTTTATTGGTATATGGTTTGGTACGCCCCTAGGGCCCAAACGTGTATTTGTGCTATTACTGTGATTTAAGATCTTATAACCTATGTACTTCGAACTCTAGCCTCATAAAGAGACTAGAGGGGTGTGTTTAGTAATAAATACATATATTTTGAATATATACCTGGTGTGGTGCTCTTTCATTTGGTCACTCAAGAGATTATAGACTGGTAAAACAAGCTGCTTTACATTCCTTCAAGACTTAGCCTGAAGGCTGCTCTCCATAGCTACCACTAGGATAGCTTTCAATAAGGTTGTCTTTAACCTACCTACCATAAGAGTCGATTTGGACTGGTGCAAGGTGCCCACTATAATTAGTGGACAGCATATGCCAGGCCAACTTCTCACATTGGTGTGCAGCGTGTGGGATTCCAGCTTGCTATTGTTTTACCAGATAATCTCAATTGAATTGATCAACTGAAAACCACTAAAGGTACCTAAGGTACATATAATTTAAGCTTAGAATATCAGTAAGTTCTACTGAACTTAGAGTTGTGTGTTAAGGGATAGCACAACCCTTTCTACAACTCAAGAGAGTTTAGTAGGCCACACTAGAGTAGGTAGTGCATACACCACACCACACTAGTAATGTCTTTAAAAGCAGGATCTAGAGATGCCCTGCAGGAAGCCATTGAGCTTCCCCCTCCAAGTATGACACACTCCCATTCTTGGAACTGAGAGCTTTGTGTAACGTGAGGAAATTAAGGACAGGCCAAAGTCCCACCACCCAACACCTCCAGGAGTTGTTGGTGGCTTATGATCTTAGTAAGTCTTCAGAGACTGAAGGGGTAGGAGCAGAGGGTGGGCCAGCAGATGAGGAAGGGGCCAGGGGTACTACTACCCCCAGCCCCCCTCTGAAACTGACCAGGAGGGTGACAATGACCCTGACCTGGAAAACCCAATCCCTTCTGGGGAAGATGAAGATGAGGATCTGGAGAACCACACCTTTGTCCCCCAGGAAGGATTATGAGTGTGCTCAGAAAGTCTAGGTCTCCTTCTCAGGAGTCTAACCACTCTGGCACCTCAATAGGGAGCTCTGTTTCTTCTCACAGGAGGGAATCCTCTCATGAGAGAAGAAAGAGACTGGTCCAGTATGAGGAAACTCAACTGGAGATCAGGAAGAAGCAATTGGCTTTAGATAGAGAATCCCTAGATCTCCTTAAAGAGAGAAGAAAGTTGGGACTAGAGTCCCATGGTGGCAGCCATATCCCTAGAGATAGGGAAAGGTCCTATGACCATAGGAACCTGAGCAAGATTGTCCCTCCCTACCAGAGTGGGGATGATATCCACAAATGGATAACTGCTTTAGAGAGGGCCTGTAAAGTACAGAAGGTCCCTCAGGAGCAGTGGGCAGCAATCTTGTGGCTCTCCTTTGCTGACAAAGGTAGAGACAAGCTCCTCACTGTTAGAGAGGAGGATGCTGACAATTACAAGGTCTTGAAGAGTGCTCTTATTGATGGGTTTGGCCTAACCACTGAACAGTACAGGTTGAAGTTCAGAGACACCCAAAAAGCACAGACTCAAGACTGGGTAGACTATGTGGATTGTTCTGCCAAGGCTCTGGAAGGCTGGTTGATGGGCAGTAAGGTGTGTGACTTCTCAGGATTGTATAATCTGATAATGAGGGAGCAGATTCTTAATAACTGTCAAAACCAGCTGTTGCATCAGTACCTGGTTGACTCTGATCTGACCTCTCCCCAAGAATTGGGAAAGAAGGCAGACAAATGGGTCAGAACCAGGGTGAAGCAGAAGGTACAGAACCAAGGTGGGGAAACCAAGAAGCAAGATGCTAAGAACTCTGACAAGGGTGGGGAGAAGGGTAAAGATCAAAAGTCTTCATCAGGCCCCCAAAAATCTTCTTCTGGTGGGGATTCCCAGTCTACCAAGGGTAAAGGCCAAAGAAAACCATGGTGCAAGGTCTGTAAGCAAAAGACCCACTGGACCAGTGATTGCACCAAGTCCAAAGACTCCAGTCCAGCATCCACCAATGCCCCTAAGGCACCTGTTCCCCCTAGTACAGTTGGTGGAAGTGCTCCAGCCAAGGGTTTAGTAGGGTTCACCCTGGGAACTGAGTTGGGCTCTGACTTAGTCAGGGAACTGACTCAGGCTGTGTTAGTCTGTGATGGAGGCATGGATGTGACCTCCACTGTGAGTCCCAGTAATCTGGGCAAGTACAGACAACAGCCTTTAATCAATGGACGAGAGGCTTTGGCATTTAGGGACACAGGGGCAAGTGTCACAATGGTGACACAAGACCTTGTGCTACCTGGGCAAGTTATACTTGGTGAAATGTACCAAGTGACCAATGCTAGCAATGTCAGAACAGACCATACTCTGGCAGTTGTTAACTTCTCCTGGGGAGGGGTAACTGGCCTTAAGAAGGTTGTGGTAAGTGCAAACCTACCAGTCGAATGCTTGCTTGGCAATGACTTAGAGACTTCTGCTTGGGCAGAAGTGGAGCTCAGGACTTTCTCCATAGAAGTTAACAGCGTATCGCGGTTGTGTATTTACACTGCACGCTGCCTCCCGTGGGTCCCCTGTGTCACTACCTTGGGTGGTTCCTTGTGGTCCAAGCACTTCTAGAGGCTCTAGGCCTAGTGTCTAGTTCAGTCGTGGTTCGCATACCACTTTATTGGTATATGGTTTGGTACGCCCCTGGGCCCAAACGTGTATTTGTGCTATTACTGTGATTTAAGATCTTATAACCTATGTATTTCGAACTCTAGCCTCATAAGAGACTAGAGGGGTGTGTTTAGTAATAAATACATATATTTTGAATATATACCTGGTGTGGTGCTCTTTCATTTGGTCACTCAAGAGATTATAGACTGGTAAAACAAGCTGCTTTACATTCCTTCAAGACTTAGCCTGAAGGCTGCTCTCCATAGCTACCACTAGGATAGCTTTCAATAAGGTTGTCTTTAACCTACCTACCATAAGAGTCGATTTGGACTGGTGCACGGTGCCCACTATAATTAGTGGACAGCAT